>JAVSCE010018430.1:0-432260 GCA_032199065.1 Smutsia gigantea | reverse complement strand
AAAGTAGTCTTTGTAAGTGTCATAAAAATTTTCCTGTTAGGTAAAGGCTTTTTAGGGAAAAGGTTTGCAATAAGATTTCATTAAAAAATATATATTTAGAAAAATTTGCAATATGTTTATGTTATTTTCCTAAACTATAGATTAATAATAATTGTAAAGACAACTGAAATCAGAAGAAATTTGCATAGGAGACTTACAATCATAGGAAATTTTTTAATTTCAATTAATTTATAAATATATTGTTGTTACAGGGAGGACTAATGGATCAATTCTGTAGACAGAATGTAATTGATACATGAGTTCAAGAAGAAGAAAGAATAATGCCAATTTCTCCCACAGAAGAGTTTGTTAATGTATTTTCTTTAATATTTGGAGCCCACTGGAAACACTTAAAAGAGTAATTTAACAGTTTTGTTTTCAATGTGAATGTTTGCAACACTAGAATTACGTGATTTGTAAATATTTAAATTTATGTTGAAAATTTTAGAGTCAAATTAAAAATATGCTTTTCTAGTTTTTTTCTTTTTCTGAAGTGATTACATGAGCAAAAACATTTAAGGCTCACTCTTTCAAATAGGGCATTCTTGGAGCATGACTGGACCTAACACACTTCAAAGAGAATGATATTAAGACATTAAAAAATAACTTCTATAGATACATGGTTAAATATTTGTTTTCTGGTACTACAATGGGAGAAATATGCATAAACTGAATAAATAAGGGAAAAGACAGGAAGTTGAGTCCTGCCAACCTCCTTTATGTAAAAACCCTTCTGCTACTTTACCAAGAAGCTAGAAGAATTTTTTTCTTAAGGATTTAGGATTTATGTATACCTATGTATCATAATGCATTTATGCCCACGGAGTAAAGAATAAGAGAATTAAAGAAAAGCTGAGTCATGTAAAAAGTTCATGGCTAGATTAACACTACTGGTCCTTTAGAACCCAGCAAACATTATCACTAACTGAGGAAAGCCTTCCTTGACCTCCACTTTGCCCAGGTCAGAGGATGGTCCTGCTGTCTGGATTAGCCAGCTGTCTCTTCCCATGGAGTATGAGCCACTTAAGTTTGAAGACTAAATCTTATTTAACTTTATATGCCTGTGCTGAGGACAACATCCAGCATTTCAGTAGTTGTTCAATAAAGATGTATTGAGTGAATGAATGAAGGGATAGATGAAGAATCTTTGTTCCTGGAATCTAACAGGTGGTCCAATGGCATAATATTTAACTCTGAAAATGCCAACGATCCATGGCTCAATTGGTAATAAGAAAACAATGGAGGAATGTAAATATCTGAGATGACCATATCTGAATTTCAATGAGAAATGTTTGTTTCGTGGAGCCTGAGATTACAGTCAAGCAGAAACACAAAAATAGCCCTTGTCCTCGGACCTCTGGAGAGATTTTAAGGGACATTACTGTAAGATGTTATGAATCAGAATGTGTCAGATGATGAAGGCAATTTAGAATACTTGGCTTTATTTTCATATTCTAAATGGACATGTAATTGTTATGAGCTTCAAACAAGGATGGAAGCCAAGTGTATAAGAGAATCATATGATATACAAAGGGAACCATTTACATATAATTATAGGATGCATTATACACTCTCTGATTTAATTAACTTATATGAACACTAAATAAGGAAGCGGTGTGAGGGATTTTACCAGGAACTGCCATCCCCAGGGCCATCTCTTACTGGATCATGATAAGATCCTCCCATTTTCCCTGAGTCACAGGCACCCTTGAGACTGATTGTCCTAAAGCCTTTCGTTGAGCCCTGGATCTTCCATTGCTAGCCCTGAGAACTTCAGCCACTCTTTTTCATTCTTTTTCACATCTAATTAAAAATATAATAAGCCTATGTTTGTTAATTCAAACCATTACTGTCAGCCTCAAAGGAAATACACGAAATGACTTGTGTGCTAAAAATATCATGGACAGCTATGGTGGTTTTTCACTTATCTATGAAATGTACAGCAAAATATTAAAAGTAATTGTTTACCTATGAATCTGCCTCTTTCCAGTTTAACATAAGGAATAGGAGACTAGGAACACTGACCAAATTGTTTATCTCTGTACCTTAGTGTCTAGAACGTTATTTGCCACATTGAATGAATTAATGAACAATGAATACATTTAACCTAATACAAAATTACATGCTACAGATGACATTTTATTGTACATTAAAAACCCTAAAGAATCCACTCCAAAACTACTAGATGTAAGATCTGAATTCAGTAAAGTTGTGAGATACAAGATTAAGACACAGAAATCTGTTGCATTCCTATATACTAATGATGAACTAGCAGAAAGGGAAATCAGGAAAACAATTCCATTCACAATTACATCAAAATGAATAAAATACCTAGGAATAAACCTAACCAAGGAAGTGAAAGACTTATACACTGAAAACTGTAAGACACTCATGAGAGAAATAAAAAAAGATACCAATAAATGGAAACACATCCCATGCTCATGGATAGGAAGAATTAATATTGTCAAAATGGCCATGCTGCCTAAAGCAATCTACAGTGCAATCCCGATCAAAATACCAGCAGCATTCTTCAATGAACTAGAGCAAATAGTTCTAAAATTCATATGCAACCACAGAGGACCCCAAATAGCCAAAGCAATCCTGAGAAGGAAGAATAAAGTGGGGAGAATTATGCTCCCTGACTTCAAGCTCTACTACAAAGCCACAGTAATCAAGACAATTTGGTACTGGCACAAGAACAGACCCATAGACCAATGGAACAGACTAGAGAGCCCAGATATAAACCCAAGCATATATAGTCAATTAATATACGATAAAGGAGCCACATATATACAATAGGGAAATGACAGCCTCTTCAACAGCTGGTGTTGGCAAAACTGGACAGCCACATGTAAGAGAATGAAACTGGATTATTGTTTAACCCCATACACAAAAGTAAACTCAAAATGGATCAAAGACCTGAATGTAAGTCATGAAACCATAAAACTCTTTGAAAAAAACATGGGCAAAAATCTCTTGGATATAAATATGAGCAACTTCTTCATGAATATATCTCCCTGGGCAAGGGAAACAAAAGCAAAAATGAACAAGTGGGACTATATCAAACTAAAAATCTTCTGTACAGCAAAGGACACCATCAGTAGAACAAAAAGACATCCTACAGTATGGGAGAATATATTCATAAATGACATATCTGATAAGGGGTTGACATACAAATTATATAAAGAGCTCATTCACCTCAATAAACAAAAAGCAAATAAGCCAATTTAAAAATGGCAGAGGATATGAATAGACACTTCTCCAAAGAAGAAATTCAGATGGCCAAGAGGCACATGAAAAGATTCTCCACATCGCTAATCATCAGAGAAATGCAAATTAAAACCACAATGAGATATCACCTCACAGCAGTTAGGATGGCCACCATCCAAAACACAAACAACAACAAATGTTGGCGAGGTTGTGGAGAAAGGGGAACCCTCTTACACTGCTGGTGGGAATGTAAATTAGTTCAACCATTGTGGAAAGTAGTATGGAGGTTCCTCAAAAAACTCAAAATAGAAATACCATTTGACTGAGGAATTCCACTACTAGGAATTTACCCTAAGAATGCAGCAGCCCAGTTTGAAAAAGAGAGATGCACCCCTATTTTTATCACAGAACTATTTACAATAGCCAAGAAATGGAAGCAACCTAAGTGTCCATCAGTAGATAAATGGCTAAAGAAGATGTGGTACATATACAAAATGGAATATTATTCAGCCATAAGAAGAAAACAAATCCAGACATTTGCAACAACATGGATGGAGCTAGAGGGTATTATGCTCAGTGAAATAAGCCAGGCAGAGAAAGACAAGTACCAAATGATTTTACTCATCTTTGGAGTATAAGAACAAAGCAGAAACTGAAGGAACAAAACCACAGCAGAGTCACAGAACCCAAGAATGGACTAACAGTTACCAAAGGGAAAGGAACTGGGGAAGATGGGTGAGAAGGGAGGGATAAAGGGGAAAAAGGGGTATTACGATTAGCACACATAATGTAGCGGGGTAGGGGAATACAGGGAAGGCAGTATAACACAGAAAAGACAAGTAGTGATTCTGTAGCATCTTACTACGCTGATGGACAGTGATTGTAATGGGTTATGTGGTGGTGATTGGATAATGGGGGGAGTCGATAATGGGGGGAGTCTAGTAACCATAATGTTGCTCATGTAATTGTACATTAATAATACCAAAATAAAATTACATGCTACATTTGAAAAAATGCATCCAAAAATGCATTAAAAATTTCTTAATATTGTTTGGCTGACCATAGCTTAAAGAAATGTAGGCATTATGGAGAGATACCAAATTATAAATATATTGTTGATATTAAAAATAAGGTTTTTGCTAAGGTCATTAAGTCAAATTCTATTTCTAAAAATGTATGTATGTTCTTTCAAACCTGACGTATGCTTATAACTATAATCAGACTTGACTGAAAAAGCTAATCATCAGTTCCATTGCAGATACATTGAATCTTAAATTTGCATCATACCTTATTCATTTGCAAGACCTTTATATTATTTCCTTCACAAACATACTATGCAGTCAGAAAAAAAAATACATAAAAATTCCTAATTCTCAGGCATCTGTCTCAGAGAGGACAGATCATGTCGAGGTGACCCAATTAGAAAAGGCCTCAATTTACTGACTTTTAAAAAATGATTACTCATCTGTTCGACTGGGAATGCCCTGTTACCCACTGTATGTTTTTCTTGGGTTTGTGGAACAGTGTGGTTCACCAATATCTTGATGATCTTAACTGGAAGAATTCTAAGCCCATTGGCAGACAATGAGTGCTAAGTTTTGCTAAGATCATTTATGAAGGTAGCTACACAAACAACAGATTTTCAAGTGAAACAAAAAATGCCTTCCATTGGGAGAAGATGCCATCTAGAACTTCCTTAGCTAGAGAGAAGAGCTTAATGCCTGGCTTCAAAACCTCAAAGGACAGGCTGACTCCTATTGCAGCAGATGACTTGACGTTGAAGCCAGTGCTCACTGACCATTCTGAACACCCGAGGGCCCTTTAGAAATCATATTAAATCTACTGTGCCTGTGCTCTAGAGATGAAACAACAAAGCCTTGGTGACAGTAAAACATGGTTTACTGAATATTTTTAGCCCACTGTTGACACCTATTGCTCAGAAAGAAAGATTCCTTTCAGAATATTACTGCTCATTGACAAGGCACCTGGTCATCCAAGAGCTCTGATGGAGATGGGCAATGACATGAAAGTTGCTCTCATTCCTGCTAATACAGTATCCATCGTGCATTCCATGGATCAAGGAATCGTTCTGTCTTTCAAGTCTTATTACTGAACCAATACATTTCATAAAGGTATGGCTGTCATAGAGAGTGATTCGTCTGATGGATCTGAGCAAACTATATTGAAAACCTTCTGGAAAGGATTTCCCCATTCTAGATGCCATTAAGACCATTCATGATTCTTGGGAGGAGGTCAAAATATCAACACTAACAGAACTTTGGAAGAAGTTGATTCCAGCCTTCATGGATGACTTTGAGGGGCTCAAGACTTCAGTGGAGGCAGTAAGTGGAGCTGTGGAAATAGCAAGAGAACTAGAATTAGAAGTGGAGACTGAAGATGTGACTGAATTGCTGTGATCTCATGATGAAACTAGAATGGGTGAGGAGTTGCTTCTTATGGATGATCAAAGATAGTGGTTTCCTGAGATAGAATCTGCTCCTCGTGAAGATGCTGTGAAGGTTGTGGAAATGATAACAAAGGATTTAGAATATTACATGAACCTTAGTTGATAAAGCAGTGGCAGCATCTGAGAAGACTGACTCCAATTTTGAAAGAAGTTCTACTGTGGGTAAAATGCTACCATACAGCATCGCATGCCACAAAGAAATCATTCATGAAAAGAAGAGTCAATTTATATAGCAAACTTTATTGTTGTCTTATTTTAAGAAATTGTCACAGCCACCCCAACCTTCAACAACCACCACTGTGAGTCAGTCAGCAGCCATCAAGCCACTGAAGGGTCAGCCATTGAGGCAAGACCCTCCACTAGCAAAAGATTGCAATTCCCTGAAATGATGGTTAGCACTTACTTTTTATTAATTGAAGTATTGTTGATACACAATCTTATATTTGTTTAAAATATACAACACAGTGGTTCAACAGTTACCCATATAGTTAAATCCTCACCCCCTCTAGTGAGGTTAGTATCTGTCAACATTGAAAGATGTTACAGAAGCATTGGCTATATTCTCCATGCTGTACTACCATCCCCATGACCAACTTATATTATGATTGTATGAAAGGAGAGAAGATTAGCATTTCTTAGCAATACAATATTTTGTAATTAAGGTATATACATTGTTTTTTCAGACATAATGCTATTGTGCCCTTAATAGACTACAATATAGTATAAAACATAACTTTTATATGCACTGGGAAACTAAAATATTCATTGGACTCACTTTATGGCGACATTCATTTTGTTGCAGTGAACTGGAAACAAACCTGCAATATTGCCCAAGTCTGCCTATAATTTATAAAGCATTAAAACAATGTCTGGTACTTAGCAAGAGTTAGACAAGTATTAACTGCATAGTATTATCATTTTCATTATCCTTATTATTATCTTTGAGCTATTATTAGCATTAGCATTATCTTCTCCTAAAAAGAAGAGAAAAGACCTCACAGGTCATTGTAGTTCTGTCAGTCCGGAAACAGATGGTTTCATTTTATTAAGGCTGCTATGCAGAACTGAGGAGCGATGTTCCAAGGGGGTGGGGGATCCAAGATTCTGCAAACCAGTTTTTGTTTGGCAAATAGGAGGAGTGAGGAAATAAGAGATAGAAACTTTGAGAGGGAATTGCACCTAGGCTGGCCAAGTCACTTTTAAAATAAGCTTTTTCTATCCCATTGACTGCTCCTCTCAGCCACCATCAATCTCCAGTGTACATTGGGAGGGGTTACCACAAAACACTCTCAGGGCTATTTTCTGATTCTCCATCATCTAGAATGTTCTGTGTTCGAGTTTCAAATTCACCATGTGAGTCATATCAGATTGCTCTCTCTTTAGATAAATAATAGACATGAAATGGGTTATTTTGCAACAAAAATAAATGTATTTCAACCATCATTAAGACATGCATCAACTATGCATAATTGTTATTATTATGTTATTATCAAAAATTTTGTGATCCACTCTTGCTTTCTTATAATTATTTGCCTCATGTAATCTTGAGTGATCTTTTAATGTGAGTCACATCATTTCACTCCTCTCCCTTACAACCCTAGTGGTTCCCATATGCTAGATGCCACACTGTAGCCATGGCCAGACTTCCCATCTTCAGGGACCAGCTTGGCACTCTGACATCAACTCCTGCTCCTCTGCAAGACTCAGCTGCCTGCTGGTCCCCCATCCTGGCATTTCCTTGAATACACCCTGCTGATTCCCTGCTCAGGGAAGTCCTCCTGCTGTATGTACTCTACTGGGTGCTCTCTGCCCCCAGAGCTTTCTAAAGCTGGCTCTTTCTCCCAATTTAGGTCCCAACTCAATAGTTACCTTTTCAGAGAGGTCCTTGTGGAGTCTACCGTCTAAAGTAACTCAGCCCCTCACATACCTTCTTGTCCTCTCCCCACCTCCCATCCTGCCCAGTATCACGGCCCAGTGATTAACCACATGGGTTCCAGTGTCTAACGCTTGACTTTGACTCATGGCTCAACCAAGAATTACTTCATCGCATCCTACCTATATGTTGCCTCATCTGCAAAATGAGGAGTTAATAGCACCTGCTTGTCAAGTGTGGCCAATGTATTGTGTGGTCCCTTGAATAGTTCCTGGCAAATGAAGAGCATTCTGTAAATACTGAGCATTGTTACTACATTATTCATAGTACCATTCATTGCCTGTCACACTTTAGACCAGGACAATGAAGCTAAGAACCCTGATGATCCTCTGGGCTCATCACTGTGTCGCTGAGCCTTAGAAGAAGACTGGCACATGGTGGACACACAGTGAACCCTCACTGGGGGACGGAAGTAGCCAATAGCCACACACACTCATCTCTCTCTCTTTCATTGTCTGTTTCTCACCTTAAAGGCAGAGACTCTCCAGGAACTGAAAATACTTAGGAGCCAAATGAAATTATTCCACATAAACCTTCTCATCCCCTTAAGATTCTTAAAATCTTTGTAAAACTACCATCTTTTAGTTTTACCAGATGAGACAAAAGAGAAATCAGTTTGATGGCGCTCTCTGCAGGTAGAGGACAGCATTACAGCAGCCCCTGACCCCGCCCAACCGCCCTGTGCTCTGCAGTTGGAAGTTGTCTGCCCTCTCCAAGCCATCTTCACTTTGAATTTCTCTAGAATGTAACCCCACTGACGATAAGACTCTTGTCCGTTTTGTTCCAAGCTGCACCCCCATCACCTAGATCAGAACCTGGCATGTAGTAGGCATTTAGTAAATGTTTATTGAATGAATAAATAAAGGAATTGGAAATGAACTGTTTTCTTTTTATTTGTCCTCCAATAGCCCAATAATCTGAAAGTTATTAACAGGAAGTATTGCTCACTTAGTTGCATATAGGTTTTTAGTATTAAAATGATAAATATTAAGAATAAAAAAGAATGAGAAAGTAGAAAGACTGAAGAACAAAATTAAAAATAAAAACATATAATTGAATGGCACCAAGTTGCTTGTTAGGAAAAAAAAAACTGGTCATGTGTTTAAAAATGAAATATGTTTTAAGATAAAATTTGGAAAAGATTTCAAAGTCATTGGGCAGTGCAGTCCAGACACAACATGATTTATGTACTTAGTCTTTATTATTTAAAATTCTTGGCAGTGTTAGTTCATGGCAGTTCTACACAAAGCAGACACCTAGTAAATGAGACACTAAAAAACTCACAAGGGGCCTCTCTTAGTGTCTCTTTTAAAAAATAATAACTTTATATAAAATCCATACCCAACAAGGCTTTTAAAAGGATATTTCACTTGTACAAGTACTCTCTCTAATTTTCTTTTAAGTAGAGCCTTCTCCAGTGAATTTAAAGGACAATATATCTAACACTTCCATGGATTACTTTCCCCTGGAAGTTGGTAAAGTGCTCTCCAGTACATCCTCTCCTGCATCCCTAACCTCAGTCCTGTGGAACAGGTGCAGAGCAGGTATTTTATTCCATTACACAGGTGACCGATTGGAGTCTCAGGGAGGTTAAGTGACTTGTCCAAAATAAAAGTTAATGAGGGCAGCCAGAGCCTCAGATCTCAAAACTTATGGACCATTGCTCTTTCTACTACACTCATGGCCTCTTCTTGATCTCTGTGAATTTGTCTTTCCGCAGTGATTATCAAAAGACCGGACAGTAGGCATAGTAAGAATCTAATGTCTTGAGTGATTTAGCCTGTAAGGTAGGAGGTCAACCTCATCCTTCTGGTTATACTATTATTTTAGACCATTCTGCCTGTGTCTCGCTCCTTTTATCTAGGAAGCCAAAAAAAGGGAGTAGGGAGAAACCAGCTTCAGACATCCAGAAGTACCATTCATGACTCTTAATCCGGATTTAGTAGACAGATTAGTCAGTCATCCATTTAGAGCTACATAGCCCTTTGGAATTATTGATTATGTTTCATGTTCCCACTGGATGGTTATTAAGGTACTGTTGGAAAAGGTGCTGGTTCTCAGAACTGATTGCTTTGCCTGATAAATCTAAGTAAGAGGAGAGATCCAAAACCCTTGACCCAGTTATGAAACATTTACTTGAAAGTTAATATTTTAATTAAAGCAGTGGTTCAGAAATGTCATGACAAAAGTTACATTATGGTATTTATTATGCTACATTTGAAAATTAGATACAGTACTGGTTTAAAAATATACTAAATGCTTTAAGCAAAAGATGTAGTAATGCTACATATGAGACAATGAAAAGCCAGCAGTTGCTGTAGATACTAGCAGAGCCTCTGAATGTTTTTTGTAGGTGTATTTTTTATTATACAAAATATCCATTTTAATCATTGTTCTCCAGTAGAGGGAGTAAGACACAAACACATACAGTCCATTCTTGTTATTTGTGGTAGTTATTTCCATGAAGTTGCCACTAACATTGAATTAGTGAATACTGACCCGTTTCTCCTAGGGGAAATACAAGGTTAGGTTCCTGCAAGCCACTGGTCAGAACATTTTGCCAACTGGCCAATATAGTCCCTTGTTTTATGTATGTTTCTGTTGAAACCTTAAGATAAAATAGGCTCCATGGTAGAATCTTTAGATGATAATTACTCTTCTTTAAGGAGGAGGCAGAAGTCCACAGCTCTAATTCTGTTCATACCTGTAGCTCTTGGCTCTTATTCCAGAGATGTCCTAAAGGAATTCTTTCTCCTTAAGACTAGACCTTCAAGGCAAATATTTGAGGATTTTTCACAGCCCAGGTGTTCAGTTACCATAACAGACCTCTCCTATCTTGATGCATTTTCTCATTTGATCCCATCCCAGAGTCAATTCCTACTGCTACTTTATAGTAACACAGTCTTAATTATTAACATATCAGAAAACTAAATATTTAAAAAACCCTTTTTATAAGATATTCTCATTATTTTATGTAAGATATAAAATTTCTCTTGAAATTATATATTTCAGTTGCTGTTGAGTTGTAAGTTTAAAAAAATAAAATTCCATAAATTATTGTTACTCCTTACCTAGTCTCACAAATGCATTCCTAATGGCTGAATCATTAAATAAGTATTAGATTGTATAGTACTGTATTAACATTGAATTTAAAATAGCTTCAAGGAATTATATTGAAAATTCTGTTTTTAAAGAAGGTAATCATCTCTTTTCTTTCAAGGGAAATTAAGGATAATTGCAATTTATGTTTTTAAAAAATCCAAAAATTATGAGGTCTTAAATATATGTCCATACTGCATAGATAAAATTACAAAATATATTTGCACCTTGGAGCAGATGTAAGAAGCAAGAACTGACTTACATGCCATGCTTCCCAGAAATTGTCTAAAATTGCCCCCCATAACCCTGCACAGAAAACCCTGCACAAAACTAGATTAGAATTAATCATTAGAACAGTGTGGAAATTACAGAATGGTGCCACACACCACTCCCTCGAAAGATGTACTTTTTCTGGAATCCATAGAATTTAGCCAAATGAAAGAAAGGTGGTGATATTTGGCTTATTATTTCTTTTCTTAAGAAATTAGGGCAGTTTTACAGAATTAGATGACATTTTGACCAACCCCATCCATGAGTCCCAGTATCAGTCCAGGAGGGCTGGAAATAAGAACAAGTCTTGGGAAGACAGAGAAAGGCTTGCCCCATTTTGGATCAGGGTTTCTTAGGTTTAAACGTAGCACCTGAAGAGACTGCCCTATACCTTGCCCAGTGTTTTGTCCCTGACTTAGATTTCATAAAGCAGCTCAGGTTCCTTCAGACACTGGAGAACCAGCTTAAGAGTAGAGGGGAGAAACTGGGAGAAAAGCAACGGAGTCATCCTGAAGGATTCTGGCCAAGTTTCTGCTGCTGGTCAAAGCAGAAGACCCGTGATTATCAACATCTCTCCAGTGACGAAGCCTCACTCCACGCGTAGGCAAGGGCAAAGGTAACCAGAAGTAGGGTGGGTAGCCGCAGTGGGTAACAGCCCTTCTGTTTGGAAGATCTTGGCTGTGATAGAATAGTTTCAGCAAATTTAGATTTTTTTTTAATGTGCAGAGACAAAGTTTTCTCACTTGACTTTTCCAAGACAACAGCTTTCTCTGCAGGCCTGGATCTAAATAATTGTGATAAAAATAGTTTCTAAATGGAGTGTGAATACTATAATTAATTTTAAAAACACTATAGCAAAGCATGCCATAAATTCTAGTTGGACTTTTTCTAATTTTGAAAACTAGTCATTTTGAAAATCACCAAGTTTAAAATCACTACTAATAAGAGTAGTGAAATAAAATGACCATATGATGAATTATTGAAACATATGTTCAAAGATCGTGTCCCTGGGTTCTTGGTGTTTGTAGAGCAGTTAGCTTGCTCTGTGGCTGGGTCTCTCCTTTGGCTTGACCTTCACAAAGGAGACTGGAGAGGATAGTTTATGAACTGCTCTCCGAATAAAGAGCACCAGTGTTTGCAATGGTCTTGGACTTTCTGTGTAAGGCATTTCCGTGGTGATATCAGCTGAATTTCATCATCAGAAACTAAGGGTGGTGCAGCTTAGTGCAATGGCAGCATTTACACGGCAAGCCGCGGAGCTAACCTTACGAAAAAATAATGCTGGACACTCCCCATCCTGTGGATTTACTCAGCATCTAGAATATGTAGTTTGTCTTGAATTCCATGAGTCTCAAACATCATGTATTATGGAAAACTACAAAAAATATTCATCCTCAGGAAAAAAGAAGTAAAAGGTAGTCACACCGTAGTTAGGAATATATTATACTCTCCTCCTTCTTAGTTACACAATGATTGACGATTGGCCCTTGGGAGAGAAGCTAAAGAGATGGCAAGAAGCCTTCGATCTCCATTAATAGTTTCTTACAGTTGACAGAAGAACATGGAAATAATGAATGTGCCAACAATGATTGCCGCTTCACAAAATTTGCAGAATGGTGTTATTATATATCGAGATTTTTAAGTTCATCTGATGTCTTATTTAAAAGGCTTTATTTTTTTCCCTTTATTTTTGGAGGACACTAAAATCGTGACAACTATTTAATTAAAAAAAAAATGGTTACCAAGTTCCTAAACGTGTCTGTTTTCTTTTAACCCCGTAAATACCATTTTGTTTGAATTTCTGTAATAACAATGCACGTTATTAATTTTTGTCAAGAAGAAAGATAAAAATAGAAAATTACAACTGGGAAAAAAGGGAGAAAGACCAATATGTCTTGATTTATCCTGCTATATTCTATTTTTAGTGAATGCCTCAGAGTTTATAAGCAGGTAAAAAATGATTGATTTTTTTTTTCCTTCCAGCGGTTTACCTCTGTAAGAGAACAATGCAAAACAAGGCTAGGCTGGAGCTGGCAGACTACGAAGCTGTAAGTACAAAGGACTCGCTGGTAAAGCGAGTCATGACATAAACAGGAATAGGGCCTGTGGTCATTTCTGGGGACTGTGTTAACTTCCTATACGTAGGTTAAGGATCAGCTTTCCAGGGGATCAGGCAGTTTACTGAGTGAAATGCCCCACTAGCTGGCTGCCTCTCCTCATTCCCCTTGAGCACAGTGAAACTCTAACACACAAACTCAGAATAAAAGGGGGAAGCATATTTTATTTGCTTTAGATATATACTATCTATAGTGAAGACATCCCAACTTAGAGACTGAAAGAGCATTTACACTGGAAAAATCACTTGTGCAAAACCCTCAGGTTGATCCCTGTCAGCAGATAAAATTAACCTGGCGTAATTTGTTCAGACAGTCATTATGCTGTGATTTGCTGAGTTTGAAGTGCCGACCAGAAATGGTGAGGGGGCTGCCATGGGTTTGCATTATGGCCAAGAACAGGATAGACAGACTCAGTGGAATGACTACTTCCTGCCTCTCAGGGCCGGTGGGGGGGAACAGAAAATCCCATGGTTTAGACCTGAGCACTCTTTCAATACTAGATAATTTTAGAATTGTGGGCTTTTAGTTGTGTTCTCTAGAGTCAATTAATCCTAAAAATCAGTATGGGTGATTGATTTTCCTGTTTCCTCTGATGGTGAATGGGGATTAGCTGCCTTCAGTGAGTCTGACTTTCCAGAACCGAGGGCACGTCCGACTTTGGGAATTCTATACTTGGTTGCTTGATAAATACACATGGTGGACAAACTAGAATGCAGTCGCGAAGTCGGGCACCAGAATGCCTTCAGCTGTGGTGTGTTTTCCAGGAGAGCCTGGCCAGGCTGCAGAGAGCCTTTGCCCGGAAGTGGGAGTTCATTTTCATGCAAGCAGAAGCACAAGCTAAGTGAGTCCTTGTGAGTCTTGGGGAAGTGTGCTCAAGACGCCCCCTGCGGTCCACAAAGGCCCTGCAGTTAACACTCATTGTTCATTGTTGCGATGTTGACAGAGTGGACAAGAAGAGGGACAAGATCGAAAGGAAGATCCTTGACAGCCAAGAGAGGGCGTTCTGGGACGTTCACAGGCCTGTGGTGAGCAAGCACCCCCGCTGCTGTCTGCAGCTCCCAGCTCAGCCTTTGCAAAGTGTGGGACCATGTGGCGACCCCATCCCTCGTCCCAAAGCCTTGGTGAATTCCTTAAGAAAAGATTGCCACTTTTGTGTAAGATGAACAGAGTTCCATCACATAATATTTAATTTATAAACCTGCACGTTTTTCTACCATGGCCTCACTTGCTTACTCACGCTTCGCATTTGAGGGGGTTGATACTTAGGATCGCAGCAAAGCAGCTTTGAATAGCTCACTATTTACATTTTTCTGGATTGATCATAAAAGTGTAAGTCAAAATGTAGTTCTTCCCTAATTTTTCTTTTTTAAAACCTATTATTAACCTGCTTTTCATGTCAACTTTTGTGGACTCACATTGTAGATAGCTCAAATTCAAATCAGCATACACTTTTAGCGATGTAACTGATCGTGACATCTACATACATAACTTTACTGGTTTTCTTATATAAAAATGTTAAACCATGTGACCCAGAGTAACAAATACAGAATGTCCTTGATTAATACCAGGAAACTTTGTGTAAGGAATCAACAATGGTGATGAGCATTCATAAGAAAGCATGTCTAATCTCATATATTTCTTTCCATTTTGATGCTTTGTCTTCTGTATGTTTCCTTAAATACAGATGAAGCATTAGGGAATTATATTTACATATGTGTTATTAGATTAAATCATAGGTTCACAGCATAAGACAAATCAAGATTGATGAGAATGCTCTAAAATTTTCTTCTCAACTCATTCAGGATCAGACTGAAACAGGTTTGTCTTCCAAAGGCTTATATATATATATATATAAGCTTGGTATAGCAATGCAGTTGTTAAATTCTATATTGAATTTTTCTCTCTCTTTGAATTTGTGAAAGATAAGAATTGAGACTTAATTGGCTTTCTTGCTCAAAATTCAGCTTGAGCTATTGCTCTTGGTGATAAAGGATTATGTGGTCACATGCATAGGTATTGCAAGGATACGAGGTAGGATTTTGCATGCTTGTTTATTTGTTTTAAGCAGACAGTACCTTATGTTCCCATGTTCACCGGCTTTCTGCCCCTGGACATCTGGTGGCCTAGCTCTAGCTTCCGTGGCCTGCATCCTCTGGCAGCCCAGGACCTGCCACATCGGCTTCCCGGCACTGCCCACATCCATTTCTGGCGAACACTCCTGCTCTGAGAGTGGGCAAACTGATCCCATCTCAACTTGCTGCCCTGCTCCACCCACTAAGAGTTGCTCATTGGTCCCTCTGTGTGCCCTGTTGTAAGCAGAACCTATTCACAGTCATTTTTGCACCGTCCAGGGGAGTCAGGCTCCTGTCCACTGTGTCCCTGCAGCAAGGAGCATGTATGAGTGCTCTCCAGGGGGCCCCCTGCTGCATCTCTCTTTAGGCTTCCCATTTGAAGATCATCCCAAGGAGCACCTGGGGGCAGAACCACCCTGAAGCCAAATGCTCCCTTTCTCTTATTCAACTTGCAGATGCTTATCAGGGGATTTATAGAGGTGAAATGAGCATGTTGTACAAGACTTGATCTTTGGTTATTTTCTGGAGGAAACTCTGGATGGCCATGGTATGTATGTGACTTGCTCATGTGCACACAGCTGGTAGTGGCAGAGCCAGGCCTGGGACCAGTGTATCTCCTACGCCTTAGTCTGATACACACAGCAAGGGAGCAAAGGGGATGGGGGTGTGTGGCTGTAGTCGAGAAAGCAGCTGCAGCAGAAGTGAGATCCTCACTGTCTGCATCCATCCTGCAAAGCGAAGGGCTCTAGGGAGCAGTACTCCCCCTGTGATGTAGCTGTGTTTATGGGTGTCTTGTTATAGGTATCTTTTACTTGTATATTTTACTCATGGCTTTTGAATATTCTTGTTTCATTCTTTTGCCATTTCCAACAGCCCAGAATTCAGGGCATCTTTCATACTGTGTAGGCCACACATCCCTGGCCTTGGGGAACCCAACTACTATGTGGAGGACACCCTTGTCAGGCATGGTTATACAATGTATACCCTAAAGGGCCAGTTCCACTAGTGCTGCCCCAATAAGTACTATCTCCTATATTAGGTAGAATAGTCTTGTGTAACCTATATGTTATTCCAAGAGCCATCTAAAATTTGTATAAAGATAGAAATATACAGTTTGTTTACATTATTAGTTCATGACAGAGATCATAAAGAATGCCCTCTTTTTATTGTGGCTTTGAAAATGGTTAATTATAAAAATATGAACTTAACCACTCAAAGTTTTAACAGCCTAGAGATTGATACTTCCATTGCAATGAAAAACTGTCTATACTCAGAATTCACAGATTCATAGCACAGTTTAATTGAAAGACTTTTAAGGTACATAATTATACTTTCCTGAATTGATTTAGCTTCATAAATATATAAAATATCTTTGTCCTCAAAAACCAGAAATGGAGTTATCCTAACAGTATTATTTGTTGAATTTTTTTCATTTTATTTCTTCTTGCATAATCCTACTACTAAACCTTTCAATAAAAAACATTAACAGAACAGTTAATCCTTATAAAGCCTTTTTTAACTCAGATATAGGTGATCTGCTACATTGCATTTTGTTTGGTTTGCTTTGATTTGATTTGGTTTGACTCTGGCATTTATTTAATCAAAAACAGGTTGGAAGCCATTACCCAGAAATGCAGTGGGGAAAGGGGAATCTCAAAAAGCCAGCTCAGAATCTCTAAAGTATAATTTAAAATGTTAGTATAAAGTACTATGACATGTTACATGAATTTATACTTAGAGATGTAGAAAACATATGTAATATGATTTTACTTTTTAAAAAACCATGACACTTAACACAGTATAATCATTCCTATTGCACTTAACACCATTATGAAATAAATTTAGTTTCTCTAAGCATGTCATGTTTATTCCAGGAAAAAAATATGAGGTCATTAACACTAAGAAGGACTCTTCAGTTATTAAGGATTCCAGATAGAATTTGCCTAAAACTAATAATGCTGTAATGAACATGTGGGTGTAGATATCCCTTCAGGACAGTGATTTCATCTCCTTTAGATACATACCCAGAAGTGGAATTGCTGGATCATATGGTAATTCTGTTTTTAATTTTTTAAGGAACCTCCATACTTTTCTCCACAGTGACTATACCAGTTTACATTCCCATGAGCAGAACAAGAGACTTCCCTTTTCTCCACATCCGCACCAACATAATCTCTTGTCTTTTTTGGTAATAGCCATTCTAACAGATGTGAGGTGATATCTCATTTGATATCCCATCAAATCATTGATTTTGATTTGCTTTTGGAATCTTGATAGGGAGTCTTTCCAGAGTGGAGTCTTCCAATATTAATTTTTCCCATCTATGAGCATGGGATAGCTTTCCATTTATTTGTGTCTTCTACAGTTTCTTTCATCAGTGTCTTACAGTTTTCAGTGTGCAGATCTTTCACCTCTGGTTAAATTTATTCCTAAGGATTTCATTGTGTTTGAGGCTATTGTCTTTATTTCTTTTTCAGATAATTATTAATGTATAGAAATGCTACTGGTTTTCATGTGTTGATTTTATCCTTGCAACTTTACTGAATTAATTGATCTAAGAGTATTTTGGTGAAGACTTTAGGATTTTTATATATATATATACACATATATGTATACATATATAACAGATCTGCAGACAAATAATTTTGCTTCTTTCTCTCTGTTTGATGCCATTTACCTCTTTTTCTTGACTGATTGCACTGGCTAGGACTTCCAGTTGTATATTTACACTTTTAATGGTTTCATTGGCACTTACTTCAGAATATTTGTTTTAATATTTGTCAGACCATGGTCTTTTGAAGTGAAGGGAGTGTGTCCCGAACTTATGTCCACACAAAAACTTGCATGTGGAAACTTATAGAAGCTTTATTCATAATTGTCAAGACTTGAAAGCAACCAAGATGTTCTTCAGTAGGAAACTGTGGTACATTCATACATTGGAATATTTTTCAGCAATAAAAAGAAATGAGCTGTCAAGCCACAAAAAGACATTGGAGGACACTTAAATGCATAGTGCTAAGCAAAAGAAGCCAATTCCAGCTCTATGAAAAGGCTATTCCAACTCAGTGATATTCTGGGAAAGGTAAAATATAGAGACAGGAAAAATATCAGTAAAAATTTAGGATCTGAGGGAGAAGTAAGGAAGGATGAAGAGGTGGAGCACACAAAATTCAGGTGGCAGTGAAACAGCTCTATAGGGTACCATAATAGTGGTTGCGTGTCGTTGTACATTCGCCAAAACTAATTTGCAACACAGAGAATGAAACCTAATGTTAGCTATGGACTTTAGTTAATAATAATTTATCAATATCAGCTCATTAATTGTAACAAATATATTACACTAATGTAAGATGTTAATGACAGGGGAAATGGAGTGGGGGATGCGAGAGCATATGGGAATTCTCTGTACTTTCTACTTCATTTTTCTGCAAACCTAAAACTACTCAAAAAATAAAGTCTGTTATTTTTTAAAGTCCTAGATAAGACAAAATTTTTAAGTGAAACAGAGAGCATGTCACACGAGTAGTAAGCCCAACAAAATTTTTGATCATAAGGACACACCAGTGTCATATGATGACATTAGCAAGTAAAAATGAATTTTATCTACATAATTTCAAGTCCATCCTTGCAGAAAATCTTCCTGTTCTTTCATTGTGTGTCTTTGTTCACTGTAGTATAGTCATAGCCTTGAAAAAGAAAATAATGAAGCTTAGTGGTTAATTCTCTATTTTATTCAGTGTGCTTGGTTTTATTCACCTTTTATGGTGGATGCATCTTTTTTTTTAATATAATTTGTTTTGGTATCATTAATCTACACTTACATGTGCAATATTATGGTTATTAAATGACCCCTTCATCAGGTCCCCCCCACCAACCCCATTACAGTCACTGTCCATCAGCATATTGAGATGCTATAGAATCACTACTTGTCTTCTCTGAGTTGTACAGCCCTCCCCGTGCCCCCCCCCAACATTACATCTGCTAATCGTAATGCCACTTTTTCCCTCTTATCCCACCCTTCCCACCCATCTTCCCCAGTCCCTTTCCCTTTGGTAACTATTAATCGGTTCTTGGGTTCTGTGAGTCTGCTGCTGTTTTGTTCCTTCAGTTTTTTTTTCTTTGTTCTTATACTCCACATATGAGTGAAATCATTTGATACTTGTCTTTTCGGCTTGGCTTATTTCACTGAGCATAATACCCTCTAGCTCCATCCATGTTGTTGCAAATGGTAGGATTTGTTTTCTTCTTATGGCTGAATAATATTCCATTGTGTATATGTACCACATCTTCTTTATCCATTCATCTACTGATGGACACTTAGGTTGCTTCCATTTCTTGGCTATTGTAAATAGTGCTGCAATAAACATAGGGGTGCATCTGTCCTTTTCAAATTGGGCTGCTGCATTCTTAGGGTAAATTCCTAGGAGTGGAATTCCTGGGTCAAATGGTATTTCTATTTTGAGTTTTTTGAGGAACCTCCATACTGCTTTCCACAATGGTTGAACTAATTTGCAGTCCCACCAGCAGTGTAGGAGGGTTCCCTTTTCTCCACATCCTCGCCAACATTTGTTGTTGTTTGTGTTTTGGATGTTGGCCATCCTCACTGGTGTGAGGTGATATCTCATTGTGGTTTTAATCTGCATTTCTCTGATGATTAGTGATGTGGAGCATCTTTTCATGTGCCTGTTGGCCATCTGAATTTCTTCTTTAGAGAAGTGTCTATTCATGTCCTCTGCCCATTTCTTAATTGGATTATTTGCTTTTTGTTTGTTTAGGTGCGTGAGTTCTTTATATATTTTGGATGTCAACCCTTTATCAGATATGTCATTTATGAATATATTCTCCCATACTGTAGGATGTCTTTTTGTTCTACTGATGGTGTCCTTTGCTGTACAGAAGGTTTTCAGCTTGATACAGTCCCACTTGTTCATTTTTGCTTTTGTTTCCCTTGCCTGGGGAGATATGTTAATGAAGAAGTCGCTCATGTTTATGTCCAAGAGATGTTTGCCTATGTTTTTTTCTAACAGTTTTATGGTTTCATAACTTACATTCAGGTCTTTGATCCACCTTGAGTTTACCTTTGTGTATGGGGCTAGACAGTAGTCCAGTTTCATTCTCTTACATGTAGCTGTCCAGTTTTTCCAACACCAGCTGCTGAAGAGGCTGTCATCTCCCCATTGTATAACCATGGCTCCTTTATCAAATATTAATTGACTGTATATGTTTGGGTTAATGTTTGGATTTTCTATTCTTTTCCACTGGTCTGTGGGTCTGTTTTTGTGCCAATACCAAATTGTCTTGATTACTGTGGCTTTGTAGTAGAGCTTGAAGTCAGGGAGCGCAATTCCCCTTGTTTTATTCCTCCTTCTCAGGATTGCTTTGGCTATTCGGGGTCTTTTGTGGTTCCATATGAATTTTAAAATTATTTGTTCCAGTTCATTGAAGAAAGCTGTTGGTAGTTTGATAGGGATTGCATTGAATCTGTAGATTGCTTTAGGTAGTATAGCCATTTTGACAATATTTATTCTTCCTAGCCAAGAGCATGGGATGCATTCCCATTTGTTAGTGTCCTCTTTAATTTCTCTTAGGAGTGTCTTGTAGTTTTCAGAGAACAGGTCTTTCACTTCCTTCATTAGGTTTATTCCTAGGTATTTTATTCTTTTTGATGCAATTATGAATGGAATTGTTTTTCTGATTTCTCTTTCTGTTAGTTCATCATTAGTGTATAATAGGAAAGCAACAGATTTCTGTGTGTTAATTTTGTATCCTGCAACTTTGCTGAATTCAGATATTAGTTCTAGTAGTTTTGGAATGGAGTCTTTAGGGTTTTTTATGCACAGTATCATGTCATGGTGGATGCATCTTTGACAATAACAATCAGAGTAGGAAAAAGCAGAGTCCAACAAAAATGGCTTGCAGACATGTTTGTATCTCTGAAGGACCAAGCTAATATTCTGTAGGAGAGAGAATTTTCTCCCTGTGCCAGTGGTTTCTCCTGGATAGGAATAAATACATTTTAAAAAGTTCTTCAGGGAATGAGTAAAACAGTCTATATAGGGCTCAGTATTACCGAGGGTTTCAGGCATCAACTGGGGGTCTTAGAGCATATGCCCCACAGACAAGAGGGATCAACTCTGTTGCTTGGACCTCCCTCCAAGCCTGAGATTGAGTGCCTCTCGCTAAGACAAGGAGTTATTGGAGAATTATTGATTAATCAGACTGACATTTGAGAGCATCATATTCCAACCAACTTAATAAAAAGAGATGGTACACAATGCTTTTTATCAGTTTAAATGTTAAGTTCAGTCTATAACAGACTATGTATGATAGTAAGTTCACTAGACATAGAAGAGGAAAGAGGGAGGAAAAAAGAGTCTGATTCTGGTTGTTATCTTAACAGCACTGACAGTTGCTCCTCAATTGCACATTTCTTCCCTGACCAAATTCTATGATTTTGCAGGTGAAATTAGTATCTGACTCCCTTGTAGCCAATCATGTGGTATTTAATAAGACCAGGGTGTGATTTTCATACACGTGAAAGCAGTCACCTACATTGTCTCTATCCCACTCAGCCTCAAAGACAGAGATGTGACATTCCTCTCAAGTGACTCCAGGGAGGAGGTAAGATACATTTCCACAGAGCACGTGACTGGATTTTTTTAGTATGTTCCATAAACAGCATAGGTTTTCATATGTCTTCCATTTCTAAAATGGATAAAATGTTTTGAGATTTGGTATACATTTTCTGTCTTTTGTTATTGTGAAGAATGTTGTTAAATTTTCAAATGATTCCAATCACTGACTTCATTAGCTCAGATATTGGGAATTAATGGTAGTTCTTGTGTTTGTCTGGACTAAGAAGCTGAATCTTTTTTTTACAGTTGCGAGAGTGTTACCACCATAAAATAACATAATTTTTGTTATCATTATTTTATGTTCATAACATGTTTGGTTATCCTGAAGAACGAGTTCCTCTAAAAATGTATCTAGTCCACTGTAGTAATTTCTGATAAAACTATCCTTTACTTACCACTTTAAGAGAAGTAATTGCAAGTCGGTGCCTCTCCAAGGCAGACACAAATTTTTTTTCAGGAGAAATATATCTAGTATTTTTTTTCTGAGAAAACCAGGTCTTGAAACTTCGTAAAACATGCAAGTAGTTACAATATCTTATTATTCATATCATGTCCTAATTTTATCTCTTCATTTAAAAATACTTTAAAAATGTGCTAGAAAAGACAGGTAATTGTGTGGTTACCCTCCACAGCTTTCATTAAGGCTTGATATTTCACCACCTCACAAGCGTGGTTACAGACAATGCTATTTGTGGTCCAGGTGACCTAAAATTGGTCTTGTCCTTCATTGAATCTCAAGCCCCCAGCAGTCCCTGAGACTGAATGGTTGTTAGGGCCTCAGGGAGAGGCTGCACTGAAGATTTCCTTTCTGTCTCAGCTGGTTCTTTGTTTCCTTTGGCTGTGAGGGAGCAGAGGGAGGTCCTGTATTCTTGGTTCCCCACAAAGCAGAGGCCGCACTGGGGGAACCATGAGCTCTGTCATCCCCGTGATGGGAAGGAGGATGGGCAGTAGGTCCATGACAAGTCAGTCCCAAGGGCGCCCCCAGCTGCCCACACTCTCCTTAGCACTTTATATAAATTGGCTCCACCTGTCCTTGCCAGCACCACAGGCAGTGATGTTACCTCCTCTTTCCAGTGATGGGGCTCAGACATTGGACACAGGCTGCACATGTGGGGAGTGGGGAGCTCGGACTAAGCCCAGGAGGTCCGGCCCAGGGCCCCTGCTCTGCACCATGACACCTTTGGGCCCCTCGATAAAGCTGATATTGACATGGATTGTGATTGCTTATCCATCTTTTTATAATCCTCACATTATTCTTGGAGGGAAGGAAAAATAATGTTTCCTCTACTCTTCTGAGTTCTCAGCAGACACCTCTGTAATAAAAGACAGGTTAACAAGAGAAAAACAAACAGAAGTTTGTTAACATGTAGACCTCACGTATAGATGGGAGGTACCCAAGGAGACATGCGGAGCCCCAAGGCAGCTTCCATTCAGAACTAAATACTGTCTTCACGGGCAAGGGGAGGGGATGCAGGCCTCTGAGGGGAGAGTACATGGTTTTGGGGAAAGGTGACTGGGCCCTTAGAAGAACAGAGCGGAGGTGTGACAGTTCATGACAAAGTGTATGTGGATGTGGTGATGACATCCAGTCTCCTCTCTGGGTTAAGAGTCAGTCTTTGCTGCTGAGTGACACTCCCGGGAGGGGATTGATGACCACTGGGCCCCTTTGGGTGATGCGTCTTCAAGCAGGTAAGGGGAGCTCAGAGAAAGCCATCTTTTCAGTGCCTGCAGCTCTGAGTAACAGTGTGCCAAAGCGACATGCCCTGGGGTGGCATGTTCTTCTGTGTTCAGGCTGCTATGTGTGAGGAAGGCTCTCCCTGCACACTAGGTGAAACCGCAGCCCGCGAAGAATTCGCAACCAGGTCGGACAAGTGTAGGTCAGGAAGGAATTCATTAAAGCAAGAGTAGTAGTGAATGGCAGCAGCTGTGCAGGCAGCAGAGAGCAATGAAGAGCAGAGCTAGGAAAGGGAAGCTCATTGAACTACTGCTTGGCAGAGGGAAGATCCCTTGCCAACTCCTAAAGCCAGAGTCACCTGGCATCCAGTGTCCACTTAAATCTGCACAGTGTGGGCACTAAGGCCCTACCAGCCCAGGATTTGGGGGAGCCATGGAGCACTGGATGGAATGAGTTTATGTTCTGAGAACTTCCGCTTCCCTATTGATCTGAAATAAAATAGGGAGGGAGAAAATGATTGTGTTAAGACCAAAAAGCTCAATGAAATAGCAAAATGATAAAGACATTTACCACCAGAGGTGGAGGTAGGTGAGTTCTTGTCTTTATCACAGAGAAGAATTCAGAGACAAGTGCAAACAGCTTATGAAACAAGAAGGTTTATTTGCTATAAGACATTATACGCTCAGATGGGAGTGTGGGTGACCTCAGAGAGGAGGCACACTTAAGGGTTTGGGGTTTTGTAGGGGCTTTTGGGCAGGGGTCAGCATAAGGCATGATGTATATTGGCAATTCATAATTCCTTTGAAGTTTTATCTTAAGAATAGGGTCATTTAGGTCACTGTGTTGATCTGGATCTCGGCATTCTTTATCCACAAAGGTTCATTTATATTTCCGAGGTCTAGCCCCTGTCCTGGTTAAAGTGTTGCTTAATTGATAAGGGGCTGGAAGAAGAGGAAGAACAGCATCTAGATTAAGTTAAAGAATAAGCTGGGACTTTTTTGCAGGCTAAGTAGAATTTACAATGACAATTACCCTGTCCCATTTCCCTGCTCTACCTCACTTCCACCTTTCCCTCTGTTCTCTTGGGTTCATTTTCACCCCATTTCACAGATAAGGAAACTGAAGAGAGGTTGAGGGTTGTTCTCTGGTCCCCAAGGGCATGTCCTCCTTTAGGAGAATCCAGGAGCAGGCCCAGGTGTTCTGGCACCGCACAGAACTCCTTCCCGGTACAGCTGCCACTCAGAGCAGCCGGCTGGTTAAGGGAAAGGAATTGTGTCACTTGTTCAAGGAAACAGACCTGATTTAAGGCAAAGTAGAATAAGTTTTTTTAAGAGATATGCCTATTGCACTGGGTAGAATTTTCCTGGAAAAATGCAGACTGCACAAAAAGTGAGAAAATGGGGTATTGTCATTGGATTCTAGAGAATCCCAGCACCATAAGAAAATGGACCATGAGAACAAAATGGGACAAAGGTGTCTTGTTGTGGGGACCTCACCTTTGGTACCACAAGGCTTTGATCAATGTCTGAAAAGGCGACCCCCTCAACCCTCGCTCATTGTTCTTCACTTTAGGTTTTCTAAGTTATTTTTCTGTCTGAACTTTGGAATCAATTGTCTGGCATCCGAAAAAAAACACTTTTTGGCATTTTAATTGGATTTAAAGTTATGTAAAAACCTGGGAGAATTGATTTCTTTTTGAAGTTGAGTCGTGGTGCCCATTTGTTCATATATGTTCATGTCTTTCAGGAGCATCTTAAATTTTCCTCATTAGCTTTTACAATTTCTAGTTAGGTTTTCTCTTTTCTTATTATTATTATAAATGGGTTTTATCTACTATTGTCACTTTAAAAACACCTATATATAATTAAGAATGTGGACATTAACTGGTATATAGATTCGGTTTTCAAACATTAGGGTCTGGTTACTCCTTTTCAGCCCTAAAAATTATTATATATCCCAAAGAGTTGTTGTTACATGAATTTTATCTACTGTTATGCACCATGTTAAAAGTTAAAACTAGTGAATTTCAAAAATATTTATTCGTTGATACATTTTCAATAACAAGAATCCAGTTACATGATAAATTAATTAGTGCAGTTTTAATGAGCAATTGGCATATTTTAGGTACCAAAGCAGAATCAGTGAGTAGAGTGGTATCATTTTACGCTTTTGCAAATCACTTTACTGCTTAGCTTAACAGCAGACAGCTGGGTTCTCATGTCTGCTCTTCCTATCAGTTCACTGGTAAGTCATGCATCATGTAACCTCTGGGACCCTCTGCTATGTGCTCTGAGGAATGACAGTGAAAAAAACTAGTAATATTATAGTATTTCTATGAAAAAATTTTGATTTTGCAGAACCCTTGAAAGAGAATGACTGATGTATAGTGTTCTTTTCTAAAGTAGGAATGATAAGTGAATTTTTTCTAAAGCTTTTTACACTTTCTCTCCTTACCTCTATTAATACTATGTGAATTCTATTAATGTTGAAAGGTCCTGAAGTCCCAGAATAAACTCCCCTTGGATGTGATATGTTGTTTTCTTAATGTGATACTGGATTTTGATTAATTTTATTTATTTAAGACCTTGACACAGACATTCCAAAGTGAGATTGGCTCATGTTAGATTCCTTTTTGATCTCTGCAACAAAATCTCTACTGTAAATAAGGGCCATGGTGCAAACATGCCAAAAAATTTTTGGCATACTCTTCCATGATGCAGAAGAGCCCCATGAGGAATTATGTTATTTCTCTTGTATATGATGAGAGGTGGGGTAGAGCAGCATTTTATCATTAGCAAATGCCCAAATGGTGGATTACATAAAGCTTGCCAGAGGACCGTCATGCTTCTCACTGACATTCCTGCTCCTCCCACCATGCCGGAGCACTGTTCCCTGTGGCTTCTGTCCATATACATCATCCTGTCTCAAGAGGTGAGGGCTTGGGGGTGCCTTGCCCAGCCACACAGCTTGATGTAGCACATCGAGAGAGCAGCTGCAGCTCAAGACTTAGCTTAGGTACCAGCTGGCTGCCTAGGTGTGTGATTTTACTCGATGCCTTCCATAATCATGCCTGTTTCACAGGCCCATTGGAAATGCACTGAAATAATATATGTAAGTTGCTTGTATGTACCTGGAAGAGAGTCAATGTTCAATAATCGGTAGGTAAAGTTTCAAAGGGAGACAAAAATGCAGGGGGTAAGGGAGTGAAGAAAAGTGGCTTTGATCTGGTGTCATCACGGAAGCCTTGGGAATCAGCCGAGCTGGGGTTTAGGTTTGAAGCTTCTGTAAATGTGTTAGTATCTATTGCTGCATAACAAATCACCTCCAAGTTTAGCAGCATAAAATGACAAATGTTTGTTATTTTACACAGTTTCTGAGGGCCAGGGATCCTGGAGCTGCCTTCCTGGGTGGCTCTGGCTCCAGGTCTCTCATGAGATCGCCATCAAGCTGTTGGCCTGGGCGGTAGTCATGGAAGGGGCTGGAGGATCTGCTTCACTCCTATGGGGCTGGGAGGCAGCTTCAGTTCCTGACCGCATAGACGTCTCCGTAATGGTACTCAAGACGTAACCTCCCATAACACCCCAAGATAGAAAGATTGCTCCAGGTCAGAAACGGCCATCCTTTCGAGCCAAATCTCAGAACTGTCAGAGTCTGCTGGTCACACAGACCCACTCTAGTACAGTGTGGGGGGGCATAGGGTGTGAATGCGGGAGGAGGAGGCCCTCAGGGGCCGTTTGGAGGGTGGCCATCATCACAGTACAATTGGGTCAATGGAAAGAATCTGGAAATTGGGTGGAAAAGAGGAAGCAAGGCACAAACCCCTGCCATGGCCGTGGGTGGTCCGTGCACCCGCTGACACAGCCACCACTCGGTAGGAGGTGGAGACACCGAAGTTGGATCAACCCTGCACTCCTCTCACAGTTGGGCAGGTCATTTCCTGGCCAAGTCTGCAGAGAAAGAACATGAAGGGGCAATTCCGAAACTAAAGAATGTCTCTCACTACCCATATTAACCTTTAGGCAAGTTATTTAAGTTTTTTCAATGTTAATTTCCACATTTTAAAAAGAGAGCTAATCATCCCTATCACAATATGGAGCAAACCAGAACTCTGCAGATGGAGAAGCAAGCCCCTCATACAAACGATTTCTGTTACTGGGGATGAGATGAGAGATGTGAGGCAGTAGCTGCTTCTATGGGAGGATGCAGTCCTCACACCCATAGTTGGCTGCCCCCTGGCTATATCAGCCTGGCACCAGATGCAGTGGGCACTCACAGGTGTATTTTGAATGCATGAGTGAATTAACAAAAGCTGCTGTCTTGCTCCCCTGCATACATCTTGGATAACATTCAACACACTGGTGTAGTTTAAGTCGTACACAGGTTCTTGAGTCCACATTGTCTGTGTGCCCCAGGTACTTAGCTGTTCACACTGAGCCTCTGTGCCAATGTACATTATTCAACTGAAATATGTGTGAAATGCCTGCCACTTGGATTCCTCTCTGCAAAATGTAAGAACAGTGCGTGTGGATTACCATCAGTGACAATAAGAACATTGGTAGTACCTTCCCTACTGCAGTTTCTGACTGTAAAAGCTTTTTACATTCATTATGTCACTTATTCTTTATAGAGACCTTATAGGGTATGTAATTATTGTCCTTAGTTTATAAACAAAAGACACCAAGACTGAGGAGTTGAGTTTTGTTAACTAGCATATGACTTAGACTCAAATCTTTCCTTATGACTAAAGCCCGACTTTTGCTCCAGAACTCTACACAATTTCTATTAAAAACACACAATTTTTCTTTTTCAATTCATTATGCACATCAGGATATTATATTTGGGCTGGCTTTGTGCACATCAACTGGTTTTTGGTTTCATAGAAATGAAATGATTCACTAAATTTTTCATTTATTAGATGATGCATGGTACCTTGCATATCTGCTTGGTTTCTGAGGCCCTCAAAGGGCGGAATATATCTGTTGTCACATCTCTGAGGGGTGGTTAAATATTATCAGCCATGCTAGGCTGCTGGGAAAGGTCACAATGTGTATTGTGCTGTGTAAGTGTGACAATACCCTCAGCTCTGATTTCTTGGCTTGAACCAGCAGGACATTACTCTATAGAGAGAGAGAGAGAGAGAGAGAGAGTGTGTGTGTGTGTGTGTGTGTGTGTGTTGGGGGATGCCTTTTAACTTGGTACCGCATGTACAATTTACATGCATAATTTCATATGTTCATTTGGAACTTAAAAAGTATCAAACTATAATGTATTTCCTGATACTCCCCGTGAAAGGTCTCGGTGATATTCCTGTTGTAATTTGGCATTGTGGTGTCCATGAGAAGCAGATTCTGTTGAAGTCCATAGGAATGATGCCATTCTCTGTCCTTAGCGCTCAAAGCAGCCCATGCTCATGGTGCTGCTTCTCTATCAGTACTCCGTGATTCTGTCACTGATTCCTTTTACTATTTTAGAAAATCCAAGACGTGTTCATCCAAATATAAATCTTTCTTTTATGTTATGAATAAAAAATAGCATTTCTGTGTATTATTCTGACCTGTTCCTTTGGATTGAAAACTATTCTGACAGTGTGGCTGTCATGAGCCTCTGTGAGTGAAACTGTTCTTTTTTGCTCCCTGGTTCTGTCCTTTATCCTCTCCTGTCTGAGCTTTCTAGCCGTGAATAGATTTGGAGATACCGGGTCCTAGTATTATGTAATATCTGGTGCTATTTATGTTAGCCATGGGTACAGTGAGACTAAACACTGCTTTCCCTGTTATTAAATTGATGATTCTATAGCCTGTGGGTTGGTAACTTCTCAAAATGTTGTGCCCAGATTTCTGTCCTCTTTCCTTTGAAATGGTGAGGATATGGATTGTGGTGAGGGATGCTGGGAGGGAGGCCCTGAGGGCCAACAGTCAACTGTCAGGGAGACGGGCAGAGGACCCCACTGGTCTCAGATTGCTGGTGGCATCTTGCTCCACCCAGGGTCTGGGCAAGTGCTTGGGAGGGAGGGACAGCCCCAGCGTCCAGCTGTGCTACCTAGAAGCCATTCCCAGTATAGCTGAAGTACAGGTCTGTTTGCCAGCATAACAGGTCACTAAATAATGTTTTAAATATAGACAGTGAAATAGAGTAAAAACCACTGGAGAATCAGGGAAAAAAGAACTATTCTTGCAATTCTTTCCATAGGTTTGAAATCCTATGAAAGTAAAACCAAATTAAAAACATGTGCACACACATACACACACATGGGCACACAGTCCACAGGGGGATGGCTGGACAAACAGAAACTCCAACATAACGTTTGTCATTTCATATTTTCAACTGTTCAATGTTAGCCCTTTGAGAAGTGAAAAAGCTGCCACAAAGTAAGTGGAATGCAAATGTGTTAGTCTGGTTCCAAACCTGGTTTGGACTGAACTGAGTTCTGTACCTTGCCTCCACTGCAGCTATATAATTAGTTCCAAGAAGATATTCATGTATTTATTAAATATTATATCTGGCTTTAAATTGCAGAAGTTTCTTTATTTTTTGTTTTTATAATCTTCCATTCAGTATAGTTCAACTTGCCTGTTTTTAATGAGCAACTTACTCAAATTCTGACAACCCTGAAAGCATGGAAGAAAGACACAGTCCCTTGACTTGTGATTCTTACCTCTATGTCAAGCTTTATGGTTAATAATGCTAACATGTGCCCTGTGTACTCTGTGTGTCAAGAACTCCACTAACTCCTTACACACATTATTTCAAACTACCATGAATCTCGTACAATTACCATCATATTACCGCTACCTTCATGTATAGGAGGCATCAATGCTTAGCAAGGTTACTTAATCCAAGACTATATAGCCCCTGATCTCAATTATTTCGTCATTCTATTTCTTTTGTTCTTTTTTATGCATTAGTAACATTTTTTAAAAATATGACACAACGCTTTAAATGAGTGACTTTACCCAAAGGCTTCCTGTCTTCTAAAGTGTGCTACAAGTGGGTTGTTTCAGGGGAAAGTGCGCTGCTCACTCTCACAAGCGTTCCAGCCAAGGTTGACGGATTTGTCATAGACGTTGTCAGAGGAAATCAAGAAATCGGGTAATACCAATGCCGGCTCCCAATGTGCAAGTCTTTGATACTATGTTTTAGTAAACATTAGGTTTATAGTGCCTGACTTGTATAGTTTCTAAACTGTTCATGAATATCAAATTGGATAAGGGGTATGGTTGGCAGATGACAAACTACTCTACCATAGAAGAGCTACTATTATCATCTTTATGTTTTCTGTTGCTTTACATGTTGAACGCAGATTTTTTTTTTCATAGGGGGTTTTAATCTTCAGTCCCACAATACAGAGCAACAGGGAACAGAGATACCACAATAAGTCCTTTGGAACGGAAGTTCCTTTAGTCTCTGTCTACAACTCACATTTCATTTTAACTTAATTTTTTATTGTGGTGAGAATACTTAACATGAGACCAGATCTCTAGAGCTTACTCATCTTCCTTAACTCAATGTGATGTCCACTGATCAGCAGCTCCCTGTTTCCCCCGGCCCAGCCCCCGGTAACCACCATTCCACTCTTTGATTCTGTGAATCTGACTATTTGGGTACCTCATCAAAGTAGAACCATGTAATATTTGTCTTTGGTGACTGGATTATTTAACAGCATAATGTCCTCAAGGTTCATCCCTGCTATTACATATTGTAGGATGTCCTTCTTTTTTTAAAGTGAATACTATTCCAGTGTGTGTGTATACCACAATTTATTTATCCTTCCTTTGTTAATGGACATTTAGGTTGATTCCACATCTTAGCTATTGTGAATAGTGCTGCAGTGAACATAGCAGTGCTAATATCTCTTCAAGATTCTAATTTCAATTTTTTTAAGGTAAACACCCAGAAGTGGGACTGCTGGATCATATGGCAGTTCTAATTTTAATTTTTAAAGGAAACGCCATACTGTTTTCCATAGAGGTTGCTCCAATTTACATTCACAACTGTGTGCAAGGGTTCCAATCTCTAACAACAAACAATATGAAAAGGAGATTGGGAAAATAATCCCATTTACAGCAGCACAAGAAATGAATAAGATGCCTCAGAAATAAACTTAACTAAGGAGATGAAAGAGTGTATGTTAAAAACTACCAAATATTGATGAAAGAAATTCTACAAGACACCAATAGAAAGACATACCATGTTCATTGATTGAATGACTCAATACTGTTAAAACCCACGTTTTTTTGAAAACCAAAAGTAGATCCATGAGCTGTGCCATTGTGTTCAATGGCTCAGTTGTTAAATCTGAACTCTGCTGTGTCTTTGCACCTCCAGATGGGGAAAATGCACAGAAACACAGCTTTTGTTTGTAGTTGTATGTTTGTAGGTCAAAATGGAGACAGTTTGAAACACAATTAACACATTCAGGGACCCAGGAGCTTGCTTTGTCCTCATCTCGCCTCTTCTGAAGCTGTGCTTTTGTAAGTTCTAGGTGTTCTCCTGCTTTTTAAAGAACTAACCCCCATAAAATCTGGGTGCGGTCTGCTATTGGCCATTTATATTTATCAGCCAAAGACTAATTACATTGTAAAAAACGTTTGAGCTAAATTTCCTATAACATAAATGTTTCTTTTAAGCCAAACAAGGAGAATTAGATATGTTTCCTACTGAATAGATGTATGGCAATAATGACAGATGAAGACCAGTTGGCATAGGGATAAAGTTTTAGGGACCAGTATTCTCAAGCACACACACGTTTCCACTGAAAAACAGTAAATAAAACTCATTTTGTACTTTTAACATGAGTAGTGTCAGAAATAACTATTATGCAAAATCTATGATTTCTGCCATCCATTCCATAAATATGCATTAAGCACCTACTGGGTACCAGGAAATTTCAGTCTCTATGGACAGGTATTAAACAAGACAGGCTAAGTCCCTATATTTGAGGATCTTACTTTTCAATGGAGAAAGAGTAAACAAACAAATATAATATACGGGAACATTCCAGGTGAAGGGAAGTGCTATAAATAAAAATAAAAACAAGGTGATATGATCAGAAGAGTTTGGGAGGGATGCTATTTTAGGCCAAATAGTCAAGTAAGGCCTCTCAGAGACCTGAATGGCAAGGGGTCAGCTATGCAATACTTGGGGAAAGAAATAGCAGTAGTACAAAGGAAAGAGCCTGGTGCATATAAGAGACAGAAAGAAGGCAGTGAGGTTGGAGGGAAATGAGCAAGACAAAGAGGTACCATTTGGGAAGACAGACAATGGCCGTCTATGTAGCACCTTGGAGAATGTGGCAAAACATGTGCCTTTTGGCCCAAGTGTGATGAGAAGTGTATCAGATTTGAAGAGGAAAGTGATGATAATGGCTATCGTTTTCAAAGCTCCCTCTGGCTGCTGTGCAGAGAATAACTTGGGGATAGAGTGGAGAAAGCAAGAACAGAATGATGAAGACAAAACAGATGGCTACTGTGACAGTCCAGGTGGGAGACAGGGCAGCTTGGACCAGGCGGGCAGCAGAGGAGATGGAGAGAAGCAGATAAACTTAGGATGTGTAGGAGGTCGTGTTCACGAGACTTGCTAATGAATCAAATGTGGGACTTAAGGGGAGAGAGGAGTCAGTGATGCTTGCTAGGTCGTGGCTTGGACAGCCTCATGGCTGGCGATGGTGTTCACCAAAAGGAGGGCAACTGGGAATGGAGGAGATTGGAGGTTATGAAATGAGTTCTGGTTTGGACATGGCCCTTTTTAAGAAACTGAGTGAAAATTAGTGCGGTGTCTGGGAGGCTTTTCCAGTGAGAGGCTGGATGTAGATCATTGTTCACCCTTAGGATTTGGGGGTGACTCGGCCTTAGAACACTTCCTTGTTGCTCACTTCTCTCCCATCAGAACACAGAGTGAATTTCCAGCTCCCATTCTCTATGGCCTCATCTATCTTAGCACTCAACTCATGTCCTCTCCTCTCATCCACTTAATTGGCTTGCATAATATGTATGTCCTTGATAAGTTTTCCAAAAGATGTCATGGGAACTTGTCTACATGTCATTTGGCACAGTTTCCTTACTTCTGACCTTATATATCCAAAATCTAATTCTATCCAAAAGTCAGCCAGAAATAAACTCCAAATATCTTAGCCAGAGCAATTTCTAAATGCCCATGGTCTAATTCATGAGCTTTGATTGGTCTATTTGCTAAAATGTGAAACACTATGTTAAAGTCGTGTTTGTCTGGTTTCCTGACCCCTGTCAGACCCCAAGTGACAAATTAGGGGACCACAGGCGTTGCCTGAGAGGCAAGAGTGACAGCTGATAGGGAGGAGGAGACAGCTCCAAGAATGGCACAGAAAGACATAGAAGCTCAAACACATGAAGACATAGGGCCAGCTGGCCTCATGGTCACTGCTATCTTAAGAACAACAAAGTCAGTGTTGGTCCCAGTCATAACCTTGAATCAACAAGAAAAAATTGCATGACTTTGGGTATCATTGTGTCAGAAGGTGGGGATGTGTGGGAATTATTTTAGAAGACCTTTTCCTAATGGTGAAAATAAAATAAATTTTGGCTCTTAGTGATAAATATTTAATCTGGAAAAGAACTTTATGGGAACTCCTTTTTTCTGACACCACTAGATAAATAAAATACTTAACATTTTCTACTTTTGGAAATCAAGTTTGATGAAGCAACATTTGTCTTTGAAATTCATCTTCTTTATAGAGGTCTTGCTAAGCTGAGGTTTGTGTAACCGGCAGCGTTTCTCTGTGTGTATGACCTGTAAAAGGAGGTACACCTCTTTTCATTTGGGAACATATGACTTAGGAGCTGCCCATGTCCTTTGTAATTCAAGGTTGATTCCAGTAGACAAAGATTGTCACAGACTTACTCATTGTTTTCTCGTTGTCCTATTGTGGATTAGAATGCTCATAAGCCTTTTGAACTTACTGTGAGTTATTTATGCTACTAGGAATTCTCTCTGGTTCTCTTCACCATTTACAGGCACACCAAAAATCACCAACAATAACAATAGTAATATCTACAAAAATAAAAGTTGGTTTCATCGTTTCAGTAACTGATCAATTTTCCTACCTTTTGGCACTTAACTTTTATGCTGGGGAAGTTGTCACTGCCATTGAAGAGCTAGTCTAGGTTTCAGTGTTTCATTCCTACATTAAAAGAACACTGTAAAAAGTCAAAAAAATTTAAGACAATTGATATTAAGCCCAGGGTCAGGAATCCCAAAATTCCCCCATGAATGTCATCCCAGAGAAACAACAACATAATGCAAAAAGATGCCCCTTCACTGATAGTTATGAAAGCACCGTAAATGCCAACCCAGGGCTTCTCAGTAAAGGGCAAACTGGAGCATGTGTGAGAGGGTCTTTCTATCCCACAATGGGAAATTTTGTATGTCCTCAAATTGCAACCAGGATTTTGTAAGAAAACAAAAATCATAGAAGGGGAGGGGATCCATTAACTCGTGTGAATGGCACGCCACGTGTAATAGAGAAGAAGGGTGCGTGCACACCTGCCCCAGGCCTTTGTCTCTTCCCCAGGAAGCTCATTTTTTATTCAAGGTAAATATGACCACAGCCTATTTTCAGTGATTATGTTTTATTCCAAAGGAGTGCTAGCTGGAGCTGGGGATGTTTTAACTATTTTAAAGTTGAACATGAAACTTGAGCAATGCCAGCGATTACAAAGAAGTTAGGGCAAACTCACCCGCTAGTCCTCCAGATAGCTTATTGAGAACAATGACTGTTTGTACTAGTGCCCGCATGGCAACTACTAGTCCATAGAAAGGTGATACATTGGAAGGATGAACAGACAGTTAGTTCCTAGACAGCTAGTGGAAGCAGTCTGATTTCAACCAGAGTGGATGGGGAGGACGTGGTAGGACTCACTGGGGAAGTTAGCAGAGTGTGGCAGAGGTTTTGAATAGCCAGAGGCCTCTCACTCCACCAGCTCTTGGTAGTTGACCATCAGATGCTAATGTTGCACATTCAGAGATGTGCTTCTGTTGCCAGTTATGATGCAAGAGGGCAAAGATGCAAAGGATGGACCTGGACATATTGTCCACATGTTTATGCTGGATATGTTCTGAGTTGTGAGCCTGGATGGGGACTGCATAAAGAGCCACATTCCAGTTGGAGAATTCAGTAAATACTAAAATTGCATGTAAATTCAGTCCAGGACCGTCCTTGACTCCTTGTTTTGTTTGCATTTGTCTCTCCCAGAATTCCTTATCTAATAAATGGCACTGCTTCACCCAGCTGCCAATAACTAGGAGGCATTGTTGACTCCTCTCTTTCCCTCAGCATGCTCCTTGACCCAACCCATCCTCAAGGTGTATTGATTCAAGCTTCAGAATGGAAACCTTCTAACTGGTTTCATGGTTTCCACTTTTGCCCTGACCCTACTGTGATAATCCACTTCCAAGGCACTTACTACTCCTGAGGGTTTTTTATATATATAAACTTTATTTTTTTAGAACAATTTTAGGTTCATAGAAAAACTGAACAGAAAACACAGGCGGTTCCCATATACTCCCTGCCCCCAGACATGCACAGCCTCCCCCACTATCAGCATCCCTCACCAAAGTGGTGCATTCTTCTAATGGATGAACCTACATGGAGCAGCATTATCACCAAAGACCACAGTTTGCATTAGGATTCACTCTTGGTGTTGGACATGCTGTGGTTTTGAACAAATGTCTAATGAAATGTGTCCATCATTATAGTGTCCTGCAGAGTAGTTTCACTGCCCTAAAAATATCTGTTCTCCTCCTCTTCATCCCTCCCTCTCTTAGACTGCTGGAAACCACTGATCTTTGTAGAGTCTCCATAGTTTTGCCTTTTCAAGAATGTCATATAGTTGGACTCATACAGGACATAACCTTTTCAAACTGGCTTCTTTCAGTTCATAATATGCATTTTCGATTCCTCCATGTCTTCTCATGGCTTGATAGCTCATTTCTTTTAATCAATGAATAGTATTCCATTGTCCATATGTACCACAGTCTATCCGTTCACCTCCTGAAGGACATCAAGTTTTGGCAACAGTGAATAAAGCTGCAAAAAACATCCATATGCAGATTTTTGTGAGGCTATAACTTTTTGACTCTTTTGGATAAATACTAAGAAGTACAATTGCTGAATTGCACAGTAAGACTATTTAGTTTGTAAAACACCCCCAAACTGTCTTACAGAGTGGCTTATCTGCAGCAGTCTCAGCCTGTCAATAAGCAATATGTGGCTGGACTGGCCCTTGTGTTTCTTATTCTAATTGCAAGACACCCTCAGCAACAACCATCAGGAAACTTTGCTGGAAATGGCACAGCGCACCTGGGGCCACACAGCAAGGTCGCAGGTAGAGACAGACAGAGCTCGTGCCTGGGTCCAGAGTTCTGCTTTCATTAGGGTTGAGGGTAGAGGCCTGGGTTTTGGGGGCTCATTGTATATTGGTGAATTTAAACCTAAGAATTGGAATTTAAAGCAAGGGAAGAGAAAGAAACACACACACACACACACACACACACACACACACACACACGCAGCTCAAATGGTCCATTAGTGAAATCAACCAAGTCCTCTAAAACGGGAGCCTCAGTCACAGAGGAAGTCTGGCTCTTTAGGTAGAGGTGTGTTTATTTGAGACAGCCATCTCTGAAGTGGATGCCTCAGTAAAGCTTAAAAAACTGCCCCACTTTGCTTTCCCTTAGGTGATGAACGAGGTTCCTGCTGTTCCACCCGCTCTCCAGCATCTGGGGTTGCCATTTTCCAGATTTTAGCTGTTCTAATAGGCGTGTAGTGGTATTTTGTTGTTTTAATTTGCAATTCTCTAATGACATATTATGTAGAACATCTTTTCCCATACTTATTTGCCATCTGTTTATCTTCTTCAGTGAGGTATCTGTTCAGATCTTGTACCCATTTTTTTAGATTGGATTGTTCATTCTCTTATTACTGAGTTTAATGAGTTCTTTGTGTCTTTATCAGGTGCATCATTTGCAGATTTTTTTTTCCAGTCTGTGGCTTGTCTTCCTACTCTCTTGACAGTGTCTTTCACAGACCAGATTTTAATTTTAATAAAATACAACTTTGCAGTGATCTTTGTCATGGATTGTGCCTTTGGTGTTACACTCAACAATAATCACCAACCCAAAGTCACCTAGGTTTTCTATGTTATCTTGTAGGACTTTTATAGTTGAGCGTTTAACATTTAGGCCTATGATCCATTCTGAGTTAATTTTTGTGAAGGGCATAGTGAGACTTTTAAAATATAAATCATACTAAGTCACTAACCTGGTTAAAACTTTCCAATGAGTTCCACTTATGGTTATAAGTAAACCAAAGTTCTTCCCAGGGCTGACAATTTCTACTTGACCTAACCACTTCGCGTAGCTCCAGGCTGTCATGGGACATTTCTACCTCTTGACATTCAGAGTTCATTCCTAGCGTACCTTGAAGCAGGGTTACGTAATCAAGAATCTGTAGCCAGAAAATAAAATTGAATAGAAATAAAAGGAATAAATTGCAGAGGAGGGTGGATGGCTGGAATTCCAGGGCAATTGCCTCAAACAACCTCCTTCAGTTTGTAGAATTCAGTAAGTGAATGGGTCAGCAGGGCCGGAAGCATCCGGGGTTAAATCAGTTGGCAAGTGCCCAAAAACAGACAGAAAAGCTCAGATTGGATCTTTATAAAAAATGTCCAGAGACTGAAACACCTTCAAATCTATAGTCTCTTTATGTAAGGGTAAATAATCATTTTAATTGAGGTACAATACATCACAAATTGAATTTTAAAAACTTGCACTGTGTTAGGAAAGGACAAATGTTTCAATAATTTAATTGTATATAAACCAATAATTACATCTATATAAGATGTTAATTATCCTGGAATTATGTCTTTTTAAAACATTTCCAGAAATATGCACCTCTTATTATCAGTGCTTACCTGCCACCTCATTCTTAAATCTCCATTTATTTGTCATTTTTGACATTGTTTTGCCCAGTTACAAATCAACAACTGAATTTAAAGCGAGGTCTTGTCCATTACTGTCTTGTAGTGTTCTTATTCAGTTTTCCCAGGTTATTCTGAACATGTGTGCCTTCTGCGACAACTAATAAAAATGCATTGTGATATGAGAGGAACTAAGCGGTATTTAGGTTCTTTTCAATAAAATATCAATAATAAAACCAAGGATCCCAGCTTCTCTTTTCAAATTTATTAAAACACTTACATGAACATGCTGGTGGTAATATTTCATAATAACATGCTCCTTTTGCTCCTTCAGGAATGGATTCCAAGGCATCATATGCTACTTTTTAATAAATAGTATTTTTTTTCCTAAGGGATTTTTTTTTTATTAAATGAAACTTTATTTGAAAAATACTCTTAAAATTATAATGCTATGCTTACTTGGGTAAAGGAATTGCAGTATCAGTTAAATAACTGTAGCTAAACCTAAAAGAGGAATCAAAATTAGCTTAAAGACAGAAACATCTGCAGAGCTGTGCCATGGCTGTGGGTGGTCAGGACCCGGCTGCCGTGAGCTGAGCTGAGTCACACCTGCAGGTCACCCCTGCCCCTGGGCCCTCACGGTGACACCCTCCTCCTTCCTGGGGGGGGCGCTGAGTATTCAGGGGATCCTGGGACAGCTTGTGGCCTCCGTGGGCTGCAGGTGGAGCAACAGGAGCAGAAGGGCCCCTTGGGAAAGGCTGCAGGTGGGCCTGGGCGTCGGCCAGCATGTGTCTGATGTGGTCGCCTTCCCTTCTTGGCTTCATGAGGTTTCTCAGTCAGCATGGCTGCCTTCCAGCTTTCCTGAGCCCTTTTCTCATGCAAGAGGAACTCCCTTTGGTAGAAGGACCTGGTTCTCTCCAATTCTTTGCCCATGTCTTCAGCTATCTTGTTGCGCAGCTGGAGAATCTGAAACTTGGAGTTCCAGTTTCTGCACAAGTTAATCAGTTTCTTCTCAATTTCTGCACCTCTCTTCCTCCTTAGCGATTTGGCTCTCAAGTTGCATGGTACGTCTTGGTGTAGTTCAAGCAGATTCTGGAGCTTCAGCTGAAGCAGTTGACATTCCAGCTGTAGGATTTCACACCTCAGAGATGTTTCCTCTGCCTGAGGGCGGCTGTTTGTTTTCTCAGCTCTTCATTCACTTGCTTTTGTTCCCTCAATGATCCGGCTCTCTCAGGACTTTGAGGGGACACAGGGGAGTCAGCATCGTGCATGTCGGCCTTCAGTGCCACTTCTGACCTGGGGACAGGGTGTTTGCAGTTTCCTACTTACCACTTTTGCTCGACTTCCAGGCTCCCGCCATCCGGGAGATGTTTCGGGGGCACAAGTGCGGGGACGGCGTGGAGCAGGGTCTCAGCCACTGACAGCAGTCGGCTGACTCCCTCTTTCAGGTCCTGCTCCGCACATGCGTTCAACCACAACAGTCCTTCCTTCTCCTCCTCCTTTTCCTTCAGCTTCTGCCTGCATCTTGCCATGTCCTGGGTGGGCACTTCTGCCCATTCTGGAAAAGCAGTGTTTCCTTTCCAATCATCCACCATTTTCTTCCCAAGTTGTTCTCCATCCTTCGGTGATGCCCTGAGGGTCAGTTTCTCATCAGTGGCCTTGGGAAGTGTAGGAGTCTGGCTCCCCCATCCCTTTGCCAGAAGGCCCAGAGCGTCCTGAAGGGACAGCCTCAGGGGTGTGGTCTCCGCTGCCAAGCTCTGGCTTTGTAGGGTGGGAGGACTGGGCTCCCCCACAGGTGGCCTGCCGGTGTCATCAGCTGGAGTCATTCATTCTGCAGTGTCACCACGGTTTCCAGGTACTTCATGGCGGGCAGAACAGTTTCTGCCCTGAACCTTGGTGCATCATGAATTCCACGCTCTCCTTACCATGAAAAGCATCCGCACACAACATGCCAGGGTCCCCCAGGGGACTGCAAGGAGTCCTGTTGGGCAATCCCAGCTCTCAGCGATCTCCAGGAGAGGCCCCCACAGGCGCTCCAGGATCAGCCAGCACATGAGTCCGGCGGCAGGCAGCAGGCCCTCCACGGGTGTGGGGGCTCCACAGCTCTGCCTCTGAGTCCCAGTGTCTGTGGTCAGAGGGGACCGCTCAGGACCCGGCAGAGTTCCGTCGCTAAGGACAACAGGGAGGTGGGCAGGTGAGTTAGGTGGGGGAGGGGAGGCCAGCCAGGCTCTAGAGCACTGCTCTCCCCACCTGCTCTGATGGAAGAAGTGATGTCACCTGTACAGGCACACGGGCAGGAGCGAAAGGCCAATCCCAGCCAGGAGCTCTGACACTCTAGGCCCACCTGGCCCTGCAGCTGACCTGGGTGACAACACAGGGCCAGGCCTGGCCCCTCTCCCTGTATGAGGGCCGGTCAGGGCAGAGCTTCTGGGACCCATCCCGGCTGAGGCCCTGTCTCCTGATTTAACATTTTCTTCTGCTTCAGGGATGTCCACTGCTGCCCACCAGGGCCCGGACATCTCCCTCTTCTGAGGCTCCCTCTCTCCTTGTGGTTTTGTCCCTGTGGGTGTCGGGTGAACATGTTTCTAGACCCTGCTTTACAGGATCCTAGAGCCATGATTGGGGCATGATTTCTGAAAGGTAAATATTAGGAAACAAGGCGAGTTAGGGGCTGATGACACATGTCAGTTACAGAATTTCAAGTAACTTAGCGGCCCCCAGTTCATTAGCCTTTTTTAATAGGAAACACAAAATTAAGTAAATCAATTGACCACAGTATATTTTCATTCCCCTGGAAAAGAGATAACCTTCAACACTTTAAAGTGCCTAAGAAACCTTATATATCAGGAAAGAAGAACCATTTAAGAAGAAAATAAATTGCTACACTTTCATTACTTGAGGTGTTTTGTCACTCCTGTGGAATTGCTTAGATTTTTTCTTTAAAAAATTTAAGTGCTTTTTCTTATTATGAAACTAGACAGGTTTACATCAAAATGGTGAACTCTCAGCCTTTCCCAGCTCTTACGTGATAGCATATAACAAGTGCTGCTTGTGTAAAGCATGCAGGTCTATGTGGAGAGATAGCAGGTCTCTTTTGGTTTTAACATATAAAAGGAGACTCAGGCCCAAGCTGTCCTCCCTTAATGTCCAGGAGAATTTTACCCGATCTGTGAAAGTCCAGTGAGGGAGCAAGGAAGTACAAAAGACGTGAGCTCTCAACCCGGGGGTTTGGCACAGTACTTTCATAAGTGACACACAGCTGCCCAAGAGAAGTGTGTGGCAGATTTTTGCCCCTGGAGCCCTTACTATTGAAGGTATTTTAAATTTCAGGGTAAAAGCTACCTCTTGGGGCAGAATTTCAATGCTAAGGAATGTGGTTGGTTTTGGAAGTGGATCCTCTGTAATGTTCATTTGCAATTTTATAAATTACTCACTGCCATTTAATTTTTCTACCACATCTCATTTTTCTTTTTTAAAAAAGGATGTTAATGCAGCAGCAGACTCACAGAGGCCAAGAAGGGACTAGAGGTTACCAAAGGGAATGGGCTGGGGAGGGCATGAGGGGAGGGAGGGAGAAGGGGACTGAAAGACACCATAATTAGCACGCACAATATAGGTAGGTCACGGGGAAGGCAACAGCACGGAGAAGACAGACTCTATAGCATCCCACCACGCTGCCAGACAGCGACCGCAATGGGGTGTCGGGCGGGACCCGACAATATGGGCGAATGTTGAAACCACAGTGTCGCTCATCTGAAACCTTCATAAGACTGTAAATCAACAACACCCTGATTAATTAATAAATAGTATTACAGTAATGTTACAACACAGCTTAGTTCTGTTGAAAGTAAAGTCACTTTTGAATCACTAGAAATAACTCGTGATTCTTTTCTAGGCCAATATAAATACCACTTTATTATTCCTTAAATCCCATAATACTATGTATAATGTTTGAGCTGGCAAATAGTACATAGTTGAATATTTTTACTGAGTGCCTACTTGGTAATGATAATGTTATATCTTATCGAGAAGATAGGTTTAGTACTGCAGAAAACCAATTTGCGCATGACATTTTATGTGGATCTGATGCCAGCTAGTAGTGCATATTTATTTGCTTCCAAACAATAACTTTTTAAAATAACTGAGAACAGCCTGGTCTTACTGGGATCAAAAGTGTTTTAAATTTCCAAAACATGTTTTTCTGCCATGTTGCTGAGAACCAACAGAATATTTGTAAGAATGGGTGTGAGAATGATACATTTGTATGTGTACCAGTTTCTGTCCAGCCCTATGGCCCCACGTGTGATGATTCACACATCTGTCATCATTATCATAGTAGATTACTGAGGTATGGATCATGCCTTCATTTCTGTATCTCACCAGTTATCCAAGATCTGACAGTTGGATGCACAAATAAATATTTCTTGAATAAATAAAAATATTAAAAAATGTATTGCCATCTTTCACTTACCACAGTGCCTGGTTTCTGAAAGCAGTGATTTCATAGGTTACAAAAACTAGTTCATGACCTTAATTATTCAGAAATATAAGTATACCTTTGGGCATCTAAGCTTTTTTAATCTTCAAGGATCTCCTGTTTAAATTAGGAATCAGAGCTCTGTCCAACCATTAGCTGTCCCAAAAGGCTCTTTAGGAAGGGAAGGAAGCCAGAGGGCCACTGGGGCATGCTGTCCAGATCCAGTCTGTTATTTTAAGCATTTACCCATTATCAACAAACTCTGAACTGGCAGATTTTATTTGCCTGGGATGGGAGCAGAGTCGTGGAACATTCTCAGGGTTCAGTCTCTAAAAATGTTTACTTTCAAGATCAATGCCTTTTTATTAATTTGCTGATTAATCGTGTTAATAGTTCAAATAGAATTTTAGACTTCAATTTAAAAGACCATAATCTTAACTTTGAGGATGAAAATTTTAATTCTTTTTGGAACTGCAGTCAGATACGGCCCTATGAGAGGGGGGAGAAAATTCTTTCCAGTTCGTGTCTTTGGTGAAGCCGATTGTCAGTGACCCCACCTGATAGGAAGTGAGATTGATTTAGAATTTCAGCTCATTACGGAAGGTGCTTTCAAGTTCAGTTAGTTCAGATTCCTCAGATGTGTAAAGAAAATGCATTTTCTGTGTTTTCTGTGACTCATCTATTTACCTCAATAGCCCATTTGAAGGATAGTTCTCAATGTGTGTGCTCTGCACGATGTAATCATTTAAATAGCCAGCTAGATAACTCAGTCAGTTGAGGATAAATGATCACACTATGTTTTCTTCCACCTTTCCCTGCTGCTCTGCAGGATTGCTCCTGGTTAGAAGTTTGAGGCATAAAGGTTTTGTTTTATGGGATCTCGCGCAGAGGCGTATAAGGGCTTCCTCCAGTGCCTTGCTGATGGCTGCCTTGGACGAATTGGCAGCGTCTGCTCCAGGGCTGCTGGCCCAGGGTGCAGCCTCACCCTTGGGCACTCACTGCAGGTGTTTGCGTTCCAGACGTTCACTCGCAGCAAAAAATCCCTGCATGCTGTGCAGCCTTTGCCCCAACCTCAGGCTCCCATCTGCCTGCTAATCTGCTCAGCACCTCTGTGCCCTTTACTACTGGGGCCTGCAAGAAACTCTGGCTGCCTTGCTACATGCCAGCCTTGGGAAGTACTGTCTCAGGCTCGCCTGTCTTGCCAACTCCTGTCCGACTGTAGGATTACTGTTAGATACGAGCACAGATGGGGCGTCGTCTAAGTAAATGAGACTATCCCACCCCCACATTCACCAGCCCTCACCCTTGTCTGGGGATTTCTCTCACTCCCTCCACTCCCCTTGGCGTTTCCTCCCGAGGGTCACCCGTCAAGCTCTGTATCTTGCCTTTATTCCTCTTTTTCTCCAGGTTACTGGGTGTGTCACATGAACTGTGGACATAGCATGTGGGTATACTTCATACTCCTCTTCACCGTGTCTTCATTTCTCCCGCCCCTGAACATAGGGGAGAAAAACTCTATCTGTCTTGCCAAGTTTGGCTTGGATATAGCAATAAGAGCATGGAGAAGTTCAGTGCCTCTTTCCCTGATGGACTCAGGCTTAGGGCTGGAAGGCTGCAAGGAAATGGAAAGTGAATAGGAAATGAAAACACATTGCTTGTCCATTCCCAAAACATTATCTTCCTTACATCTGGATCAATGGCTGTGAATCCTGGCTGCATATTAAAATCACTGGGAGTCTTTTAAAAAAAGATTGATGCATTGACCAGCCACAGAAAAAATTAAATCAGAATATCAGATATTGATCAATCTGATGCCAGGAGAGAGTAAAGGAATTCAGTGTCAGTAAATACATCCATGCGGGTGGATGCCCTTCCCTCCTCCCACAGAGCCGGGCAGACAGCGATGCCAACCCAGCTACTTCTATTCCTAAATAGATACGCAAACCAATTTTTTTTCAATGCTGTTTGTGTGTGTCCGTGTGTCTGGACTGTGAATGTAGAATATATATTTCACATGTAATCTATGTAGAAAAAAATTAAGAGAAATGCCATCTTGATTTACTACTTTATCCCTTACAATATGATGGTGGAGTTTTGTCACAGTGGAGGTACTGTCAAGAGTTAAGTTCTTTAAGGGAAGTGTTGAGTCATCACAGTACAGACAGTGAACCCTTTGCTTGCCTGTGGTTGTGGAGAAGCTTATTTCTCGACTCATGCCATCACTGCCTTTCTGCCTTTCCCCCAAACACCATCGCAACTCCACAAGAGCCTTTTACACACTGACAGTTTTCTGGAGTCACATTCAAGAATATCTGATGTTTTAATGATCTTGCAATCTGTGGGGAAAAAAATAGAGAAATTGAGCAGAGCTGTACAATATAATGCTTTTGACTAGCCCCAGAGATCCTATATCCTGTACCAAAACTTGAAAGTAAAGGAAACACAATCCATGTGACTCTTACTCCCTGTCACTTCTAAGGGGTAAGTGCTACTTAAGGACCTTTCTAGATGTAAGATGCTCTGTGTTTCTCAATCTCCTCTCTTCTGCTTCCTGATTCATATTCTCTCTTTCACTCCCCTTTCTCCCTCCTCCCCAGTCCTCCTCCAAATATAAAAGGAGCTTTATAGCTCTCTGTTTCTGGGCAACAGAACAATAAATCTGGCAAAATGACACTCCTGAGTTTGTCAGAGAACCAGGAGTAGGCTGCCTACACTTTCCCTCCAATCCCACCCCCTGTTTTAAAGGAGTTCACCTGCCTGAAGGAAGGGAAAAAGAAAAGTCAGAAATTTCTGGGAATAAGCATGGTTTATTGATTACCATTTCTTCCTTCTTCTTCTTCATTTTAACCACAACATCCTTTGCACATTCTGTCTATGGAAAACAAATGTTCCCAGTCACCAAATTACATGAATCGTTTTCAAAAAGTCACTCTGGGATTTGAGATAGCGCAACTGATAGACTGTAGCTGTCCAACCGTCTAATACCAGTGTCACTCCATATGGAGAGGGAGCTCTCTGAGCGAGGCTGTGTTCAGGTGTCCGTGGGGTCTCTGGACACCCCTGCTCTAAGTCTGTTGGGTTAGTGACTATTAATATCAACACCCATTTTCATGACCATGCATTTCTTTTTCCTGTTTCTCTGGGAGTGATTCAAGAATGGTATCTGAAGGCCTTTAAATGGGAGGAGTAACAGAGTGTAATGTGTTGATTATGGCTGCTGCTGACGGACATGGCTGTGGCCATTTAGAAAGATCTGACAACGATATTCGTTCAGGTTCTGGAGAGCAAGTCATTAAGGCACTGATCAAAAACTTCACACCCCAAAATGCCTTTGTCTCTCTGTTTTTCCATTTCCAGCCTGGATGTGTAAATACCACTGAAGTGGACATTAAGAAGTCATCCAGAATGAGAAACCCACACAAAACACGGAAGGTAAAATCGACCTTTGCTGTGCATGGTAATATGTTGCACTGTTTAGAGGACCCACTCATAACAGCATGGCTCCCATTCCATGGACATTCTTCTTCTTCTTCTTTTTCTTTTTCTTTTTTTTGATTAGATAATTCTTTTTTTTAATTAAGGTATCATTGATATACACTCTTATGAAGGTTTCACAAGAAAAACAATGTAGTTACTACGTTCACCCATATTATCAAATCCCCCCCATACCCCATTGCAGTCACTGTCCATTAGTGTAGTAAGATGCCACAGAGTCACTACTTGCCTTCTCAGTGCTACACTGTCTTTCCTGTGACCCCCCCCACACCATGTGTGCCAATCATAATACCCCTCAATCCCCTTCTCCCTCCCTCCCCACCCGCCTCCCCTGCTCCTCCCCTTTGGGAACCGCTAGTCCCTTCTTGGAGTCTCTGAGTCTGCTGCTGTTTTGTTCCTTCAGTTTTGCTTCATCACTATACTCCATAGACTATCTTCTTGCATCTTCCCTGCTCTTTCTTGTTGTTTGGCTAGAAGAAAACCTGGGCACTCAAGCCCTGGTCTTCTGTCAGTCCGTCTATCCTGAAGAAGTGGCCTCATCCTGGTCCCAGAGCAGGTATGCAGGTGGCCTTGACAGCAGGGAGCTGAGAATCCTCTGTGCCCTCCAGGGGGAGAATCAACAGCAGAGAAAGGCATCTCTTTCTGAGCTCACAGCATAAGGAAAGATAAGTGGAGATTATCTGAGACAAAGCGATACTATTGACAGAAGGACATTTTTAGAGGAAAGTCTGGGGGGAAAGGGACATCATAAAGATGTTTAACCACACAGGTTAGTGACACAACCCTGAGACAGTGGTTACCTGTTCAGTGTCTGTTACGTGAGAGAATACCTAACAATAAAAAAGCTATCCAGAATTCAGTGACATTTTAAATAATCCTTGGACAACACATAGCAATAGTACCTACATATTTTTTAAAGTAACACATACACACAGAGAGCATTTTTCTTCATCCCATAAAAATATTTCCTGTGCCTAAGAATTGCTGGCCTGCTGCGGCCACTCTGTGGATACAGCCCAAGGTTGGCGCCACTGCATTAAAACATCCCACAAAGGTCAAGACCTTCTTTTCTGTGGCTCTTCCTCTATGTAGCCATAGCATTTTCCAGGGTATGTGTCGCTCCTATAGGCAACAAACTTTTTCTTTTTGTAGACTTATTTCTTATTGTCTTTTTCTTCCATCCCTAGAAACATATCACATTCAAAGGCCCCAATATGGCCCAATGCCTATTCTTTCTTTTAAGGCAGTTTTGCTTGATATGAGGATGAAGAAGCCAAGGAAGAATGCCACAATCCATTCAGACACGGTGCTCAAAAGCTTTGGCCCCCAGGAACTCTGAGAGAAGCAAAGCCACCCTGTGGGTGCCCGGTCCCTGGTGGCAGGCCCTGCCCCTGCGTGTCGTCCTCTGCCCACAGCACCTCCTGAGTGTTGGAACGGGCTTTGTAGGACACGATTCAAAATGCAGTCAGCTCTCCAAACAGCGCATTAAATGGCCTGTTGCTAGCTTCTGAATTTTGAAGTTCCTCATCATAATGCCTTACTTTGTGTCGGGTTTCCCCAAAGGACACCAGCCAAGAAATGCTCTGATTCCAAAGAGAAAGTGCCTGGATTAAGGAAATAGAACTTAAACATAATAAGTAATCATGTATACTCTCTTTTTCACACTACACACTATTGATATCTTACCAGCACTTCACACGGCATCATTCCTTTTGAAGGCTTGAAACGCGTTAGTTGATAATGCTGCTCTCTAAAGAGCCAGGAACATCCAACTCTGTCTAGGTTGCAGTTTGCTTGCCTGTGAGTCACTAACCGGAGAGCTCAGGGCCTCACCACAGGGCTAGCTAGCACAGAACTACCAGAGAAGAACAAGAATTCTGAAAAAGGCTACAGCAGGGGGAATGCATGCCCTTGTTTCCAGCAATTAGAGAATACTGATTTTCTCACCTTTGATAATAGCTTTGCATGGTCAGAAGTGTTGAATTTGCTAGAATCTCCACAAATGCTGTTATTTTATATAGAAGGCTATAGCACCCTAAGCCTCACACTAGTTTGTCCTCTACAGTGATCACTGCTGCTACTTTAGCATATTTGGTTAAGAACTGGAATGACCCATTCAATCAGCAGATTTAACAAGGCTCTACTGTATGCTACACATGTACTGGCCTCGGGTAGTCAACAGTCGGTGGAGCAGGCATCGCCTTGCTCCCACAGTTCAGCCCCCACTGAATGAGGTAGCGTGGGCTACTATAACCAAACAGTGGGTGTCTGGGGAGCTTAACAATGGCTATTTATCTTTTCAAAGTTCTGGAGACTAGAAGTCCAAGATCAAGCTTGGTTCTTGATGCAAGCTCTCTACCTGGCCTGTAGGCAGCCCTCTCCTGGCTGTGTCCTCCATAGCAGGGAGACCGATTGCTGGTGTCTCTCCTTCTTCTTATAGAGACACCAGCTCCATAGGTTGAGGGTCCCACCCTATGACTTCACTTACCCTTTTTATCTGCTTACAGATCCCACCTCCAAATACAGTCACCATGGGGATAAGGGCTTTAACATAGGAATTTTTGAGGAATACAGTACATCCCAGAACATGTTGCCGAGGCATTTAAGTGGTTTGCGATTCCTGATTGCCACACCATTTTATTAATGAATAACTTAACAACAAGCAGCAGAGTGTTCCACCATCCTCAGGGTTTCAGTCTGTCCCTGTGGAGCAGGCAGTTCTTGGGGGTTGCAGGCCCTAGACAGACAGCAGAGGCCAGCCTTCTGCTTCTGGAAACTTCCCTGCTTTCCACTGTTAATTGGGATATATCCTTCCCCCTTCTTTTAGCTGTGTGATCGCCTCTGTCGTATGCTGCTGGGGAGGATGTGGAACCCCTGGACTCACTCCATCTCTGAAAGCAGATACTGCCCTTAGCAAAGAGAGATGCTGTGCCTTCCTTGCAGTTCAGCTGTAATGATATTTCTTGTGATTATATGTCACAACAAGAATAATGGACCCACTAAATCCTTAAAGTGATAATTAGCATATGAACCTAAAGAATATCAGGGTTTGGAATGTTATGTTTAATTGTTGAATTGCAAACATGTTTTTCAAACATGAAGAGAAGGCTTAGGTGGGTATCTGATTTTTTCTGATTTTATCTGAGGTGTTTTTAAGTATTTGGGATTAGTCAATTTTTAAATCAGTCTCTACCAAAATACAAAGACATAGGTAAAATATATTCCCTCAAGTCTCTGAAGGAATGATAATGTAGCAGAGCCAGAAAGAAATCAGGCTAACCTAGGCAAATGTTTCTTCAGTCAGTTTCTAAAACTTTAACTCAAATAGGTCAGGCTGTGTGTTAGCCAGAGTTCTCCAGGGAAGCAGAATGAACAGGAGGTGTGTGTGCATGTGTATATATTGTCAAAGAAACACCCTGAGTAGTGTTTGATCAAATATCTGGGCATGTGGCCCGGCCAAGTTGACACATAAAATTAACCCTCCCAGGATGATTGATCCTTCTGTATCACAACAGCTAGGGCGGTCCTAGAACAGCACAAATCCTTAGGAAGAAATGACAAAAGGGTGTGTGTGTGTGTGTGTGTGTGTGTGTGAGCCCTCACTTTGGATGACTTCCTGTAACTTCAGAGCCTGTATTTCCAACACCAGCAAACTGTTCCCTGTCACATTAACCTTCTTCCCTTTGTCACCTTCATTTGGACATTATTGCACTTAATATTTTAGTTAACAGCTAATATGTGCAACCTAGAAGAACAGTTTGAAAATTCATGATTAAATGTCTAGTTTCCCTGCCATAAATGCAGTGGTTAGAGCTATTTGTACATAAAAAGTTGGGCATTCCTCACTTGCATATGCAAAGTGTGGAAATTTAAAATTTAAGTGCCACGTAACAGAATAAACTACTCATATCTTTGAGTAACCACAGAAGTGTTTTCAGTAAGGAGAATAATAAAGTTGCAGGCAATAGAAACTCTGCTCAAAATAGATAGAACAGAGGAATATTCTAGACCTTGGGGATAGGCAAGCAGAGGAGCCCTCACTATGTCAGATAGATCTCTCTCTCTCTCTCTTTCTTTCTCCCTTTCTCATCTCTCATCTCTTTGCTCTGCTCTCAGCAATGACTTCCTCCACATGGCATCAGATCTGGCCACAATCCAGTCCTTGGATGAGTTGAGCAATCCAGAGGAAAGAAAATTAGTCCCCCACCATCCCTAGTTAGAAAAATCTGAGTGATTGCACCCCACGTAGAAAGGCATTAAAGCTTCCCACACTCCCTAGTTTCCATTTTAAACCCCCTCCCTCGGCCAAAAAAAGTAGGAGAGAATTTTCTTATGGTCTCTTCGAAAATATGAAGTGAAATCACATATGAGCAGACTTATGTAGAAAGTCAGATCTTCATTTAATGAATAACCTACCCAGTACCTATTTGATGGTGCTATCTTTAAAAGGTGTTAATTCTTTCAGATATAAAGGAATAAAAGGGCCTGCTAATCAAGCCATGCATCTCCATTTAGTAATAAGCTTTGCTATTACAACTCAAAATGGATCCCAGTTAACTGGATTTTCTCCCAGCAGCCAACATGAAGAAATTCGGACAGTTGTCTATTTGAATGTCTGTCTTGTTCTCTACGTAGTCTGTTGTTAGCTCAATTACACCTTCCCTGGGCCAATATTTGAATACATTTCCTTTTTCTAAAAAAATACAAAGCCTTTTATATTGCAAATGACCCTCATAACTTGTCTGCCCAAATAGGATCAATTTCATCACCTCCCTTGTCCAGAAAATAAGCCCTGTGTTATAAAACTGCACTATTGATGATGATTTCCACTGTAGCTGAGAATCATAGCTAAAAGCTATCACTGGTCCCCAGAAAATGAATGGCACCCTGATTGATGAAAGAGAGAACTCCTGATGTTTACTTGCTTACGACAAAAAATGTAAACTCCACAGTAACCTCAGAGTCACTAGCCAGGCTGCTGGAAGACTACTTTAAATGGCACCTTCCAGTGGTTTGGCTCTTATAGGGAACTTCATGAAGCTTACATGAAATGCATGCATATTGAAACAACCATAGAAATGGAGAGACAGATGTTAACCTATGGATCATTTTATTTCTATGACGCCATTTTTCTAGCAATCTTCTAAACTATTTTTAAATCTTAACCCCAAACTCAGCATTAAAACGGTCACCTATCTTGTCTCACAGACATTTTTACATGCATTATAGGTTCTTATTGAAGAACTTTAAGTAATTAAACCAAGGTAAACAAGAATGGAAAGTTCAAACCTTAGAGTCTTTTTTATTCTTTATCAAAAATGAATGAGATAAACTGAGAAAATAGCAGGCATTAGTAAGTATGATCATGGATTAATTGTGATCTTTCACTTGCCTAATTTTTAAAAAATCAACCTCAACTGTTATTTCAGAGTTCAGAAGGTTGTTTTATTCAATCAAGTTCAAATACAACTCGTAGCAGTTCATGTAGGCCTTTTCTGTTTCTTCAATGGAAATCAAGTCTCCCTGTACTCCAGACCCTATTTGTGGGATATTTTTGTGTAACATGTTCCCCCTCCATTAGACTGTGAGTTCCAATGAAGGAGGAAGCATATCTATTTTTGTTTCTCTCTAATACCTAATGCTTAGCATTATATCCAGCATAGAGCCAGTGTTCAATAAATGTTGAATGAATGAAAGAAAAAAAAGAGAAAGGCCAAGCCATTCAGTTCAGTCATGTTAACAACTAATTCACAGCATGTATGCCACTCCTTGGGTTGAAATGATGCCCAGTGACAGGAGCTGAGTTCCAAAGGTTGGGTGAAGGCATGGGTGGGGGGGGGGAATTGAAGGACCTACAAAAACAGCCTAAGTTGAGTGACTCATTGGGGTTAAATCCAGTCCAAATCTGTTAAAAAGGGACTAAGAGCAAAATAATGGGGAAACACAAGGGGCTAAAACCAAGTCCAAGGGGTCAAAGTCTAGAGCCAAGAGGTTAGCATTAAGAAGAGGTAGGGTCCACATGAAGACCAGTCAGGAACAAAACACATTTGAAGTTAGAAAGACAGGTAAGTTTGGGATAGACCTCTGAATCTCCCTCTTCTGAGTTCAAGTTTCTCTCCAAGCCTACTGATAACTGTAATTTTGTGGGGCTTATGCAGTTTTATTTTGTCCTTACCCTTCATCCTCATGAACAAAGAAAAAGCGCTCCATAGCTCACATTAAATTCTCTATTTTTAAGTAATAATATTTTGATATTAAAGAAAAAGTATTTGGCCTCTGCAATGAGTTGACATGTGAGCTGTGTCACCCTCAGTTGGGGTGTTTTTTTTGTCCTTTGAAGTCTCCAGACCTTTATTTATATTAACAAAGCAATGAGTCTTTCTCGATGAAAAGTGTTCCTAAATAGTAGGTTTGACCTTTTTGACAAAATAATAAGAAGCACTGGGGCTTCCAGAATTCCAAAGATATGTGAAACCTCTAGGGTGACTGATGTTTGCAAATGGCACCCAAAGGCAAATCCAGTATTATGGAATAAATAACCCAATGTTGAGATGGGAAAATTGGAGCACTCTGGAGTGTCTTTGGTCACACCACCAGAGACCAAATCAGCAACAGAATTCTTAATCCTGTCTCTCTTCAGTACTCCATTCCTTTCCTTTGTAAAACTCAGATTTGTATCTTCTTTTGGCTTGTTAAATCTTTATTCTATTCTATATCCACTTCTCTTTTATTTTGAAACCCATACTTCTGTCATTATCCAGCTTAATGCCCTCAGCCCATCCCCAGATTGTGTTATCACACTTACCATGTTCTTTCCATATCATCAATTATTCTGTCAAAGTTAATCATCTAACCACATATTTTTTCAAAGAGCTGTGCTTCTATTTTATATTCATATGATATTTGTAACAGTCGTGCCTTTTGAATTTTGATAAGCTTAATCAGATAGGCAGGGAAGCTTTTTGAGTTACCTTACGGAATATGTAACACGAAATTACCTTTTAGAAAGTCTGTCACTATAAGTGGTATTCTGTCCTAACATATTTCTTTGTTATTTTAATACAGTCGGTCTATGGTTTACAAAATGATATTAGAAGTCACAGCCCTACCCACACACCCACACCAGAAACGAAACCTGCAACAGAAGATGAGTTACAACAACAGGTGGGTCAGCATATAAAATGACCTGTTAATGGTTTACCGAGTAGTAACTATGAAAACCAGATGGTGAATGTTAATAACAGGGGTTTTTAAAGGTTCTTTGTATGGTTGACTGTTTCATATAGATGCTTTGCAATTAAAATGTGTAGTTTGTTTTGAAAAATGTATGGAGATGGTTTTCAAAACTCTTCACTCTTTAATTCCCCAAATCTGTTTTCCTCTAACCAATATTTTAAAAGCACATACACTGATTTATTTGGGCCTCCATTATCAAGAGTTATTTTGTACTCCAGAACTCTGGCTTGAAGAATGAGAAGGCAAGAGGTTGGCGACACTGAGTCATGTGTTTCCATTTCCAGTCACGTGATCTTCACAAACCAGTGTTTGTGCTTGTCTCTATAATGCTGATCTCTACAAGCCTCTTGAAGTTTTCCTTTATCGACACTGGTATACAGTTCTTGTATATATTGACTCTTTTTTCACCAACTGATCAATAGCTGTAGCTCCAAATGATATTTTAAAGCAAACGCCAGTGTCAGTGATATCAAGTAATAGGCCCGACTCTTGGTTGGTCAAGTCATATGGCTTTTCCCCTCATATTTTCTTGTAATTTGGTTTCTCAATAGCGTCATAGAGAGTTTCTTGAGTATATTTATAGCCATCATGAAGGAAAAATAATTCAAGGAGTTTGGAATTTTTCCATGTGTGATTATGTCCGTGTGAGCATTTGTCCTGAAATGTTGATAAAATTATTCTCAAAACTCATTATCATCGAGCTTTTTTGGGATATTAGGAAGTAGGGCTTCCTTTAAAATTATTCTAATAAATAAAACATTTATTTTCTGAATTCAATACTGGGGGAGGGGGAGAATGCAACTCTGATTTGGTTATTCACCATGAATATATGTTTGAAGTTTTATAACACTTTTAAAATAAAGGTACATTTTGTGAAAGCAGGCAGAATGTTCAAATTCATGGCTGTTCTAAAGTGATATTATGTTTACATGCAAAACAGGTTTTAATTTTCAGATTTTATTTTTTTTTTACAAACTTCAATATTTTACTCACTTAGAAATATTCTTATTTAGAATTGCCCAGTCCACCAGAATTTAGAATTAAACATTGTAAGGCTGTCACTATTTATGTAACTATTTCTTCAACTCTCTTTTCAGATAAAATATTGGCAAATACAGTTAGACAGACATCGATTAAAAATGTCAAAAGTTGCTGATAGGTAAGTATTTCAAGGCATCTGTATAAATTTTAAAATTTCGTATGACAGATGTGTTCAAAATGGTAAGAGAACTGATGGGACGGGAACAGAGGTAAATAACTGGAACCTGGTAAGAAATGTTACTTTGTTTTTGTTTTTGCATATAGAAAACTTTCAAAGAACTCTTGTTGTAGTTTAAATGACAGAATGATCATCATCATCATTGTCTTAAATCCCTAGAGATCCAGTCCTTGTGCAGCCATAATGTGATACAGAAGATAATTCCAAGGAGCTGAATTTTTTCACCCCTGCTGGGAAAGACAAAGCTTTCAATTTATCAAGTTACACTTTTGGTGACTTAGAGCTTCTCTGTAAATTCATCTTAACATTCATACCACTCAGTTACTACATGACTTCAGAATTTGAATTAAACACAGATTTTTGGATATGTTCCTTTTCTACGTTTAAATCTGGTACTGATGGCATTTGCATTCTTCACTGGAAGGCATTGCCAAATCCTACCTTCTCAACTTATTTTCTTTCCTCTGTCCCTTTCTTTTTAATACAGATTTTTTTTTAAATCGCAACTGAGTCTCCTTGTACTCAATCCCTGTAAATACTTTTGACAAAAGTTCCCTTTCAACCCCCTCTCCAAGTTGCCTAAAACCAGTTCAGCTGTGGGTGGGCTGGTTGCCCAAGGAGAGGAACTGACCCTTTGCATGGCTTCTCACGCACTGACCTCTTCCGTTTTGCTTCATTTTAACGGAAGAATATTGATTCACGTGGCTTAGGCGTAGGGCAGTCATATTTGTCTCCCAAGAAGTACACTGTGTTGATGCATGTGAGGTATTGAAATGTGAAAACTGCCACTGGATTTCATTCTATAAGTAAGCAAGGGTTCCTTGGCCAGACATTTTTATACTGTGTCCTTTATTTGGGGCTCGACATAACCTCAGCCAGAAAAACTAAGGAAGATGAAAATGTTTTTTCTCCTTAGTCTGCTAAGTTACACGGAGCAGTATTTAGAATATGACCCATTTCTTGTGCCACCTGACCCTTCTAATCCATGGCTGTCAGATGATACTGCTTTCTGGGAACTCGAAGCAAGGTAAGCGACATTTTCTCTTATCCTTTACTTATTTCAGGGTTTGGGTGAAATAAAAACACTCACATAGCTGGTTAATAGTAATGTGGGTAATTTTACTTTAAAAGGTAATTTTATGCTGTGTCTAATTAGCCCATGATATATAGTCCTTGTTCAAGGTAATGGTTTTTGAATCTTAGATGTTCGCATTTGTATAAAGATTTGCATTTCCAAAAGGACTGGCACAAAGTTGGAGGTGCAGGTGTTTTCAGGATAGATTAGTCAGAGATGGAATCTTCAGTTCTTGAAATTTAGCTCGTTTTTAGCTTCCTTGAAAATCTGGGGAACCACAAAGGCCCATGTATGCAAGTAAAATGAATGCCAAATTCATACTTTTAAGCCCAATGTAAGTATGCCTTTATAAATTCAATTTTAAAACAAAATGAATTTAACATAAACACTCTAAGAGAAACAGATAAGGGACTAACTTCTTAAGGAAGCCAAAGCACAATTTAAGGCTCCTTGATTTCTTTCCTTAAATTTAACAGTTCCTTAAATTTCTAGAGTCAGAATTCAGCTCAGAAAACTTAAGGTAAGATGTGTTGTTGGAATCGTATATAATAAGCCAGAGACTACCTGTGATGTGTCTGGTTACTTTGCACTTAATAGACCAATCACTCTCCCACCAATGTATCATCAGTCTTGACAGAGTCATGAAAAGATCATTGCATATCACTGTGTGGTGAGAGAGGTTAGCATTCTGCAGTACCTCTCTAGAGTGCACTGAAAGACTTCTTTTGCTTTTACTTCCATCCAGTGGTTCTTAAATGTGCTTACAAGTACACAACTCTTCATCCATAAGTTCTAGATTTTATAGTTGAGGAAGCTGGAACCCCAAAATGTTGTGACTCAGCCACGATTAGGTCACACATTTAATCAACAGCAGGACTTGGGACTCATGGTTCCCTGGGCATTCTCCCCCAGCACACTGTACCACCATGAGACTGAATTGTGTAGTGGGCAAGGAATTGAGCTCTGGGGTCAGAATGCCTGGAATACTGCCCATCTTCCCTGCCTGGCATTGGCAAGTTATAACCCTCCTTGTGCCTTGAGTTCTTCACCTATGACCTGAGAATTATCATGGTGCCTAGGTCATAAAGTTGCTGAAAAAGAGTTGTCTAAATGAGAGAATCCATCTAGAGCATGAAGCACCTACTGTTCAATAAGCATAGGCTTTATCATTAATGCCTTTTTGAAAGAGAACTTTGTCTGAAAGCTGTGTTAAAGATGGGAATGTCAAAGTTTGTACTTGGAGGTGAAATGCAGTGGCAGAAGAGTGAAAGGAATGTATTTGGTTTTGTTTTATCCCCCCAGCAAAGAACCAAGCCAGCAGAGGGTAAAGCGATGGGGTTTTGGCATGGATGAAGCACTGAAAGATCCAGTTGGGAGAGAACAGTTCCTTAAATTTCTAGAGTCAGAATTCAGCTCAGAAAACTTAAGGTAAGACGCGTTGTTTGGATCTTACACCATAAGCCAGAGACTACCTGTGATGTGTCTGCTTACTCTGCACTTAGACCGATCACTCTCCTACCAACACCATGTCAAAGCTATGACCCCATTTAATTTCTTCTCTTCACGGAGGAAAGTGTAACCAAGTTAAAGCCTGCCCAACATTTTCAATTCTTTACAAGGGTTTTTTTTTAATTGAGGCCTTTGAATTGCGTAAGTTTGATGCATTTGAAATGGACTCCATAAGAAGTGTAATATTTATTCTGATATTTGGCAAAGAAGAGAATGGTCGATAATATTTATGCAGTCCAATTATTACCGATTTAGCAATATTGGTCTTCTTTGTACATTTTTCTCCAGTAAGATCTAGAGGGGCAGCTCCTGTACTTTGCGCATTTGAATACAGCCTCAGGGCAGTGGAGAGCAACACCATGTCCAGCCGTTAGTGTAAGAGTGGCGCACACCCTGCCCATCTGTTATAAACATCATCCTTACACATTTTTGAGATTTTTCTAACTTAACAGGCACCTGGAAATCGAATTTTAAAATGTGAGACCTTGGAATAGGTTCTAATGGCTCTGTTTAAGATCATTAAAGTGAGTGATAACTTTCCACGACATAAAACTGTTTTTCCATGAGCGCTTTCATTCATTGTTCTTTTAAAACATGATACCCTAATTTACTTACTCACGACTTCTGCAGTCCTGTGAAATTCATTTACAGAAAGGTCTCAGCATTCATTTATTTTCATTGGAGCTAAGCAGAGCCAGGCATTGTCACATTCTTTTCAGGGGATTTAACAGATACCAATACCAAACCATCTAGAAATACGTAGAACTTTGACAGATGTCCCATGGGTCAAGCAAGATGACCACAGACAGACCTGCAGGAATGTAATTACATGTGCCTGTCATGGATTTTTACTGGGCCTGCAAAATAATGTTTTTCTATATTGAGGTCATGTCATCAATTACTGAGTGTAAGAATGCATAAAGATAAAGCAGAGATAGAGGGTATTTTCAGCCTTTTAGTGGTGGAGGAGGTGGCATTTGCTCTCATTCCCTGAGTCTAAAAAAAAAAAGCTGACATCATGGGTATTACAATGAAGAAATAAAAAAGTAAGGAGCCTCACCAGTATCACCTAAACAAATCAAAATGGTTCCTAATCTCATTCAAATTACAGCCTAGTGGTGGATACAGAAAACAAACAGATCCCAGCACAAATGATGGGTATTCAAATGGGAGAAGTGCAGAGGGGTAATTAACACGGAGTTTGAGATCAGCAGAAGCATCCTAGGGGAGATGGCTTCCAGGCAGAGACCTGGATGACAAGGAAATAACCAGGCAAAAAAGGAAGAGGAGAGAAGCTTTGGGGAGAGGAAATAGCATGTGCAGACTGTTTCATGAATGAACTGAATCTCTGCTGATTCCTTAGTTCAAGCCTTCACCATTTTTTATCTCAATAATTCTTTGCCTCACTAGTTTCCCCGCTATTTGCATATCAGAAATTTTACATATTTCATATACATATATTGTTTTCCTTGAGTATCTAACATGTACCTATTATATGTTCCCCTACTAAGGATAGATGATAAATAGATAGATAGATGATAGATAGATAGATAGATAGATAGATAGATAGATAGATAGATAAACAGAAAGACATAAGATATAATTCTTGAGCACCTGCTATATGCCATAATTTTATATCCACTTCTTTTATAAGTATGCCATGCTGTATTTTGTATTCACTATTTCTGATTATCACACATCTAACTATCACGACAAAAGTGAAATGGGAATATTCTTGCCCCATTTCACAGATAAGCAAAATATGTCTGGGAGAGAGTAAGCATCTTGTCCAAGTCAGATCACTTTTAATCGGCATCCTAGGATTCCTGTAAACCAGGACAAGCTCCTGCCCACTGCTCCCCAAATCTGAGCCCCACTGCCTCTACCTGGACATCTGGTGTCACAGACTGAAGGATGCAAGTGGCCCAGGTAGCCAACATGGCTAATGACGCTCAAGTAAGGCTCAGTGCATCTCATCTAAGCACCTGCTGTTTACAGAGGTGTGGCACTGAGAGGACTGTTTTTTTTTCACGTACTAAAATGGGGAAAAAAGTCAAGAATACCGCTTATTGATAACTACTTATTCCTCAGTACAGCCTCTGCTCTCCATTGGTGCGCTTTTGTGTATTCCCTTTCCAAGCAAAGCACATTGCATAACGTAAGTACTAAGTAAATGTAGTAATAGGATTTTTACCCTTGAGTGCCCAAAAGTAGGCCAGGCAGTTCAAAAGCTCTCTTTACATAATTTCTCTCTTTTAACCTAATGGAGACCCAATGAAATGGGCATTTCATCCCATTTTACTGATGAGAACATGAAGGCTCAAAGACATTAAGACTCTTCCTCATATTCCAGCTACTGTACAATAAGGGGGGTGGGATTTTCACCAGGGCCCTTTCTTATTCTGCTAAGTTATCACTCTACAACTGTCACAATAATGCTGCGGATAAGAAAGGCACTGATGCTCCGAGGGAGGCATCCGAGGGAGTGAGTATGAGCACGGAGCCTGCTGCAGATTATGTGGGGCAAACCCCTGCTGTGAAACTCAGAGTGGGCCACCTTGCGTGACTTACCTTCCTATCTTCAATGTCCTCTTCTCCAAAATGGGTGAAACGATAGCACATACAATATGAGTTAATGTAGTTAAGTCACTTAGAACACTGCCCGCTCTTGCGTATCAGCGTGGGCATTGTTACTCCCTCCTCAACCCTCTGATATTTTATTATCCATCCAAGTCCATTTACGATGCCACTGCATGTATAACAGCTTTCCTAGAACTCCCTTTTCCAACCCAGTGCTGGCCCAGTGTTTCCTGCTCTGCATTCCCGGACTGTCTAGTCCCTTGAGACTCTTCCATGTGCTTCCTTGCATGATGGCGTTTGAATGGTGTATCGTTTTCCTCTACTAGTTCTTTGAGGACAGAGACATTGTTTTGATTGATGTGTTCAAAGCATGCTGCAAGGAACTTGAAGAAGTCTGAATTACAACACTCATGCTCCCTCACACTGCACATCACGTTCCTATCAGATCGTTGAAATATCAGGAGGAAAGCCTCTTGAGCCTTGCCTTCTGAAAGCAAGAATAGTAGTTTCATGTTTAAGGGATTGTTCAAATTAGGTCATCTGCTGTTACATACAGCTACAGGAAAATGTCGGGAAGCTGGAAAATCACTAGACTGAGTAGAATTTGATACCTTAATTCTAGCACACTGCTTTATTACTTATTTCTGACCTTTCTTTAACGCCCAAGTTAAAACTTAATAGTTATGAAGGTGCTGCTTGTCACCTCAGGCTGGTAACCTGTAGGGACCTTTCTCTCTGTGATCATCTTCTCCATTTCATGATTGCATCCCCATAATGGTCCTTGCTGGGGATAACATAGATCTCCTAGTTCCTGTTTCAGGTTGTTTTAAACAATTTACATGGTATACGTATTCATTTTTTCAACATTATTTCTAGGTCTAACCAAGAAGATACAACATAGAGCAAAATTTAAAGAAATGAAACTCATTAATACGATGTGGCCCCTTACCATTAGACTTTGCTATTTGTTTTCATCAACCAAAATGTGTTCCTGTGTTCTTTCCTTTCAGTATATACATTCTACATACAAGTATAGAAAATGAATTTCTATGTCTAGAAGTAAGTCAGTATAGACTTGTTTTTTCTGGAGTTTCTGGATTGCTATGATGCTTTTGCCAATTTAAGCCTTCCAGACAATTGCATGTGAAAGCTCACTGCTTCTGTCATTCCATAACTCTCTGAATTAAAAAACCTAAAATTAGTTACTTGTCCTGATTTCTCAGCCAGGCCTTTTCTGATCTTGCGTCCAGGCCTCTTCTAATTCCTGTAAAGCTTCTCTGTCACTCCCTTGCCAGGTAGAGCAGAAAACCCTCCACATACTGACCCTCCTTGCTCAAATGAACAAGAGATCCAAAGAATGTGATACCTGGCCCTGCTTTGTGCCCCTCGATGCCCCTGACACTCATCCTGATTCCCTTCCTCATGGATGGTGCTTCAGCATTTGTTTCAGGAAACATTAAGGTTGCACCGAATCGGAAATCTAGCTGTCTGCCCTTACCAGCAAACACTTAAAAGAGACTCTTTCCAGTATGTCCCTCCAAAAATTTGTATATCTTTGACTACAACTAATGAAAATCATGCATCAAAGCCTGATACTGGAAATCCTCGGGGGAAATAAGTCCATTATCATGCAGCACTGCCAAGTGTACGCTCAGTTGATATTATAAGACCTTGGAGATTCTGAGGCATTGGAGTAAATGCGTGGTGTCATGTTTTGCACAGATTCTGGCTGGCCGTGGAGGACCTGAAAAAAAGGCCTATTAGAGAAGTCCCCTCCCGAGTTCAGGAAATATGGCAGGAATTTCTGGCTCCAGGAGCCCCCAGTGCCATTAACTTGGATTCTAAGAGCTACGACAAAACCACGCAGAATGTGAAGGAGCCTGGACGATATACATTTGAGGATGCTCAGGTCGGTACCTGAATGGGCTTCACTCTGTGTCACGCATGTGCTCCTGCGAGGTTGGCAGTTGAGATACTTTTATTTTCATTGTAATTGGATGCTATGCCTAGTATTTTCCATTTAGGTAACTTTGTGTAAAATAACTCTTACTGATCTAAAAGAAAAGAGAGGCACTTAAAAGTGAAGTTTTTAAAGCCTGGGAATATTCTGTAAATATGAATGTTTTCATGTGAAAATGTCTCAAAGGGAAATACTTGAAAACTTTATTTCATTTTCTTCTCTGTCACCCAATATATGAGCAAACATTAGCTAATGATGGCCCCATACTGGCAACACATATTTGAAAACTTTAGGGTGTCTTCTAATATGGCAATTCTAAAATTCTGACATTCCTAAATTATTCATTATTACCAATAGTCAGACTAGACTAAATTAGCTTAAAATTATGTCAAACTCAAGCCAATTTGGTCTCTGATGATAAATTGAAATAGTATATTCAGGCATTTATTAATTTTCCAATTTAATTTTTTAGTTTATAAAAAGGAAAAAAGGAAATCAATATTAAAACATTAACTTTCTGAGACAAAATGTGTTTTTTTTTCTCAAACTGGGCATAATTGCCTCTTTCAAAACAATTTGAATTTCTACTTTCTTTTAAAAAAAATTGTGCTCAAGAAGAAAAATAAACTTGTAATGAGAGGATATTATTTCTTAATGATGTGTTGAAATTAGCTTTTAAATCAGAACATGTATACTTCACTTCTTAAACCTCTTTTAGAGAAGGATATCAGCTCTAGAAAGTATCTTGTTTTTAATAACATGACTACAATAAAATATAGAAGGTGAAGAATGAGATACACAAATATCCTTCTTTATTTCACTCCCTATAGGAAATACATTTCTTGTTGGCTTTGGTTTAAAGAAATGAGCCACAGTGTAGAAAAATGAGCACAAGTTGACAGAGCTAGCCAGACACCCATTCTCCCTAGCTCGGTCATGGTCCTCTGTGTGGGAATAATCACATCCTATGGAGACACATGAGAGAGAACAAGATGAAAATTCCGGCCCTATTGCTTACTCCACTGATGATTTACCTTTCAGTTCAAGATAAAATTTCAAGCATTTTTCTAGCGCCAACAATGTGTAAATGTTTGGAATGGCCTTCCTCAAGTCTTAAAGAGAACATTTCTTTGTTTTCTGTGTCATTGGAAAATAGTCTTGCTTCATAGATTTTTAATAAAATGAAAAGGCATAGTTTTTGAATAGAAAACATTACCACCTAAACTTACGCTTCTTTTTTAATTAAGCTCAGGTATTTAACTGCCGATTTGGGGGAAATTCCTGACACTGTTTGAGAAGAGCCACAATGTCACAGTGAAGAAAGCAGATTCCAGAGCCAAATGGCCTGGGTTCCAGTCTGAGGTCTGCTCTGTGGCCTCTTGAAAACACTGCACCTCCCCATGCCTCAGTGTCTTCATATTTAAAATGGATATAATAATAGTCCCCAGCATCACTGAGGTTTGGTGAGGGTTAGATTAACTAACAGAGGCCAGTCCTTACAACGGTGCCCGGCACATGTCCTCAGGTGCACGCCCACACTTAACGCACCCACCACCCCCACACTTGGCTAACCATGTATTATTCCTTCAGTCCTCAGGACAACCCTGTTTTATAGATTAGGAAACGCAGTCTCAGAGACATGAATGAATGGGTCTCAGTTTACATGTTTGTAAATGGTAGATCTTGAGCAAGATATGACCTGATGCCCAAAATGCTTGACTTCAAAAGAAGACATTGCTTCACTTTCCAAAAACGAATTCTATAAGAGTTCCAATGCAACATCCTCTTATGCATGAACCTCAGGATAGATGTTGAGACTTATTCCTGAAGGTATTTAAGTGGATTCAGTCTAACTCCAAATTAGTGCTGGTGTGGTTGAGACCAGTGAAACTGAGCCATTTCTTAAAATACATATTTTTTTCCCAACAAGAAGAGATTGAGACATCCAGGATATTCTCAAACAGTCCAAAACTCCACCTGTAGCTGATATTTCACTACACTAGGAAAGACAACAGGGCATTTATGATCCCCTTAGCTGCAGGAAGCCAGAGCAGAATCTCCCTGGAATGGACCAAAACTGAATTTGATGAATACAGTTTTTTTTTTCTTTGTGTTCTTTGTCTACCAATATTCATCACTAAAATAGAACATTGCAGGCTGGTCAGGAATAAATTATTAAATAGTGCCTCATCTCTCACTGAGTGAGCAAAAAGCAAAGCACATGAATTGAAACATTTAGCAATTGAAGATCATAAAATTTATTTTTGATCTTGTACTCTGACCCAAAGTGGGTGTGGATGACAATTTTCTATACAATTTGCACCGAAGAGCTGATTTATCTGCACCCTCCAAGTAGATGTAGATGCCAAAGGTATCTGAGATGATTCCTCAGTCTTCACTTCGCATCAATCACTTTTGGCCTGGAGTAATTTTAAGAGATGGCAGATAATTTATATTCTCAAATGATCTATATAAATCAGCAACTTGATTGGAAATCAGTTCACGACATTCTGTTAATAAATTCCATTGTTTTTTAAAGGACTTGTTGTGATTTACCTCTTCCACAGCTCTCAGTTTAAACATTGATCCATGAATAGAAAATAAATTTGAAGAGCTAAATGTTCTGCAAATACAGGGTATTTTCATCAGCATTATCATTATTAGTTTTAGCTGCTTCCAGACTTGTTTTTGAATCCTAGATCATATTCTTTTTTTTTTTGGTATCATTAATCTACAATTACATGTGCAATGTTATGGTCTAGATCATATTCTTATCACAGTATTTGATTTTGTTTTTTTGAGAAATAATGAAAAGTACCTCACCCATTATATTTTTTAGGAGCACATTTACAAATTGATGAAAAGTGATTCATACCCACGTTTTATAAGATCCAGTGCCTATCAGGAACTTCTACAGGCAAAGAAAAAGGTACTGGTTTTCTGTAACCTTTTTTGATCTGGTTCTTAGTTACTATTATTTGTTGTAGTTATTTTGCTGGGCCCAGGGTATTAGTCAAATGGTAAGTGATGTACTCCAAGACCCTCCCCAAACCTTTGCATTTTATAAGGACCATTTTAAATGATTTTGTTTCTATTTGTTGATTGCTGATTTTCCTTTCTGTTTGTTTCTTTCTGTAGTTTTCATGCTTTACAAAGTTTTTTAGAAGCTGTTTTCATGTTTTGTGTTAGTCTTCTGTATGCCTAATTTAACGAAATCAAAACTTACAATAAGGAAAAGAAAAGCACTATGTCATTAGGTCAAAAACTTGAAGGTTTTCCTTGTGCAGGAGGCTAGAATGTGTGTTTTGGCCACATTCCCACAACTAAAAATAGACTCATTTTTTTTCTCATGGTAGTTGCCAAAATATAGTAATGTTTGCTTCTGAATATTTTTATTTGACATTTATCCTGAGTCACTTAGTATCTCTACAGTGAATTTCACACTCCTAAGATGGTAGCTAGGCACACTTTGGAAGAGTTGCAGTAGAGCTCATTATTAAGTTAACACTGATCATCAAAGTCTCATGCTGTAGCAACTTCTATAAATCAATATAACAGGGCATAGAAAATCTGGATATAAACATCAACTTCACTTATTTTTATAATGTTAAATAGTGTACAGCTTGAAATTCTGAGATGAAATTGTAATTTTGTGTAATTCGTGACCATCATCATTTAGGCTCATGGAATTTTTCAAAGTCCATTCCTTTGCAACTGGAAATAGATACACTGTCCAGTACAGCAGCCACTAGCCATATGGGGTTGTTTAAATTTAAACTTTATTTAAGTAAGAGTACATAAAGTTCTAGGCAAGTTTCAAGTTCTCAATGGCCCTAGCTAAAGGCTTCTGAAATACTGGACAGCAAAGAATGAAATTCCCATCCTTTCAGAAAGTTCTATTGGACAGCAATACTCTACAGAATTAATGATGTTATCAATAGAAATCTCATCTTGATAGAAAATTGAGTAAATTCTGAAGATATTCCCCCAGATTGTCAAATATGTAGGCTTTGCAGGCATCAGCATACAGCCTTCATCTATCTACTTCGATTTAGTGCAACTTGATTTTGCTTGAAATCACATCACTGTTTTGAACAAGAGGTTTAGCGTTAAAAATAAAAGCAAGGCCCAAATCCTGGGACAAGAGGCCTTCCTGGGCAGCTCGCCTCCCTTTCTGGTCCCATGATTGAGAGCATGGATTAGCTGTTGCATCATTTCATCATCCTGTCTTTTTCTGCTCTGTTTTCTTGGCTTTCTTTTTTTTTGTTGTTCCTATTTCCCTCCGTCCCACCCCACCCCGCACATGTAAGACGGAACATTCAATGGATCGCAGAACATCTTTTGAGAAATTTGCACAGACTGTGGTAAGTTTTATTTTTTGAGGAATTACAGATCATTAAGCCCAACTGGGAAATTTCCTCACTGCCTAGCCCCCTTGCTCGCCTTATATCCTTTGATGGAACAACAATGTATTGCCTTTATTCAAATTCAGAGCTTTGGTGCTTCCTATTTATCTTTTTTTGTTCCAGTCCTTTGTAGTGTAGATACAGATGTCATACATGAAAAACTACAGTGTATCAAATGAAGGTTTGGAAAGAAGTGTATATTATGATATATAAAATGAAGAAATAATAATTTTTTATAGTTTTATGCCATGTATCTCTTTCTTTATTAAAGACAGTGCATGCATTTCTATGCTCTTTTCCTTAGCTCTTCTTAAGGCTGCAAAGATTAAGAACAATAAGGGTTCTGTGCTTTCTACTTCTGCAGGGAGAAAATGACCTAGTGAGCAGTTTAAAGCCAAAGACTTGGTATGAATGGTGGTCGGTGACAAGACATGCCCCCACCAAGGACTATTAGCATGCCTCTCTTGTCCTTTATTTTTCAGGAAGGTGTTGAAACCTGTTGCATAAATGATCCAGGAAACCAATAGTTTTCCTACCACTGTTTTCACAGTATCTTGCCATGTGTTTTGGTGATATTTTGGTGATATATTTGTTTGTGGGATTCTTTTTTTTCTTTTTAACTTTTTTTTCTTTCTTTTTTTTTTTTTGTTGTTGTATTGTGCCAGTGCCTGTGGAACTTTCTGACATTGTGTAAGCTCAAACTAAAGCCTTCAACACATTTATTTTTATAGGGCAGAAACATCCCTATTTTCCCATGCCATAAAAACTGTACACCAACACTGAGGGCCAGCACTAACCTGTTATGAAAAGAGGTAGAAAAATCTTGGTTTATCTCCAGTCTGTCTGCACTGTCTGTTGAGTTGTGTGGTAGCTCCATGCTGTGTGTGTGTGTGTGTGTGTGTGTGTTGTAGCTTCTGCTGTGGTGGCCAGTTAAGTGGAGTTATGTGTGTAGAAATGTAAGCAAATTGGATTCAACAAAGATACAGTTTTTGTTTTCAGTTTCCTGCAAGGATCCTTGCGGTGGGGAATGTTAACCAGGTCTGCTTATGAGTTGCCAGTTGAGAATTTAAAAGCAGTACACACTTTGAACATTCAATGTGATTGCCCAAATTAAAGGGCTGGAAAATGAAGCACCCCAGGAATTAATCACTCTCTAAACTTCACAAAATTTTGGCTGGCTCTATTGGAATCTCTGACTTTTAATAGAAAATTTTCCTAATTGTGCCTTCTCGTAAGTCACCATGGGAAGATTAACACAATGTTAAAGAAATGCCTCAAGATTTTTCAGGTGAAAGTTGACCATAGGATGTTGCACAGAGGATCATTTAAGAAGTGTTTCAAATTCTTTCTTTTCTAACAAAATGGTGGCAGAATATTGTTCTTGAGATTGGGATGGAAATCTCTGTGACATAAGAATAATAATTCAATTTTAAAGAGATGGAAATGAAAAAAGCAAGTAGTTGTCATGCCTCTAAAACCATTGCCAATTTTGACCAACTTCCCCCACTTTTAAAATAGCACCACATTGCCACATACTGCAGACTTTAAGAAAGGATCAATAGGAAATAAGGGGAAGAGAGGATTCATCATTTACACCGTCAATCAAAATTCATACAAGTGCCAACGAAATTCCAGACATTGTGCTGTTTTGGGAACATGTAGAAGGTATAGATCTTCATTGCTGAGGTACCTAATGGTATAAACAAAAATGTTATGATGTGTAGAAGAAAGATAAACTATTTCTACTTTGTCAGGATCGAGAGGGAGGGCTCATGGGTAATGTGAGAATTCCCAGAGGAAGTTACATTTAACTGGATAAATAGGATTTCACCAGACCAAGAAAGGCAACTATCCTTTTTAGGAAAATGGAGAAAAAAGGCTGGAATTACCGAAGAAAGAGAAGTTGAGTAACATTCATACATGCACACATACACACAACATGGTAATAAATTTCAGAAAACTTTCAGACACACCGATTTAGGGCTAATCCTTTCCCATCCAGGAAAGTAAAAAGTAACACCTTTCACTGAATATTTTATTATCATAGTACTCTAAAGAAATGGGGTAAGGAACGTACAAAGGCTCTCTGATGTCCCCAATAGGTTACATTTATTTTATTAGTTATGAGAAGTAAATTTATTCTGAAAATTATTTATGTACAAAAATAGAAATTAATATGCTCTATGTTGTGAAGTCTTATGATAGTTTCTATTTGAAGTCCCTTTCAACTTTCTATTTTCATTTCTTTTTATTTCTCCTAGGTTCAGGGTTCTTCCATGTTATGATTACTTTTAGGGTCAGCAGTTGGGTTAAGCATCCCGAGTACTTACATTATAAATTTTATGGGATATCTTTATAGGATCAATAAAATCATTTTAACCCAAGATAAAGAATAAGTGAGTATATTATTATCAGTTAGACATAATGGAGGAAAGATGGGGTTTAAATAAGCATTTTAAAGGAGTGCTTTGGTAAATACAGGGAGACTACAAGATAGACAGTATCCAAGAAAGAAATGGAATAGGAAAAACATAGATAAAGAAGCATGTCAACTATGAAGGGAAGTGGGGAAAGTGAGATGATGGTAAGAGTAACTCACTTCATGGAGACGCTTCCATGACCCAGGCTCTGCATGAACGCACTTTATTGTGTCTTATTTAATATTATCCTGCCCTGCAAGTTAGTTGTTATTATACTCATTATTCTATTCATTTTATAGATGAGAAAACTGAAGGGGCTGGGGAGGTACATAGTTTGCAGAATCACACAGTTAAGAAGCTGGCACTGACCCAAGTTTTATTTTGTTCCCAAATTCTTTCTCCCTCCACTGATCACCTTGCTCCTTGATATTCTTCCCACTGGCAGAAAATAAACAAATCCTGCCATCCAATGCTATCCTCCCTCTGGGGTTGGAGTCCATTTCCAATTAGAGTCTATTTGTTGTAGTTTGTTTATATATTCCATCAGAGCTATTTTCATAACTTGGCTTATAAAAGTGGCATCACTGTTTTGTTGCACACAAAAGTCAAAAATGTTTTGCTCGACAGCTCTTCCCAATACGACTGCAACTTCCAGCCATTACTGAGACGAATATATTCTTGCCAGCACTTTAGAGAGTAATGACAGTGAACAGCTAGCAGTTGCATAGCATTTACCGTGTTCCAAGGACACTACTTCCTTTTTGTTTGTTTTGTTTCATTGTTGCTGTCTGCATGTACAACAATCTTAGGAGGTCAGGCAGGGGTTACCCCCCTTGCACACATGAGCAAACTGAGGAACAGCAAGGGGAACACACTTCCCCAGTGTCACACTCCTATTGGTGTTAGAGCCAAGACTCGAAGCAGAGTTCTCTGACTTGAAATCCATTGCTCTATGGATTGCTCGTTTTCTTTCCATTCCTCCCGACATCAGAGGGATGAGAACGGTTCACACTTGTGTAATGCTTTCACTTTAGCTTGTTATCTTAAGAAATCTCATTTCCTGTGATTTATCCTTTTACTATTTTATCTTTCTTCCCATCCAAGAAGTCTCTTAAAGTCTTCCAAGGGTGTCTTTGTCCTCTCATGCTTCTCACTGTTGGCTTCATTCTCTTTTGTATGAATCATAGCAGGGTTTCCTTCCTCCATCACCGTCATCAAATCTAACACCATTTCTCCAATCATTGAATCATCATTGTCTGTCCGCGCCACAGACTTAAAGGGGGGACAGATAGGAAATAAAAGAATAAGTAAGAGGATTGGTCATCGATGGCTTCAATCAAAATTCGTAAGTGAAGTGCCGACTGTATTCCTGACCTCCTCTCTTTTGTGTGAAGTGGAAATTAAATCAGCTGGGCTCTAGGCTAAAAAGGTAGAAATGAGAGTTAGAGAAAGTTAATGTGGAGTTGGCAGGAACTTACCTAATCTAAACCCTATCTCAGTGAAGACAAATAACGAGCTTTTAAGAGTCATCAGAGAAGATGCTATGAGTGCCTTGGCTGTCCCGGCCCCTCTGCCCTGGTGTCCTTACACTAGAGCCCTGGGCTTGGAAGGTGTGGTCTGCAGGCTGCAACAGATTAGCAGGAGAAGCTGAGAAAACCCTGACTGAACTTCAACAAAACGGCTGCGTTGGCTCTGAAATCAGTTGATCTTTTGGCATCAAATCTGCATTTAACTTTGTAATTCATTAATATGGGTAAGGACGAATGTAAATATGAGCCCTATAACTTCTTTGGAGGGTTAAAAGCAAGAAAGATACAACACTTAGTTCTTTTAGAATGTTCTTTTTGGTTAAATGTAACTAAATGCTTTATGTAAGCCCCTTATGGAGCTTCTGGTTAAAACCTTGTGCAGATTGTATATAAATAGCAAAACATGGTAAAAAGAACCCAGGCCTGGAAGCTTGACATGTTAATATTTAGGTTTGAAACCTAGTCCTATGCTTCCTTGCCATATGATTTTTTAGAAATTGTTAAAACACTGAAGCACAGTTTCTTCATCTACAATCTCTCTAGCCAGAAATAGCTCTAAGTAGCACTTTGCACAAATATCTATAAATATTTAAGACATGGCATTATACTTTAAATATGCTTTTGAAACATGCTTTTTTTACTTAAATTGCATCATAAATAAAATCTTCCAGGTCGTTACATATTCTTTGGCATGATTCTACTTATTGGGTACACAAAATGCCTCTGAATGGATATACCTGTAATATTTCTAAATCGTCTATGTTGGACATTTAGGTTGCTCTTTCTTTCTTTTTTATTTCCTTCTTTTTCTTTCTTTGTTCATTGCCTTGTAAATGAAAGTGTGATAAACATCCTTCAAGTTAAATATTGATTTTTTTTCTCATAGGATAGCCATAAGAAATTTAATTGCTTGGTTAGATAGAATGCAAAATTCAAAAAGAAGAGGTGTCTCTTTTTCTCTTTTTCTTCTCACTTATCTTTACTTTTTCCCTAACACAGAGCATATACTAGCAGGGAAAATAACTCATTGTAGAAGGCAGGAGTCACTCTGTATTCCCAATTTCCAAAGCCACTTGTGTTACACATTAACAACAGGCCTCCCTTACCAATCGGTCCTCAATCTGTGAAGAATTGTCATCATTTTCTAAGAGACTTACACTGTTTTTTTAAGACACTGTCAAAAACTCTGGATTGTTTCTAGTTCATAGTCAAATGATGTTTTAACTTTTTATTAAATGTGAAATCTAGCATGAAATTTCCTCTACATACTTTAATGACAACAAGACTGTATGCACTGAGACCACCCTCTCCACCCACTGTAACCCTGTAATAATACTGATTCCAGGTTTGGGAAATACAGTCCTAGACCATTTCTGGGGCAATGCTAGGAGTGGGGCAATACAGGGTCACATCTATTCACATGCACCCCCTTGAGTGCACATTGGGCTGGACATTAGTTGTCCTTAGGATGGAGCCATGATCCTCCTGGTGGAATGTTCTAGACTGCCGTTTGGGCTTACAGGCACGTTAGTGTACATAGCTATGTTGGAAAGGATCCTGGGGAAGCTAAAATGAAAATTCATAAATTTTTCACTGGGTTTGTTCATCATGAATAATACTAATTCCTAGATTATTCATTCCTTCAACATAGGTTAAGTTTCGGCCATATGACAAATCGTGTGCTACTCCTTCCTATACGGTTAAAAAGACAGCCTGTCCTTATTGTCATTTTCCTGATATCAGTTTCCCCCACAATGAAATAGAGACAAACCTTAGAGTACTCAAAGAGGTCATTTCTAGATTGTATTTATGCTAACTAATGAAGTTGCAGTGTAGAAACACCTCCAGGAGTTAGTGAGAGCCTCAATTTACGCAAACATCCCTAACAATGAAACAGATCATCTACTTCACATAAACATCCATCACGATAGACCAGCAGATGAGGGACTGTGAGGGGGAGGTTTTGCTCTTATATATGTGCACCTGTGAGTTTATCTTAACGAAAACTTTGTGCCCATTCTTTCCCAGTTGAGTACTGTAGAATTTATTGCTTGAGATTACAGGTATATTCATACAGGTAAAACTATGTCAGAAAATTCCTACAGCACTTCAAGTAAATAAAATTTATAAACTGGTCACTGGGTTTCCCCAACATAGAAATTGCCAGTAAATGCAAAAAAAAAAATGAGTCCAGTCAAGGATGAACTATTTTCTCCTTTTCCTTCTCTTATGGACTTGAAACTCATGTCATTTATCATTTTGTTTTTGGCATATAGGACAATCCATCTTGTTTTATTGAAATAGCTGGTGGTGATAACTTGCCTGTGAATGCAGTTTCAGGTTCTCTGCAACATGATGTATATTGATTGGTGGGAACTGTATCTGACTATGTAGCCTATTTCGTTTGGACAGCATGTCTTTTTTTCCCCCTAGTAGCATCATTCATTGTGAAATTGCCACTCAATTCTATGAGCTGTGAATTGTATAGTGGATTTTGGTCAGAAAGCATCCAGTACAACCCCGGGGTTCCTAAGGAATGTTTGGAGGCTGCTGAGCAGACATCCCCCAGTGGGAAACTGCCCCTTGCTGCAGCCTATGCCAGAGGCAGAGGTTTCTATAGCGAAGTACTGTTTAGATGTACCAGAAGTCTCGGGTCTACACCAGTGACTATGAGACCGTATGTACCTGTGTAGCTGGAGACCAACTTGCAACAGGTTTATGACCCAGGGATAGCCATGTATCCAAGCACCTCCATATTCTTTTGTCCAACAGTGGTTACTGAGCACCTCCTCTGGGTCAGGCATTTTGTTCTCTACCTGAGAACATACCGGTAATAAGGCATAGCCACAACTCATAGGAAGCTTATCATTTATAAGGAGACAGATGTGAACAGAAATAATTACATGTGGGGTGCCACTAATGTGTACCTAAGTTGGTTCATTTTTCTCATGAAAGATAATTGTCTAGTGAATGGAACTGGATTCCTATCAGCTTCCCACTAGCTTATTTGATATAAATCATGATGGTTTTCCTTAAAACATCACAGAATAGGCAGGGAGGTTAAGGTGTAAGCAAGAGGTCTACCTATTAAATAGCTGGGGCAGCCAGTCCTGAAGGAGAGAGAGCACAGGTAGAGCCAGAAAGAGAGTCTGAGGACGTGGCAAATACAGTTGTGTTCCACTCAAGGGCTGCCACACAGGTTCCCAGCTGGAGGACCATGGCACCAAAGGAGGTCATCAAGGAGATAGCTTGTATTCTGGACCCACACAATGGGCCATCTCCTATATGCAGAAGAAGTGGGTAGAGGGCCAGTTAGGAGAACCTAGAGATAGGAGGACATGTTTGCAGGGTCGGCTACTACTGTATTAATCCACGTTCGTTGATACCAACAAGAACTTGGGCAGTGAAATAGAGGAAGTGAAGCAGGAAGAGTAAAAATTTTAGTACAATAGATTTACATATAGGCTAGGACATTTTGAGCCAAGTTTACTGCAAGTGTTGAGAGTAGAAAAACTTCAGACTGTCTCAATTAGGAATTGTACGAGTTATATATTAAATACATTATTCTGTGTTATCACTTTGATTTTATCAGTGCGATGTAAGCTTGAACTATTACTCCAATAGGATCTAGATCATTAAGCTACAGAACTAGAGCTAATAAAGCAAGAAGCTATGGAGCGTTTGCATGTGCTCGTGTACTTAACATTGCAATGTCTGCGAAGTACTGGCAGATGCTCCACTCTCAATAGGAGTAAGAATCTCAATGATCTCATTGAGTTAAACAGACAGTCCAATAGATTAAATGGATTAAGTAAACTGAAAATAACTATATAGAGTTAAATAAACTTTTTGCCAATAGTCTAAAGGCATTTGCATATTTTTTATAAATTTGTTTTACAAAGGTAGGAAAAACATGAATGGAACATACATTGATAAAGATTAGGTTTTTTATGATGTCTACATTTAATTTCTACTAAAAGTAGACTCACATGTTAATTCTGGAGATGAGGTCGTTACTAGGCAGCCCTCCCTCATCACCAGGCCACCTGTTTCCCATTTTCTGTCACCCCTTCTAAAGCCACATGTACCATCGTATGTATAGCATTCCTTTATGAAACATTTTTTTTGACAAGAAAGCCACTTTTATACTGATGACCAGTCATGGGTATAATTTTCATTTTTCCATAGTCTATCCTGGTATTTAGAGGTGATAGTACTAAAATAGACAAAATAGCTAGAGAGTAGACATCTTTTCGAAAATGCACTTGCATTTATAGATGTAGATATTTTATGTTTATATCTAGAGGCACCCTGTTGCATTTTCTTAGATATTTGGCAGGTTCCAGATTGGACACAATCCCATATCCTCTGCGCTATGCATCCCATTTTGATGGTGTTTTTTGTCCTTGTTATTTTCCAATGGCCAGGATCTAAGAGTTAGAAGAGCAGACATTGGACAATCCTAAACACAATAATTCTACCTGTAATTTCAACCAGAAGAGACCATTATTAAAATAGCCTTGTGGCAGTTATTGGAAATGTAAAACATTATTGCCGAACTGCACTGACTATTCTTTCTGGAGCTTAAGAAAAAGTTCACCTGTCATTTTTTTGGTTTATTGTCATTCCAATTTACTTATTTTAGTATTACAGATCTTTTCTTCACCCATCTATTTCATCAGCAATAGAAAAATTACCGAATAGACATGGCTGAGTTACAAAGGGGCATAAGAAGCACCCATTTTCAAGATTGTTCACTTGAAATATACATATTCATATCTAGGAGGAATGTAATTCTAATACCAGAAAGAAAAGACTACTGAGAGTCTTTATTTTTTCTAATTTTCAGTATTAACTCTTCAAAGTACTTGTGGGAGATACTGAGAATGATGAGTTTTTGGAGCCTCAGAACTGAAAAGGAATTTAGTGGCCTCAATTCCTGTTGTCCCATCCCTAGCCCATTACATGAATCTCTGCTGCAAACTCAATGAAAAGTGGGCTCCCAGCATTTGCCGGCTCATGAGTTCCAGAGATGTGGTATCCTTACCTAGCAGACGCGAGCCATTCCATCTTTTAAAAATTCATTCGTTATTTTCAGTACCATCTACTTTTCTGTCACTTCCAAGTATTGATCCTAGGTTGTCTCCCGGAGCCAGGCAGTAAAATACAAACATTCCTCTAGAGCTAGACAAATGTTCAACTACTTGGTATGGTTACATCAATGCCTCTCATTTTCTTTTTATTTCCTTTAGTTAAAATCTCTAGTTCACTGCTTTTCTGTGTGGTTCCACCATGCTGATTCCCATATCTCAAAACTGCCTGGGCTTGTAAAATGCAGGTTCCATGACCTCATCCCAGTTAAACTGGGTTGAAATCTTTCTCTGTGCCTCTCCCTCCCTCTCTTTTCCTTCCTCCTTCCTTCCTTGCTCTCCCCCCTCTATCTGATTTGCATGGTCACAAGCATCTCAGAGTGATAAAGCTGAAAGGCTATGATGTAGGTGACAGGTTCCTACCTGATGTCTCCTTACCAAGGATCATTGGTTCTCAGTTCAGCTACAGCAGGATCTCCTAGAAGGCTTCTTCTCACAGATCTCTAGACTGTACCCCTCAGAGTCTGATTAAGTCGTTTTCTGGTAAAATCCAAGAATTTCCATTTTTAACCAGTTCTCAAGTGGCACTGATAGTACTGGTTTTGAGACCAGTTTGAAAACCACTGCCCTGGACTAGCTGATTCTCTCCACCTTCCCCATGGATGGATATGCAGCACACACCAGATGTTACTGAGGAGCTGCTCTCCAGTTGCACCCACACATTTTTGCAGCCACCAGTCGAGTTATATGGTTAAGAGTAGATTGTGTTTGTTCTCATAGCTGCTTATCATAATTGAATTGATAGTAATTACCTAATATATTTAAATACTATATAAGCTGCTGAAATTTGAGTATGAAAGGAAGGTTTCTATGAAAATGTTACCAGTGGAATGTGTTGTGTTGCCCTTATTCTGGTTTTCTCGAAGGAAAGAATTCAATTAGTAGACCAGATGGCAAGAAAAAGCAGCAAGGAATTTTTTGTGTTAAAGGGAAAAGTACACTGTCAAGAAAGGAGAGGGGCTGTCTGGAAACCAGAAGCAGCTCTCTATTAGGGTTAGGCTGGTTTTTATTTTTTCTTAGGATGGCAGGAAGTTCTGCCCTGCCTCTTATGTCCTTTGATTGACAGGTTGATTGACAGCTGTAGGTTATATAACCTTTTCCTCAGAGGCAGGCAGCTTACCCATAAGTACCTAAGTGAAGCCCACGGTGGGGCCAACACCACAATGCTAATGAGGTTTAGATGTTATTTTAATGAGGTGGGGTTACTTAGGACAAGGTTTTTGGACACTGCACATACCCTATAATTCAGGAAGTCCCTGTGATCCTGGGCCTCTGACAATCTAGGTGTCCTTGATTGTGGAACTGGGGACTGAGGAGGGCTTAGGGGCTGGCCAGGGAGGAGACTTCCTTGATGATGGGCTGGCCCCTATCTCCTGCTTATATCTATCTAATTGCCTGCTCTAGCAAAAACTAGGCTGAACGCTTAACAAAACAACCCCTGATGAAATACAGACGCCTTAAAAATTGCTATCAAATTAAATCGGAGTGAGACTAGCCCTGGGAAAGTGGGCTTCTGATGTTTACTCACTTCATAATCTCATACCTTTCTCTACCTAAGTTGCCACCTTCTTCATTTGCTCCAGTTCATCTCTATCCTTCAACATGATAAGTGAACACAAGCTGGAGATGTGACCCAGCCGGAGTAGACTGGGAAAAGCATCTTCCCAACAGGGAACAAAGAACATAGCATTATAACTTTTACAGTCCAGCCTGAAAGTTGCTTCTGCTTCCCACCTATCCCCCACCCTAGCTCCCAGTCACAGCAGCCATGTCAAATACAGAGTTGTTTGGGGCTTAAAATTTAATAAAAACAAAAAAACTAGGATTTTTTTTTTCTCATGAGCTCACATTACACCTCCCCAACCTTGCCCTCTGCTGCTAGAGTTTTGGTTTATTGTTTGTTTATTCATTTTAATGTAAGTTTGGCTCTTTATCCTTCTTTACATTAAATTTTATCTTGTGAGTTATAGCTTTATGTAATTTTTTTGGACTATCTCTTTCTTACCCAGTCTTTTAACCAAGATTGCTAAATTTGCACCATATATGCATTTTATCAGGATTCCATCAGATGAATCATGCAAATTACTAATTAAAATACCATAAAGAACAGAGAGGAAAACAAAGGTCCAGTAATTAGCACACCTTGAAGATAGCTGTTTATTTAGTGATGAAACTCACCTTTCTGTCTTTCCACAGAGATATCGGGAAAGACTGCTGCATGCCTTACTTAGTCTGAAAACCTTTGTTTAAAGCAACTTCTTGTTCCCAAGTCTGGTAAACCCTTTTTTTAAAATGAATAAATGAGCATGTACATGACAAAGATCTAATACAGTTTCATGGGGAATTCTTTGCAAAAAAATAATCAGAAGAGCAATATTCCTTTAAGGAAATGAGCAAAGTTTTAACAGAGGAAATACAATAGTCAATAAATATATGAGAAAACAAAACGAAATCTATCTTTATTAATAGCCAAGTATAATCCAAAAAGCAGCAAAATACCTTTTTCCTCCAAATAGGTTAGTTTCTAAAATAATAATATCTAGTGTTAGAAAGGGGCTAAGAAAATCAATGATTTCATACACTGTTAACAGGAGAATGAATTGCTAATCACTCTTCTTGAATAGAATTTTGCAGAACATGTTAAACACTTCAAAAAGTCTTCTGCCACTTTCCATCAATAATTCAACTTCTAATAATTTAATCCTAAGAAAACCCAGATGTTCACACATATACAAGAATATTTATTGTATCACATAAGTGCCAAATATAATACACAATCTTAATGTACAACATACTGAGAATTTCTTAAATACATTAAGGCATAATTTATCTGATGGGATATTATGTGGCTAATTAAAAATTAGTTTACAACAGTAGCTTTCATCCTTTTTTTAATTGCCACCCACATCCCACATTTGGCATAGTAATACATATGTGTTTGTATGTGTTTGTGTGTATTTATTGTGTTACTATATAAACTGTACTTGTATATGTTTATATGTGTGTAGAACTAAAGTAACACTTCAGAAACAATACATTCCCTTATTACTTGCAATACAGATATATTCCAGTCTGTTCTATAATATTTAATTTTTCTTAATATTCATAGCATCTTTCTAAACTGATTTCTTTATCCACGAATGTGAATTTAAACAAAACATTATTTTAGAAGAAACACATATAACATAGATAATTGATGAAAATATGATCGTATTAATACACCTTACTCATAATAAGCCATACTATGCACAGTATCACTTTTGTGAAATAAAAAAATTTTTAATATATTTTTATAAAACAAGTAGAAGGATATATTAGTACGTAAATAGCTGTATTTCAGGTCATCTTTATTTGTTCTTTATGTTTTTTCTATATTTCATTTTCTTTAATGGACATACACAATTTTAGAAAAACATTTTTAACTAGGGAAATGAACATATTTGCTTTTACTTATTCTTTCTTGTTCCACACAGGAAACTAGTGATCAATACTTACATGTAAATGTGCTTCAGGAACCATCTCTTTTTAGTACATAATATTACAGTTTTTTTCAGTGTTCTGCATTAAAAACACCACACCCCAGAGGAGCTACAGAATCCTTTCTTTCTCTTCCCTTCTTCTCTCTTTTCCTTCTCTCTCTCTCTCTTTCTTTCTTTCTTAAATTTCAACAATTTGAGCTTAGCATTAACTTTCTAAGATTCAGTAAACTCACCTGCAAGTTTTCCAAGGAGAAATGGCTTCATTTAAAGCTGGGAACAGCTTTCCAAACACCTGCCTACCTTCAATTCCTTCCTTACACCTTCCCAGTTAAGTTTTCTCAATAGGAACAACCAGGGCAACGTTAGCATTGAAAAAGACCCAGATTCTACCCGCTAACTGGTTAATATTGACGGTGAGGCCATTGTCTCCCTTTCTTGCCCTACCATGCCTCTCCTCTCCCAAGTTAGAATTTACTTATTCCAAGACATTTGAATCCTTATCTGGCTTTCTAAAAGTTTATTCTTAAACTATGGTTTCCAGTCAAGAAATTCAACTCATGCAAAGAATCAAGAACATGTTTGGCGACTTCTATAATATTAACGTTGTTTAGCAGCTGTCGATGGCTTGACCAAGTGAGGTCACTTACAGAATTATACAAACAGCATGTAAATGCTCTTGTGCAGATTTTTTGGCAAGAGAGGCCAGAGAGGGAGTTGGCAGGGGCAATTAGAAGGCCTCAGCAAGGGTGTGGGTCTGTAGTTCATCTTCTGAGAGGAGGTAGGCTCTGCCCGTACAGATGCACCAACAGAGACCCAGGCTGCAGAGTAACAAGTGCACCGAGAGCCCTTTTGTGCAGTGAGGACAGGCAGTTTGAAAGGCCACGGAAGCCAGGTTCTGGAGGATGTTGGCTTCCAGGCGAAGACATTTGTATTTATAAGTGAAACCTGGGCAGTTTTCACCATGAAAGTAAGAGAGCAGACAACATCCTTCAGTTCAGCCTCTGGTGAGAACACACCTTACCTCTAGGCTAACCCACTGCCTCACCGCCAGACGCCAGCTCCTTCGCTCCCACAGCTGTGGGGCATCTGGTCAGACGGCTGGGTCACCTACACCAGTGGAAAGCCAGTGAGAAGGTTTGCCCTTTCTTGTTCCCAATCCCTCATCATGGCCTCCGGAGCCTACAGGGCATTCTAGAACGCACTTCTGAGTCTACAGCCACAAGTGGGAGAGACTAGGAGGCTGTTACAGGAGGTAAACAAGTAGGCATGGTGAGGTATACAAGATCTAAGAAGCTATCATTTTCCTAAAAAATCCAAAGGATGCTGATAATGCCCTACTCTTCTCTGTAAGCCTTTCATGGCTATCTTCTAAAACTCAATCCCTTCATTTTTCCTTGGGCTGGGAAAGACTGCTGTGTGTTTTTACAGCAGCAGTAAAGCAAGTGGCTTAGTCACCCAAGCAATGTAGTTTTTCTCCCCTTCCTTTAGGGATCAGTGTCTGCAGAGAAGAAGTGGGGAAGGTCCCCTCCAGCTCCCCAATGCTGCGGGCTCTAGGCTTGGAGCTAAGTGCCTGACTTTCATGTCCATTTATACCAACTCATGAGGCCTGTCAACCCTCTATTACTACTTTAAAACCAAGTAAGGTTTTAAAAATCAGGTAAAATTCATAGCTATTGATAGTTAACTTGGAAAAGCTAAGAGCAAACACAGAGGTAGTTTGTTGTGGGAGGATTGTTTTCTGAACTATAATAAAATCTCTGTGCAGCATTTAGGTTAGGGAAGAACTGATGTGTGGAGATGAAGTTTTATGGTGTGACAATAGGAAACTCTTTGTTTATATGATACCTATATTGTAGGTCAGGTAGACTGCTCTGTATGCACTCAGGTGCTGACTGAAGTCTGAGGTCTATTTTGTTCTGAAAGTAGGTGCTTCTTTTTCTAGCAGATTGCCCATTAACTAGATAATACAAAATCTCATGGGAACATGAGTTTTTGTTTTTGTTTTGTTCTGAGTTTCTTTATCTTTCTTTACGGGTTTCTGTTTCCAATGTAATCTGTTTTCTTTTGAATCTGACAGGAAAGGGTAGAAATCACATAACACAAGTGTAGTCACTTGGTTAAAAATCATGAATCATACAGAATTCAATTGTAAGCGGTTTGGTAAAAATTGATGTTGTTAAGGAATTTTTACCCTTTTAGCTTCTAGAATTAAGATTTTAGAATTTAGCTAGAACTATTTCTCAGATTCTTCAACTTGGAAAAATGAAAAGATAATTGGCAGGGGCTGACTCCATACAGCCTCCAAAAAGCTGTACTAAAAAGGATTGTTACAAAACAGCTGATGTGCAAATACATCCTTTCTATCAACAAGAAACGTTCAGTGTTCTTTCTAAGATTTTCCAATAGAGCGAGCAACCCATATTTCTCTGTGCACCTGAATGGCACCTATGTGCACATCTTTCCAGTATGTGAAAAGACCGGGTATCACAGAGCTTACAGTAAACAATCCAAGTGACCCAGATCTTCAAATCTAGGGACTCACTGTGCTTCCATGTTTACTTGGACTCCGGTGTGGGGTCTTTGAGTTCTTTTACTGTGAGCTGCACTCAGATTTGCCTTCTAGTTGTCTCAGTACACAAAACAAATATCTTTACATATTTGCTAATTCCATATCATACAAAATGTTTCACTGTGTGACTGTATTAAGATGTACACATTTTCCCATTTCTTTTCATTTGTCTTTCTATTACCACAAACTCTCACTTGACTATAAGTCTGTATTTCTCTGTGGATTTACATGAACGAGTGTTTTTTAATTATCTCCTGGGACAACAGTCTGGCAAGCTACACTCGTACCTCCCCCCTTTTTAATGAAGCCCATACCAGGCCAAGTAATAGCTTCCACAGTATTTGCACACATGCACACACACACACACACACAAGTAGAAAGAGAACATGTTCATATTTATTACATTTACCAAATGACAGTAGTTCCCATAGTGCAAATAAAAATGTGATTGTATGAGTTGCAAATGGCTTTCTATTTCCAAGTAACTATGCCACTCTTCCTCCTGGTAGTTTGAACCAAATCACATGAATATGTTTTAAAGTAACAGTTTTATATTAGCATCTTTCCCCTCTTCCTCTGCCATATAAGAATTCACTCTTATCACTCAACAAACACGTAGTTCTCTCCATTCCGCAGATGGCATTAGAAACAGTAAACACTTTTTAAAAATACATTATTTGGCCTCAGAATCTACATATAAACATATGTATTTATATTAATAGCACAAGGGAATACAGTAGTAAATATAGAAAATAGTATGGTTTTCAAGTATAGAAAAGTAGTTTTTTGATTCCATATTATTTGATTAACTTATTGTCCAGCATTAGGCTGGAAAATCAATATAATTTCAGCTTCCAATTCATTAGCAATTTTTTGCCTTTCTCAGAGTCAGAATAGTGACTTTGGGTCCCACTGTCCTAAGAAGAAAGTAAAAGTAATAATAGGAATAGCATAATGATGTAATAGCCAACATAAACTGAGAATCTAGGATGTTCCAATAGTTTTAAGTAATTTATTTGTATTATTCTTCAGAAAAAGCTTTTAAAGCAGGCACTATTATTATCCTTATTTTATGGATGAGAAAGCAGGCACAGAAGTGGTGGCAAGAAGAAACAAAAACACACTTTGTTTATAAAGCCAATAAATAGTATCAAGTAGGGTGGCTTGTTAACAAACTGCTATTCTGTCTTTTATTATTTTTCCTCCCATGAAGTGACTAAAGCATAGCCAAATGGGAAAAACCTTTGCTAAACTCTTGGCCTTTTCTACTATCAGTTGCTGAAAGCTAAGTGTTGAACCCTTTTTCCCCCAGTTAAAGGAAACGATGTTTGGCTTCCATTGCCACAGTTCATGCCCACCAAAGCACCCTTGTCAATTATTGTACAGCATGTAAAGAAACCTGGATTTTGAAATTATTCATCATTTCTTAAACAAATTGTTCTTTTCCCAAAATGTGGCCAGGAGTGATGATTTCTCTCCCAACACCTAACATCCCTCCGTCAAACTCTAGTAAGTCAACCCTACTGTGATGACTCGTTTATTATTAAAATATTGTATATCTCAAAAAATCTTTTGATAGTCCCTTCTTATTTTATCCTCAGAGAAATGAAAATTCCATTCAATAAGTGGGCCATCGTATTTTCATACTAGCACATGTAAAATGAGAAATGAGACAGAAACCACAAAACAGATCAGAAAGTTTAAATTTCTTCTCTCTAGAATACTTGTATTAACGGGGACAGGGTTGGCTTTCAAAATACCCCAAAAATGAATACATACTCTAAGTATTAACATAATATGTGGAATCAGAACATATGGGATTTTTCTAGGGTTGGGGCTAGAGGAAATCAGTTGCAAACAGACAGGACAGTGATACAACTATAGTTTCAGGTAGGCAGCAAATAGGCTTTTACCTATAGTTGTATAAGTGACACCTTTTTCTCCATTACTATATAACATAGGGAACAGACTCAGTCTTGAGTTTCCACCCATCACATCTCCAAAAATGCATTTTATTTAATTAAATCATACCCTTTGCATATCTAGATATTTATAAATGCAACACTAATTCCAGCAGTTGTCCAAGAATGCATTCACATGGCTGTCTTTCAGAACAGCTCCTTAAGCTTTGTTGTTAACATGTTGATAACCAGTTGCAAACCCAGGTGTTGCATCACTGCTAAGCCTCGATGGAACGTTTATGGACATGTTTTATGATTTGCTAATCTGTGCTGTGAACCCATCAGTCTGTTTGCAGTGGGGAGGAAGTGGCAGGGAGGGGCGTGAGGGTGGAGGGAGGGAGGATCATTTTGTCTGATGTGTTGGGGGAGGGAGGGAAGGACGGTGGTTGTGGAGTTTGAACTAAGATGTACGTAAAGGGTTGCATTTTGACCCTTTCACAAAAAAATCAGCAGCAATAAATAGATACTACTCAGAAGCAGGTTTTCAGTGATCATACTCTTGTTTTCCCCCTTGTTTTATATTTTTTTCTCAGGGGAAATCTCTCACGTCAAAGAGGTTAACAAGCCTCGTTCAGTCTTACTAAAAGGATCATCATGTAGCATGGCCACAGCCTGGAGTCGTTGGGTATACTTCGTAGCTCTTTGTTGTTAACCTGGAGCAGAGGACATTAGACCAAGATGTTGCATGAGCAGAGGAACTGAATGGTTCTTTCTTTGTGTACATGAAGGCATTGCCATCTCCAAGGGACTCTACCATCTCAATGCCTCCTTTTCAAAATGTTGTCTGCTTACTCCTTCCTTGTACTGAGCTGGATCTGTGTCTTTTCCTTTTTAACAAGTTCAAGTGAAGTAAACTATTTTTTTCCCCCTTTCTCTTTCTCTTAAATCTTCTGCTAGACACACAGTTCACTGAAAATTCAGTCAATCACAAACTGGAAGAATTGTAAAAGGAAAAAAAGCATATATCAATAAGTATACATATGGCTTCACATTTATTAAACAATAAATTAGCACAGGAAGTTTCATCTCACCGATGTGTTCACAGTCAGAAACAAGCTCATGTCTTTGTCTGCTGTCTATACATTCTCAGTTAATGTTTCTTGCATTTATTTTTATACCATATTTAAATAAGAAACACCTTTTACTCCAAATGTATTAAAGTTGATCCCTTCTCTGTAAATTTGTGTATGTTTATATTGTTGTTTTATCTTTCATTAAAAGATGCAGAATCTCATTGCTTTTGTAACTTTTGACTTCCATGCTCACTGAAAGAAAAAATGCTGAAAAAGCAGCCACAACTATAGCGTTGCGATTTAAGCTATCACCCTGGAAGTTTATTTCAGGGTTTCAAGACAAACTTGAATGGTACAACAGACGGGAGTCGAAAGCATTTCATTTGGGGGCCACCCAGAACCAGCTAGATGCTTCTCCTCCCACGGAGGGGCCACGCGATTTGGCCTTCCACATTTTCAGGGATATTTACGAGGTCTTTCTGCCTCATTACAAATATGCATCTTTTTGTTTTGCTAATGGATATTTCTATGAGAGTTAGGTTTGAGTGTGTCTTCCCAATTCAGGAATTTTTTTTTTCTTTAAAACACAATTTTAAAAATGCTGTGAGTGCTTCTTAACTCTTGGTGGTCACAGATTCCTGTGAGACCATGATGGCAACTACTAACATTTTGTGAGGGCTTACTAAATGGCTGCCACTGTGCGTATGGGCCTTCCATGCCCACAAAATCCTCACTTTCGATCCTCACAGCAACCTTATAAGGTCACTTGGGCAATTTTGAGAATGTTGAAGCAGAGAGAAGTTAGTAACTTGTTCAAAGTCACACAGCCAAGTAGGTGGTTGGAACCCTAATCCAGGTGGTCTGACTACAGAGCCCACTGTACTACCCCAGTCCCCTATACCCCACAACTTCTTTTGATAGAAGGTGAGTGAAAATCCATATACATTCTAATATAGGAAACATTTGCACTCAATTTTATTACATTCACAGAATACCCTCTGAAACTCACCCGTGGACTCCAGGCAAGAAACCTGACTCCCTTGTTAAGAGTTGGATCAGTGACAAAAAAGGTCACCAGCCAGAAGACGGGTCTGACTTGTCTGCTTCTGCATCCTGCAAGGCATCGCAGACTCTGGTGAAAAGACGAGGTCTAGTCACTAGTGCTGTTCATTGCTGCAGGTGGATTCAAATTCTGAAGAAAAAATTGCAGTGTTGGTGAGAAATCAGTAGTGGAGCCTGTCAGCCGGTTTATAAAATAATCACAAAATGGAAGAGACTTAAAAGAACTTTGTATACAGGTTATAATCTTAATATTGTGAATAGTTGAAGAAAAATTTAATTACATGCCCATATGGCTTTTTAAAAGGAAACCATATAAATGCAAATAAATCCAATTTTATAGATGTTCTCCCTTAAAAATACTAATTCAGGACAGCCTTGGGTAGCTGGTACTAAAGCTAGGTTGAAACCCCAGCTAATAGAAACATTATCTGAAAGTAATACCCACAGAAGAAGAATATGATGTATAAACAGTGAGCCATGCACAAATACGGTTATTTTAGAGACTGTATTTCACAGATCCTCAGTCCTGAGAAGCCTGTCCTTACTGGCAATTCCCAATCATGGATTTACACAGAAATGAAAGGCATAAGAATGACCATAGAAGGCAGAGAAGAGAAACCCTTAGGTAAATATACCCTAGTCAGGAACTGCTTGTAAAAATGTGAGTCAATGTCTGAGTTCTAATGCACATAAGCTTTAGGTGCCCTAATGACTCCATCTAATATGGTTTAGACAAGTTTCAGGACATGAAACAATGGTATTTCAGGAGAGGCCCATAGAAAAGTTCTGGAGTTCCTTGCATTTAAGTTAAATCAACATGCAGCCAACAGTCTCCCATACACAGTTGGATCTCTAAGAGCATAGGAGAAAAAATCTCTCAGGTATCTAATGAATAAAATGGTTTTTAAGAAGTATTTTTCTACTTAAAGCAGTTTAAAAAGCTACCCACCAACGGAGAGGCCCAGAGTTTCTACACTCAGTTGCAAAAGTAACTCATCCTCTGAACTCCATTGACCCAATTCTTCCATCTGTGATGTTACAGCATTGTTTTCTGTGAATCTACAATGGACTTTCCACTTGAATATAAGTAACAGAAATGTGGTCAGCAACCTCATCTAAACCATCTCTTCTCAGATGCTAGGAAAACAGAGGAAGACACAAACCTTTCCTCTTCCTTCTGACAAATGTGTGACTTGGTCTTGCTGCTCAGGACTTAGTAGGTGTATCCCCCATTCTCCCGGCTGAGTGCACCTCTCTTCATAGATACATGATGGCTACTGAGTAATTTTGGTCTATAAGGAAAGGCAGTCTTGGCTACTAGCATGAATTTAGCCCAGCTATATATCCTGCTTGTCTCTACATGTGGATTTTTGTGTCCTTAAAGCACATTGAACTATCCAGTGGTTTTACTGTTCCCTTGACTATCTCTGCATATTTCTAATACCTCCTAAAACATTAACAGAGGATTACCAAAGTACAAATCCATCTTCTAAGCCATTTTAAGAAATAGAGTGAAGACTGATGAGCATAGAAGATGGAGAACTGGATTCATGTATTACACAGTTATCCCTTACATTTTGTTGTACAACCAAATATTTGTATATTTTTATTGAGAATTTTGTACTCCAAATTAACCTTTAAAGAGACACTAAATGATGTATCAAACATAAGCTATTGTTATTTAAAAATCAGATTAAAACAAAAACCGCTGCGTATGTCTTGGAATACGTAGGAAATGTTCCCTGAGCTGAAGTGTAATGTATTTCTAACTTCATCTTCACAAAGGTCATTAGTTGCTGGATGGATATGAGCACTTCTTAACTAATAAGCTGATTAATAAATCTTCATGTCTTTATTAAGTTATGGGGCCTTCATTTCATACATGTTCGGAAACCAAATAAATTGGATTGTGTTTGGTATCTTTTTAAAGGTTAATAGCATCTAACTCCAGTATTTGTTGAAGGGATTAAGATAATGTATCTAAATCATCAAGCACAGTATTTGGTACATAACTGGAAGTCAAGAAGTATTATTTACCTTATTCTCATCCTTTTCATTTCATCCAAAAGGCCATCTTTGTAAAAAGAAAACAGACCTGTTCAAACTTCACTCCCAGCTTCACTCCCAGAGAGTCAATAAAACATTGGACCAAAACGGTGGTCAGCAAGTGAAGCTGGGCTAAGTCAGGGAGACTGTGTCCTGCACCAATGGGTTCTGGAGACTGCAGCTCTGGAAAATAGAAATGGGGCTTATTACAGAGCATCCATGGCCTCTCCTGTGTGTGTAGCAGAAACTCTTATGGAAACCTAGGCAATATGAGGTAGAGGTGAAGGGGGAAATAGATGGCTGCAATAATATACCAGGGGTAGAATTATCCACCTTTCCCAGTTCTGGGTATCCAAAGGTATCTTTGGTCCCAGAATTTAAGTGTAGGAACTTCTTCCCCCACACACTAAATTTCCAGTGGTCTGGACCAAACAGGGAAGAGGGTTTGGGTATAAGAAGGCTGAATGATTTGGCAGGGGAGGTCTTGAGGACTGTAACCTCTTGATTCCATGATACAATAGCTGGGGTGTTTGCTAGGTGACCTCAAGTCCAGGCTGGGTGATAGTCCCCTCCAATAATAGCTGGGCATTTGGCAGGTGAGATTGCAATGCACAGGCTAGGGAAAGCTCGGTTCACGAGTGAGCATACCCAGAAGAGTTGCCTGCAGGTCACAGAGTTTGAATTGGCCCTGTGGGTTGACACAGCAACTAGGTGTACAACTGTATTCTTCATAGCACTTCTTATTCTAGTCTATGTGCCCTGGAACTTTCTGAAGTGCAGATGTATTATGGGACCAGCTTTATGATCCATAGTGCAACTTGCATTGTTCATTCTCCATCCCTTTCCCCCGACTTCATCCTGCCTTTGGCCTTCCCAACCCCCTTCAAATGTTCAGGCACAAAAGCTCCCCTTTCTACTTCTTTTTCATTATCATCCTTAATGGCCCTAGTGCAAGATTTACTAGAAAGAGTCCCAGCTCCCTCAAGGCTAAAAAAGATCTAATATTTATGAAGATCGATTAAACACATATTGAAAGCCCCACTCTAAATGGAAATGATTTTAATGTTTCAAAATCAATAAACACATAGCTGCTTATAAAAATATGAAAGGGAGCCATTTCCAACCAGAAAATAACCAGTGGGACTACTGGTAATTGTCCAAGACTAGAATCACTTAGCCCCAGAGATCTGGGCACGGATCCAAGCAGAAAGTACAGGAGTCGCAGCCAGGATCTCTCAGACCTCCATGGCTACAGAACCAGCACTACCTTCAGGGAACTCAGGGGTGAAGCACAGCGCTCCCCCATGAACAGAGACCGGGGCAAACTTGCACACTTCCCAAGCCATTTCCAATGCCAGTGTTTCCAGTATCATCCCCCACACATGAAGAGTGAGCGGTGTCCGTGTCATTCCACGTACAGCGCAGGAAATGTGTCACTCATGCAGGAGGATTCTCTGGGCATAAAATGCATCCTGGCCTGGAGCTGTGAAACAGACTGTGGTTTTCCATGGAGAGCCTTGTGGAATGGGATCTTGCAAACAAGTCATAAAAATGCCTACGAGGATAACCATTGTGAATGACATAGCAAACAGAGGCATTTACACCAAAAGAAATAGACAAGATCAGTCTGAAGAGTATCTCAAAATAAGCACTTGTAAATCTTAAAGTGATAAAGTGTGTAAACATGAAACAAGAAGAGGCAGCATCATTTTTTTTAATTCACACCTACAGATACATAATGAAACTTCAGAAATTAATAGTAGAGAATAGAAAGGATATCTCAAAACTTAGGAGGGAGCAAAAAAAAATGTCTGATTGACATCCTATGTATCTTTGAAAGTGTGGAATATCAGAAGTCAATAGAGGGAAATGCTGATGTGTGAATTTTGTATCCAGCCAAAGAATTATCCAAGCATGTCAATACCAGCTTTATACAGGTCACATTTTAAACTGTTTGCCTCAGATTTTCATTGATGGAACTAGCATGGACTATAGAAGAGAAAAAAAGAAGTCTAAAAGATTTATGTGGAAAGAAAATGGTAAGCAAAAAAATTAGTTTTAAAAATTAGAAAATTAGAAAATTAAATGTGTATATTCCCTAAAACAATTACAAAACAATATTTTTAGTTACAAGCTGAGAAATAAACACGGAAGCTGGAAGGTAAGAAAAGGAAATAAAATATTTCAAGTTTGTCTTTTTGTGAGCAGGATTAAGTATAGACTAGCTTTCTTTCACTAGAAAAATACATTTTACGTTTTCATTAACATATCCTACAACATAGACTATAAATGGGAAAATATAACTTCTTAAACATGTAAGAGGGAAGCAACAAAACAAAGAAAACTAGCCCTATGCAATTGGAAATAAAGAGAAGGGAAACACAGAGCATATTAAATAGCAAACCAAATAATATGAAGAAATAAATTCAAATATATTAGCAATTAAAATCCAGGTAGTGATTTAGATCACCTCTTTAAAAATCTTCATACACTGTTCAATATGAAGTAACAATTCAATATGAAAAATATTAACTGAAGAAGACACTCAATGAATAAAATGACCAAAAATCCATCAAGAATTTAAAACAGTGATAAACCTATATTCACCTAATAATATAGCCTCAAAACCTGAAGAAAGCTGCCTAATTTGACAAACACATAATCATAGTGGGAACCTAAAATACCACTTCAAAACCTAACAGTTAAACTTACTAAAGATATAGAGTATTTGGGTAACATAGTTAATAAAATATGTATGTACACACATGGAATAGAGAATGGACTTTGTTTTCAAACACTCACAAAACATCTAGAAATACTGACCAGATACTATGCAAAATGGCCTCAATAAATATGAAAACCAGTATCATACAGATTGTTTACCAAAATACAATAAAAATAGAAATCAGCAATAAATGATAAATAGGTATTCTTTCTCCAATACAAGTAGAAAGTAAAAGGCAAACTCACAATATTCATGGGTCAGAAAGGAAATCAAAACGAAAAAATTGGGAAAATAACTCTATCTGATCAACACACCAGAAGCTATTATTCTAAAATGACAAAATAGATAAGACCTCAAGATTAATCATGGAAATGAAAAATAGAGCAAAAATAAGTAGTATTAAGATCAAATAACTTTTCAATATTCTTTTCTCCTGCCTCTTCCTTTTTATTCCTTCTCCGACAATTCAAAGCATGCATGGTTGGGTAGAGCTGAGCAAGGTGGGGGTCCACGCGGTGCAGCTGCTGGCAGAGAGCCACGGAGGGCCAGCATGGGGTGTCAGAGACCGAGCAGGGTAAGGGAGATGTCCCCACATGTGGCATGGGACGCCAGGCAGGGTGAGGACAGTGTCCATAAAGAGGATACCAGCAACATAGCCGAGGGACAGCCAGGGTGTCAGAAACCCAGCAGGGCAAGGAGGGTGACCTTAGGGCTTTAGAGACTCTGCAGAGAGAAGGGGGCCTCCCTACAGGGGGACATCCAGGAGAAAGGCCCTCAGGATGTCAGAGGGCATCCACTTGCGGGGGTGGAGGGGAGTTAGTCCATAGATGGAGGTTGTTAGAGCCCCTGAGGGCTGAGGGGACAGTTCTTTCAGGGACAGGACAGTGTCAGCAGCAGGCATCCATCCACAGGATGCCAGCACAGGATGTCAGAGCCAGAGAAAGTCAAGAAGGGTGTCTGCCTAAGAGGAAGGCCCAGCATTGGGTCTGGAAGTATGTCAAAGACAGTGTGCACACAGGGAACGGGCCATTACAGGGAGAGGAGGGGGCTACCTGTGGGGAATGACTTTGCCCAAGGGGGTAGGTAGGGCCTTTATGTGCATGGGGGAGGAAGAGGTGGGATGTTGGAGCCCAGAAGAGGAAAGGAAGGCTCCTTACATAGCACCAGGCCAGGGAAGGAGAGGGGAAAGAGCAATGGCAGAGAAGCCAGCCAGCCTTCTCACTTTTGGAGAGGGGATTTAAAAATATGGACAGAGAGAAAACTGGAAGGAACTCTGAGATGTTTGATTAGAATTAGAGATATCAGTATGAACACCTGCTTTCAATATACAGCAATGAATATACATGTAATGTGTACACACACACATATATGTAAATCAAACAAATAGATGTAATGTGTACACCTACACTGACTCCATGATTCCTAACTCACATGCCCACTGCCCAGCTTCAGGGCCCCAGTGCAATTAAAGGAAATGAAGGTCTTTTCTCCCAAGAGCCTTGATGTCTTAAGATACAATTTGGTGACTGTTTTATTCTTATCCTAATAGATGTTTTCTTTTCTTTTTCTTTATGCATGAGTTACTACCATTTTATTTTGTACTTTGCCTTTTCTGCCTTCTTTTTTTAAATCATTTTTAACTTTCTGGTTTATTTTTCAATATTTTATATAGTGGTACATACACTAAAATGCATGATCTTAGTGTATAGCTTGATGAATTTTGACATGCATATACACTCATTCCACCATCGCCCGGATCAAGATATCAAATATTCCAAATTTTTCCCCTTCACCTATTTCACCCATTCTCCCTCCCCACCTCCTTTAGTCTAGAAACCACTAGTCTGTTCTCTGTGGCTGTGAATCTATTTGTTTTATTTATTTTTGTTTTGTTTCTTAGATTCTCCATATAAGTGAAATCATACAGAATTTGTGTTTTCTGTCTGGCTTATTTCACTTATCTTAATGCCCTCTAGGTGCATCCAGGTTGTTGCAAACAGCAGGATTTCATTCTTTATTACAGCTGAGTAATATTCCGTTATATATATGTGTGTATATGCCACATGTTCTTTATCCATTCATCTTTCAATGGACATTTAGGTTGCTTCCACATTTTGTCTATTCTGAATAATGCTGTGGTAAGCGTAAGAGTGCATATATCTTTTCAGTTTAGTGATTTTGTTTCCTTCCAGAGTTTTCCAGAGTGTAAGTGCTGGGTCATATGTTATTTCTACTTTCAGTTTTCTGAGAAACCTCTGTACTGTTTTCCACAGTGGCTGCACCAAGTTACATTCCCACCAGCAGTGTAGGAGGGTTCCCTTTTCTCCATATCCTCACAAACACTTGTCATTTCTTGACTTGTTGATAGATATTAGCTATTCTGACTCGTGTGAGGTGACATCTCATCGTGTTTTGATTTGCATTTCCCTGATGATTAATAATTTTGAGCATCTTTGCATCTGTCTGTTGGCCAGCTGTATGTCCTCTTTTGGGAAAATGTCTCTTCAAGTCTTCTGCCAATTTTTTAAATTAGATATTCTCCTTTTTTGGTTGCATAAATTTGAGTTGTATGAATTCTTTATATATTTTGGGTATTACCCCTTAATGGATATCTTATTCGCAAATATCTTCTCCCAGGTTGTCTGGTCATTTTGCTGTAGGTGTCCTTTGCTGTGCAGAAGCTTTTTAGTTTGATGTAGCTCCACTTGTTTATTTTGCTTTTGTTTCCCTTACCGGGAGAGATATAACCAGAAAATAACAACTAATGCTTATGCTTAAGAGTGCACTGCCTGGGATTAAAGATGGCAGCATGAGAGGTGAAACAGAGGTTTCCTAAAACCACATATAATATGAAAATTTAATTAATACAACTAGTCCTTAAAGAGCAACAGGAACGAGGACTGTGCCAGACTGCACACACCTGGAGAAAACAGCAGACCTCGCAGAACAGGATAACGTACCAAAGCTGTGGCCCGGCAGGACTGAAGCCCTTTCCCCACCCCAGCTCACAGGTGGGAGGAAGAGAAATGGATCTGGGAAGTAGTGGAGGCCTGGAACTGCTGAAGACCTAACTCTGGATATCTGCTCTGGGAGCAAAAACCTACATTTAATGGTGCTTGCATGGTACTCTCATGAGTAGGGGATAGGAAAGGTAAGACAGGCAGAATTCCTGGAGAGACTGAGATTCCAGCCACTTGTGGAAAGCAGGGATCCATATCCAGCTGCTCTGGGACAAAAGAAAGGCAGGCAGTCTGAGAGACTTCCTAACAAGGAAGCCGTTAGCAAGAAGGCTGCTAAAGGGGCAAGGACTGCAGAGCTTACTGCTCAGGAGAAAGGACAGGTAGACAAAATTGTCTGGGTGCACTCTGCACCAGAATTAAAAGGGGAAATCGAATGCAATGCATTCATTCTAGGAGACTTCAACACTCCACTCACTCCAAAGGACAGATCAACCAGACAGAAAATAAGTAAGGAGACAGAGGCACTAAACAACACATTAGAACAGATGGACCTAACAGACATCTACAGAACTCTATAGCCAAAAGCAAGAGAATACACATTCTTCTCAGGTGCACATGGAACATTTTCAAGAATAGATCATATACTAGGCCACAAAAAGAGCCTCAGTAAACTCAAAAAGATTGAAATTGTACCAAACAGCTTCTCAGATCACAAAGGTATTAAACTAGAAATAAATTATGCAAAGAAAATGAAAAATCCCGCAAACACATGGAGGCTTCATAACATGCTCCTAAATAACCAATGGATCAATGACCAAATAAAAACAGAGATCAAGCAATATGTGGAGACAAATGACAACAATAATTCAACACCGCAAAATCTGTGGGACGCAGTGGAGGCCGTGTTAAGAGGAAAGTATATTGCAATTCAGGCCTACCTCAGGAAATAAGAGCAATCCCATATGAGCAGTCTAAACTCACAATTAACGTAACTAGAAAAAGAAGAACAGATGAGATACAAAGTCAGTAGAAGGAGGGACATAATAAAGATTAGAGCAGAAATAAATAAAATAGAGAAAAAAAAACAATAGAAAGGATCAATGAAAGCAAGAGCTGGTTCTTCAAGAAAATAAACAAAACAGAATAACCCCTAGCCAGACTTATCCAGAAAAAGAGAGTCTACACACATAAACAGAATCAGAAACGAGAGAGGAAAAATTACTACGGACACCACAGAACTACAAAGAACTGTTAGAGAATACTATGAAAAATTATATGCTAACAAACTGGATAACCTAGAAGAAATGGACAACTTTCTAGAAAAATACAACCTTCCAAGGCTGACCAAGAAAGAAATAGAAAATCCCAACAGACCAATTATCAGCAATGAAATTGAACTGGTAATCAAAAACTTACCTAAGAACGAAATGCCTGGACAAGATGGCTTCACCGCTGAATTTTATCAAACATTTAGTGAAGACATAATACCCATTATCCTTAAAGTTTTCCAAGGAGTAGAAGAAGAGGGAATACTCCCAAACTCATTCTATGAGGCCAACATCACTCTAATACCAAAAGCAGGCAAAGACACCACAAAAAAGAAAATTACAGTCCAATATCCCTTATGAACATAGATGCAAAAATACTCAACAAAATATTAGCAAACCGAATTCAAAAATACATCAAAAGGATCATCCATCATGATCAAGTAGGATTTATTTCAGGGATGCAAGGATGATACAACATTCGAAAATCCATCAACATCATCCACCACATCAACAAAAAGGACAAAAACCACATGATCATCTCCATAGATGCTGAAAAAGCATTTGACAAAATTCAACATCCATTCATGATAAAAACTCTCAACAAAATGGGTATAAAGGGCAGGTACCTCAACATAATAAAGTCCATATATGACAAACCCACAGCCAACATTATACTTAACAGGGAGAAACTGAAAGCTTTTCCTTTAAGATCGGGAACAAGACAAGAATGCCCACTCTCCCCACTTCTATTCAACGTAGTACTAGAGGTCCTAGCCATGGCAATCAGACAACACAAAGAAATAAAAGGACTCCAGATTGGCAGTAAAGAAATTAAACTGTCCCTGTTTTTAGATGACGTGATATTGTATATAAAATACCCTAAATAATCTACTCCAAAACTGCTAGATCTAATATCTGAATTCAGCAAATTTGCGGGATACAAAATTAATACACAGAAATCTGTGGCATTCCTATACACTAACAATGAACTAGCAGAAAGAGAAATCAGGAAAACAATTCCATTCACAGTTGCATCAAAAAGAATAAAATACCTAGAAGTAAACCTGACCAAGGAAGTGAAAGACCTATACTCTGAAAACTACAAGACACTCATGAGAGAAATTAAAGAAGATACCAATAAATGGAAACACATCCCGTGCTCATGGACAGGAAGAATTAATATTGTCAAAATGTCCATCCTGCCTAAAGCAATCTACGGATTAAATGCAATCCGTATTAAAATACCAACAACATTCTTCAATGAACTAGAGAAAATCATTCTAAAATTCGTATGGAACCACCAAAGACCCCGAATAGCCAAGCAATCCTGAGAAGGAAGAATCAAGCCAGGGGGATTATGCTCCCCAAGTTCAAGCTCTACTACAAAGGTTGAGTAATCCAGACAATTTGGTCCTGTCACAAGAACAGACCCATAGACCAATCGAACAGACTAGAGAGCCCTGATATAAACCCTACCATATATGGGCAATTAATATACAATAAAGGAGCCATGGACATACAATGGGGAAATGACAGCCTCTTCAACAGCTGGCGTTGGCAAAACTGGACAACGACATACAGAATGAAACTGGATTATTGTTTAACCCCATACACAAAAGTAAACTCAAAATGGATCAAAGACCTGAATGTTAAGTCATGAAACCATAAAACTCTTAGAAGACAGCATAGGCAAAAATCTCCTGAATATAAGCATGAGCAACTTCTTCCTGAACTCATCTCCTCGATCAAGGGATACAAAAGCTAAAATGAACTCATGGGACTACATCAAACTAAAAAGTTTCTGTATGGCAAAGGACACCATCAATAGAACAAAAAGGCATCCTACAGTATGGGAGAATATATTTTTAATTGACATAACTGACAAGGGGTTAACACCCAAAATATATAAAGAACTCACATGCTCAACACCCAAAAAGCAAATAACCCGATTAAAAAATGGGCAGAGGATATGAAGAGACAGTTCTCCAAAGAAGAAAGTCAGATGGCCAACAGACACATGAAAAGATGCTCCACCTTACTAATCATCGGGAAATGCAAATTAAAACCATGATGAGATATCCCCTCACACCAGTAAGGATGGCCAACATCCAAAAGACTAAGTACTACAAATGTAGTCGAGGATGTGGAGAAAGGGGAACCCTCCTACACTGCTGGTGGGAATGTAAGCTAGTTCAACCATTGTGGAAAGCAATATGGACGTTCCTCAGAAAACTAAAAATGAAAATACCATTTGACCCGGGAATCCCACTCCTTGGAATTTACCCAAAGAATACAACTTCATAGATTCAAAAAGACATATGCACCCCTTTGTTTATCACAGCACTTTTACAATAGCCAATATATGGAAGCAACCTAAGTGTCCATCAGTAGATGAATGTATAAAGAAGAGGTGGGACCTATACACAATGGAATACTATTCAGCCATAAGAAAGAAACAAATCCTACCATTTGCAACAACATGGATGGAGCTGGAGGATATTATGCTCAGTGAAATAAGCCAGCAGAGAAAGACAAGTGCCAAATGATTTCCTTCATTTGTGGAGTATAACCACGAAGCAAAACTGAAGGAACAAAATAGCAACAGACTCGGAGACTCCAAGAAGGGACTAGTGGTTACTAAAGGGGATGGTGGGTGGGGAGGGAGGGAGATGAGGATTGAGGGGTATTATGTTTAGTACACATGGTGTGGGGGATCATGGGGAAAACAGTGTAGCACAGATAAGGCAAATAGTGAATCTGTGGCGTCTTACTACACTCAAGGACAGTGACTGCATTGGGGTATGGGTGGGGACTTGATGATATGGGTAAATGTAGTAACCACATTGGTTTTTCATGTGAAACCTTCATAAGAGTGTATATCAATAACACCTTAATAAAAAATTTTTTAAAAAAGAGTGCACTGCCAATGTTTCTTCTAAGAGTTTTATGGTTTCAAGTCTTATATTTAAGTCTTTAATCCATGTTGACTTAATTTTTGTGGGTGATGTAAGATGGCAATCCAGTTACATAATTTTGCACATAGCTGTGCAGTTTTCCCAATACCAGTTATTGAGGAGACTGTCTTTTCCCTATTATATATTCTTGTCACTTTTTTCAAAGATAAACTGACCAAGTAGGCATGGGATTATTTCTGTGTTCTCTACTGTGTTCCGTTGGTCTATGGATCTATTCTTGGGCTGGTGCCATATTGTCTTGATTACTGTAGCTTTGTAGTATAGTTTGAAATTAGAGGTTGTGATACCCCCAGCTTTATTCTTCTTTCTCAAGGTTTCTTGAACTATTTGGGGTCCTTTGTGGTTCCGTACACATTTTAGGATTATGTGTTCTAGTTCTGAGGAAAATGCCATTGGTATTTGACAGGGATTGCATCAAATCTGTAGAAAGCTTTGGGCAGTAATAGATGTTTTCTTTTAGGTGCAGCCTCTGATTTTTGCTGTCATCAGGCCATTCTCCCAGACTACTTTTGTCACCGTGTGACTACTTGCTTTTATTCCTCAGTATAACTTGGTCCCGTGGATGAATGCATGTCAGCCCTCAATCGCATGGATTCAAAAACAGCCGAAGCTGTTTTGTCTTAAAGTTTTGTCTTTAAACAAAACAAATAATGCTGGCATGAATCACAGACTCTCAAACACAGATGAAATTGATCCATATATAGGAACATTCTAAGTTCATTAGAAATGTGACTCCCATAAAACAGTTGTCAGTCACGGAAAACTTCTTCAAAAAGAGAGAAAAAAGAATAACAAATGTGCTGAGTCCTAGGGATGAAAAAAAGAAAAGTAGTGCCTTTTTAAGTATTTGGCAAGCCTGACATCTAGTGGTCAATTATTACTTCTACGTTAGCTAAAGGAGGCAGACCTGTTCAAGTTCATGGTGAGGGTTAGTGCTCTGTGGACTTTGTCAGGGCATCTCCTACCCATGGAGTCAGTGAGGTTCAAGGTGAAGACTGAAGAATTATGAAAATCACTCAGAAGTGTCTTACTTCTGTCTATGATCAGATCACTTAATTGATGGTGAACGCATAGACATGAGTTCCAGGCAGTCACTTCACAAGGAAAAGAGGGGACAGAGAATGGAGAATGTGCACGGGGTAGTGCGAGTTACCTCATAATAACTACTTTACATGACAGGTTTTATACTAAATACTTCTGATGTCACTTCCCAGCAACCTTGAAAAATAAATACTATGGTATTTATAGCTGATGGAACTGTGAGGCTAAGTGACTTGCCGAGTTGCCCAAATTCTTTTAATAGGAGTTAGTACTAGAGCCAAATCACTACTCTAAATCTCCTTTCCAGCTGGTCTTTGATAACTCAGCACATATAACAGGCAGAGGGAAAGAGTAAGGGTAAATTTTCTTTTCTGAACTGAAGAATTATTATGGGGTCCTCTATCCATAAACTGAAGACAGCTAAAAAGCAAAAACAAAAACAAAAATGAAAAAAACCTCTGCCTCAATACAGAGTTCTTGATTTTATGTGCCACTCAAATTTGCGTGAATTATGTTAGACTCTCTTTTTTTCCTGTTTTGTTTTTCCTTTAGGACACCATAATTTCCAGCTGGAGACTATATTATAATAGAAAAGACAACCAAAGACATCCTTTTTCTCTCCCATCTCCATTTCCCTGAGCAGAGAGCCAACTCCAGCAAGTCACAGATCACTTGTCCTTTGGAGAACCACCGACCTTTCTCTCTTGCAGAAGCCTTTGGGTGGCTCCTAGCCATGCTGCATGGTGACCAAAGGACGGTGCTCTAGGCATTTTAAGTTCAGGGACTGTGAGGCCCATATATGAAGCACACTGTACCTTAAATTGCTTTGCATGCTGTGCTTTGAATCACTACAGCAGACATATGCTATTACTCAGTTTGTGGAAGAACTTTCTGAATTCCCACGATGTCAAAGAACTTACTTAGCAGTCCTCCCGGATCTCTCATCTAAAAGAGCTAGAGTGAGGCATCTAGGAGCAGCATGAACCCAAACGACACTGATGAGATGACCTAGATAGAACATGTTCCCAAGGGTGATAACAAGGGAAGGTGGGGTGGTGACGGGCAGGAGGGCCTGGGGGCGGCACCCAGACCCTTGTTGAGCCATGACATGGTCACTGTTCACAGCAGCCTGTGCCTGTTTAATGACCGGCTGCCTGCTGTCAGCGTTCAGGACAGGGAGGGACTTACTCTCTGGTCTCAGGACAGGATGGTGCCTCATGCGAGAGGCCGACTGGCTGCCGCCTGACCTGAGCTGGAGCCCGTGCACCGTGACTGGTGCTTGTCACTCAAAGAGGGTGTGACCAGAAGCTCTGAGAGTGGAAGCCCACCCTGTGAGCAATGAGCAACACTGGCTGCTTAGTACTAATAAAGAGGGGCTTCCTGGCCCCTCTGTGCTGAGAAATGGCAGTGACTGCAGCTGTGGTCCAGGCCCACTGTTTCCTCTGCACTCAGGCCTCCGTGCAGCGGGGCCAATACATTTTCTTAGGTCACCTGTGAGCCACCCCAAGGGACAGTGACTCCACCAGGCTGCCAGGGACGGTTTCAACAGCACGACCTGCAGCAGCGACAGCCACAGCAGGAAAGAACACCAGCATTGCTCTTATGCCAGGGGTCTAAAACTGAGCCTTTGGACCGAGAATTCTCCCTGCAGCTTTCGTACTGATGATTGGCAGAGTGGGGCTCTTAAGAGAAGGAGAAGCATTCTTATAGGAGCAGGAGTGCAGATACATCAATTCAAATATATAAATTAATGCAGCTTCTTTTTATGCCTAAAGCAGGTGAAGCAAGATTATCATTACAATCCCACTACATGCCCATTAAAAATGATCAATTTCATTGATGTAACACCTTTCCAAACTCAGAGGAGCTAAAATGGAGAAGGTGCTTTCAACGCCAATTGTCATTTGACTCCCAACTCCTGGGGTGGCAGGAATTAAACCCCAGGGCCTGAAGGTTTTCACTCTAATAACCTAATTTTTAAGAAGGGAAGGTAGAAAAATAAAATATATTTCTTTAGATGTACTGGGGATCCTTAGCATTTCTTAAAAAATGATTTTCATTCATTCAAAGCACTGAGGATACACCTTTATTCTAGAAGTATGCATCTCTGGCCCTGGCCTCTGCTAGGGTCTGAGATGTTGGAAAAAGATACTCTGAAGAAAGTAAGATAAAGTGGAAAATTCCTCTCTGGTGTAATCAATACGTTTTGCTATTTACAATGACAGTGCACTATAAATGAGACTGTCTGGGTTTTTGCAGAAAGGTGCCTGCCTCCCCCCTGCTGGCCTGCCTTCTTTTGCCCTAAGGGCCTTAACACTGTATCTTCTGTCATGTTTAATTCGTCACGGTTCCTTTTATCAGTTCCAAGTTCTTTCAATTCCCTAATTAAGTATTTAAAGTATTTAGATTCAAAGTAGCTTGAATCTTAATTCCAAGTGTTTTATGTGCTTTGATAAAGAAAATAAATATTTAATCAAATACATGCAAGTGAGTGAATAAGCCTACACTGAATTTAGACTTCACCTCCTCTCTCTTCATTTTACCTCTAGGTACTCTCATCAAATGTCCTGGTTTTAATTTAAAATGTATTTGCCAACAACCCAAATGTATAATCTCCCCGCCAAACTCCAGTGCCCTTCTCCTCACCCCTATCCAAGCCCCACTCTCAGACATCCCTGTGGATGGAGACATTGCCAAACCCCAAACTCCTCATTTCCACAAGGTGAGGGCATCCCCATGGAGCCCTGGTGACTTTGCATGTGAGCAGAGGAGTGGCCCACAGCTCAGCTAACCCTGGGCAGGTGCCTTGGAATCCCCTGGAACACAGGATGGCGGGAGGCCTGTAACGTTGCGGCCACAAGGCCATCCCTCCCTCGCCTCGCCATCTGCCTGGGAGGCTGTCATGAGTCCCTGCTGGGTTGTGATGAGGTGTGGAGCTTTCTGGGCGGTCAGCCTGAACCTAGAGCTGCAGACCTCACACTACTTTGCTTCCATCTGCAGAGCGGTCCCATGTGCCACCCCAGCCCTCTTGGTGAGGTCATCATTCTGGTGTGTGGGACAAGGGCCACCAGGGACTGTCCCCTTTGACTTACTCTTCCTTTCGCTATCTACAGAACTAAGAAACTGTAGAAGTCTCAAAGTGTCTCCTTCCCCAAAGGCTCAGTGGGGCCAGGCCTGACATTGACAGCCCCCTGCCCGGCCTGCCTCCTTCCTGCGGTCTTGTCCACCCCATGACCACAGCACCAGCAGCCACACTGCAGGTCCAAAGGGACTCATCTCTGGGGCCCCTCTTTGTCTTGCAGTCCCATTCCGATACCCCAGATGCTATGGGCTCAAATGGAAAGCATGCCCCGAATCAGACCCTTCTTACCACCTCCAAGGCAGCAGGACAGGGAGGCAGCCATACCCCCTGCCGCCACCCACCTGTCCCCCTCCCGACTTGGGCTCCTCTCCAGTCTCCTTCCACCCAGCACCCAGGATGTCGCTTCTACGGGATGAGTCACAGCCCTCTTTGCCCAATTCAGAGCCTTCTACCCTCCCAGCCCATCACTTGATTTGGCTCCATCCTGTGTGACCTCAGTTTCCCTCCACGGTCACTCACTGTTCTCACCCTCTTCTTACTCTCGGATGGTGTCCCCACCTCAGGACTGCTGAGCTGGCTTCCCTCGGCAAGGAACCCCGTCCTCAGGGATGAGCCCTCTGCTCTCATCATGCGCTGCTCGAATGTCCCCTTGTCCATGGGGTCATCTGGGTTCTCTCGGCAGCAAGCAGCTGACCACACCCCATTTCTTCTCTTTCTTACACTGTTCTGTTTTTCTCTACAGGATCTATATCATCTGACATAGGTCATCTTGCTTATTTAATTATTTATTGTCTGACTTTTCAAACAGAGTGTAAGACCCATGAGGCCAACAGATTTTTCTGCTCTGTTCTCAGCTGTATCTCCAGAACCTAAACCAGTGCCTAGCACTCAGTAGGTGCGCAACTAATATTCACCGAATGAATGATGCAGCCACAAAAAAACATAAATAAACTCTTCAATGAAACAATGGACTTGATGTTCACAGAGTTTATACGTTAGGTGTGTGGATGTGAATCAGTCTGTCCTGGTCTTGACTGAATGTCCCCACTTTGAAAGGTTTGTATCTTAGGGCATCATTGCTATAACTCACACTGACATTTAACTCAATTAACATTTGGTAGGTATCTACTGAAGCACGCCCATCCTTGAGCTCAGGAAGTCCCAGTCTATTAAGGGACTTGGGTCCCCAGACACAAAAGATTCTGTCTTCAATTCATTCAGCAAACATGTGTGCCCCTTGGAGGGTGACTGCTGACCTTACCGGCCATGCAGAGTGCCGGCGCACCCTGAGCAGTCGTCAGCAGCAGCTGGCGGTACAACTGTTGAGAATCGGAGGACAGGTGCATTGTTCTGACCAGTGAGAAAAGAACACCTTGTGTGACTTTTGGAGCAAGGCCTTTCTCAGCTAAGCTCGGACTTACTGGTGGAAAAAGGAAGGGAAGGCTTTATATCTGAGGGAGCCCAGCTCTGCAGGCATCAGGTCTACCGGAATAGAGAAATAATTGCTCCCCTGCTTGGGAATGAGTAAAAGTGGGAGATTAGGAAAAAAGCTTGGATATTTTGCACTTATGATTGTTGCTTCAAGACAAGTATGATTTATGGTTGCTTTTTTTTAATTCAACACATGAAAAATAAGGGTAAAGCTATGTCAATGGAGGATCGTATTGTTCACATGACACAAGTTTCTGCTGAGTGAGAAAATATCATCTTCCTTTAATTCCATTTCCCTTGAAAATAGTGTTTTCAATTAAGTGTGGGGGAAAAAAACTTGAAGGACTTAAGCTTCAGGAAATAGGATTTTTTCTTAGAAAATAAAAATATACAAAGTAGTTTGGTGAAATCAAACCATTACCAGATTTTCGTTTTTTTTCCTGAAACAGATTTGATAGTGAATATAATTGGCTATGAAATGTATTCCTTTTATAAAACCCATTAATTGGTACTCTGTTTCAAAGACTTGGGAGAGATATACAAATACTATTTAATCCTAAACAAAATTAAACAAGCACACTTTCATTTGGCAATAAATACTCAGGAAAACTCACAAACATTCAAAAAAAAAAAAGCAAAAGCTGCTAAGAATCTGACAAAATTGTTCACAGTAAAATGGCAGCCTCAGAAAGCAAGATTACCTGCATTCAAACTAGAAAAATACAATTAAACAAAAGACATTTTCCTGAGAAAACACTCTGTGAAGAAGTCAGGGAAAAGAAATGATGTCATGGTAACAATAGGAAAAATAGATCTCTGTTAAAAATGCTGTCACCAACAATAGACATGTTTTTGCAAATAGCCTATTACTTCCAGTGTAGATTTGCAAAACATCACAATTGAGCTCCACCAATCTGTAGTGGTTGCCTTGGGAAAAGAAACGGAAGTCCTTCCCCAACTTAGCAAACCAGAGGAACCTTCTTCTACCTCCTTAACTACCACCTCAAATTCCCATCTGCCATGTAGGAGAATAGGGCTTATTAAAAATATGCATCAGACAAAGATTTCATAGGCCTTCAGATATCCTGGAATTGGTTCTACTGCTTTGAGACACATTATTAGGTGACCCTACAACTTTTACTACTTCTCTTCAGAGTATATTCTGATAGTTTTCAACCCTTAATATCAGGACCTCTTCTGAAATGTTTACTATGATCTGGGGCCACAAGCAAACTGTTCCTTTATGCCCAGGCATTGGGAAGATAACAAATCTCTAGTACTGCCTCCCCAAATTTCATACCTTTCCTCAACTCCAGGGTCCAAGGGGACGCTCATGTCTACCTTTCCCTAAATCTCCATCATCACTGCTCTCCTCTAAACTGATTGTAATCTACTTTTTAAAAATTAATGCAATTTGTAGTGTATATTGCAATACAGGAATGCAGGACAGCCTAAGCTGCCTAATAGCACCCAGAGCCAGGATAGCACCCAGAGTAGGGACTCCTGAAATGATTCATTCCAAATACACTCAGAAGAGCAGAAAGTAAGTCTTCCTGCAGCTTAAAACACAAATGCCAATGATTTACCAAGACAAAGCCATTTGGATGTGGGCTGAGGGAGAGACAATGACTCTTGATTCTAAGGAACCAAGGATATGTGTGGGCATCTCGTGCACCCTATTTGTGTGCGTGTGAGGGATCCAGTGTGCCCCTAAGAGGCTATGAAGTCCCATTAAGGGCCAAATGACTCTAACGAAACAATATTTTGATGAGTTAAGTGTAAATGAATCAGAAACATACGGATTAAATTTCCCTTAATGCACATGGATTTAAAAATTAGGAGAAAAATGCTTGGCAAAGCCAATTTTGACTTTTGCCAACCCCAAAGCTTTGGAAAAATAGTTGGAGATGTTCAGTGATCCAGCTCAGGAAAATGTGGCCCACTTCCCCTCTCCCTTTTATGAAATCTTTATTTGTCCACACACATGGTATCAGAAATGTCCGTGGAGACATTACTTTTAGAGATGACGCCTGGTCCTAAACAAGACGTTGTGAGCAAGTGCCTTGTTTATTCCCGAATTTGCCATGCATTTGTATGTATGGTGCATATTTAATTGGGGAATCCTCTGGAGACCCAGTGCTTGTCCTTAGCCCTCAGGAGAGGAGGTATACCATCCGCCTCTGCCTGTGTGTGCCTGTCTGTCTCTGAATCATAAAAATATTTCCAAAGGATTCTCAATGGAAAATATCTTCTCTTAATTTTCTCCAGATGGTGTTCTTAGTAGGGATGATTTTTCTGACTGAGTGTCTCCTAAATCCTGCTGGGTAATTCTGCACATGGTCATGGTTAACACAAGCGTGTGACGAATCCCAGATGTGGAAGTAATCAAAGCGATGTGCAGATCTAAGGCAGTACTCTGGGGAACAGGCAAAGGCTGCTGGAAGGTCAGAACCATTCATGAGTGTCCCACTGACAGGTTCGGGGCTCATAGGGCAGGGGAGAGCGTGCGCAAGCGGGGAGTGGGGTAAAGAGCTCATACACAGTCTCCCTTCCTGTCACAAAGAAAGGGAGAACTAAAGGAGGAGACACCTTTAGAATGTGGTTGTTATTATGTGAGCAAGATATCCTTCTATACGTGTTCTGATGTCCCCTTATCCATGAAGTAGCACCTGATACAATCTTTTGATTGAAAACCACAGACCACTGTGTAGAGATGCATAGAATAGGAAGACCCAAAATAGATGTGGAAAATTGAAGAATAAAAAAATCTGGCTTATACATGGCAGAGAGAAGCCCAGCAGGAAGATCCAGGTGGTTTGCAAGGCAGAAATTGGATCTGGAATGGGAAAATGAGGCAAATGATGACAACAGCATCTATTTATAGAGATCTTAGAGGGCACAATTCACTTTTTTCACTTGTAAAATGAAGACAGTACCACATATCTCAGACATGGGATGAAGGAAAAATAAGTTTTTTCAAATGTTTACTTAGCAAGAAGTACTAGAATATAACAGACATTCCTGGGAGACCTGAAGTTGTCATGAGCATTTTATGTAATTTTATCCTTCTGAAAGAAATATGCCCTTTCATTACATAAGTGCTATACAATGTCACATATTTGTTTCAATTCCGGTAACATAGACGTATACAAAGTATGCTTTCTCTCTTATCCCTCAAGTAAATAAAACTAATGGTTTCTATGCATCCTTCCACATTTTTGTATACTTATACAAATATATTCATGTATATGGTTTATTGAAAATGAAAATAGTGTCATGTTGCATCTTGCAAAAGACATTTTAACTTTATTCCAATTTCTGAGAATTAAGACATTATCTATGAGCATAAACTCAAACATCTGAACTAAATATGATAAAAGGATAATGCAAGTGTAATTTCATAAAATTAAATGCTCAGTGATGGTTCAGTATCAGATAATATATTACTATTTTTCACCACATCAGTAAGTCAAAGATGATCAACCAGAGGTTCATTTTGAAACATGGCAAAAATTCTTTGATAAAATTCAACATCAATTTATAATTTAAAACTATCTCTTCATAAGCCATGAGAAGGGTACTTTCTTAACATGATGAAGCATATCTGTTGCAAATAATACACAACCTCATGTTAAATGTCAGAAATAATAGAGTTGATCTAAATATATTAGGAAGAATATAATAATTTTTGCTATTGCCATTTTAACATTTTCCTGCAAACACTCTACAATACAATGAGAAAAAAATGAAAATACGTATAAAAAGGGATGAAATGTAACAGAATACCCAAGAAAATCAGCTGAAAATCATCATAACAAATAATAGAGAATTTAGTAAGCTGGCTAATTATGAAAAATATATGAAAATCTCAATGTCTTTCATTATTAATTAGAAATAAAATATGTAGGAGAAGGTGGTATAATTCACAATAGTACCAAAATATATGAAATTCTTAAGAATAAATTAAATAAAATATATAGGCAAATTTTAGAAATAAAATATAAAACATTACCAAACGACTTAAGATGACTTGATTAAATTGAAAGGCACACTATGTACTGGATGGGATGAATCAATATTGGAAATATGTTCTTCCCTAATCAAACTATCAATTATTACAATTACTATAAAGTTCTGATTGTCTCTTTAAACTTAATTTCCCCAAAGTTCTAGAAGAATCAATGACAACTTAATAAAAGGAATATCAGTCTGTATTAAATGACAATAAAGCTATAATTACCAAAGCAGTATTCAGTATTGCACTGAGGCAGTAGACAGAAATTGATGAAATAGCATGGGCTGCTCAGAAAAAAAAAATGCATGTTTAATAGTGTGTTAAAGGACAAAGATGGCATTTATAATCAGTAGAAAAATTATAGTGTATTCAATAAATGGTGTGTGCTTACTGGCTATCAGAGAGAAAGAAGGAAAGGAAGAAAGAGAAAAAGAAAGTGAGAGAAGGGAAAAAGAAAGAAAGAAGGAATGAAAGAGAGGGAGAGATTAGAAACTGGTTTTAACATGAACCTCAAAGTAAACTGTGGATAAGTTAAAATTCTATATATAAAAATGAAAATTAAAGAGCATTTGAGGGAAATATATGAAAATGCTTTTCAATACTGGGGGCTGAAAAACTTCATTAATTCTTAACATAAATCAACAAACTAATGAATTTAGCTAAAAGCTTTCAAGCTTCCTATATAGAAAAAAAACTGCAAATAAATATTTGCAGCAAGAATGACAGCTGGTGAATTTCATTGCTGTTTCCCTTTTTGGATGCTAGGATCCAGTCACAGCAAATCTTTTCCTCTGAAGAATGCTCCACACCGTCACTCCTGGGTGTTCACACAGCTGCCCTGTCTTTTGACAAGAAATTGTCATGAACTTTCTGAGGTTCTTTCTGCATATAACACAGCATTTTTCTCCCAGCTCTGGGCCCAGAATCTCCCTTTCTAACAAAAGACTCTCATAGACACACAAAACAATTTATTAAAAAAAAAAAAAAACCACCATGCTACTGTGCTGAAAAACTCTAGTGTTCAATAATAGGATTAGGTATTTTCTTTATATTTGAGTACAACCACAGAATAAAATAGGCTGTCATTGAATATGCTGTTCTAGCAAGGGGAATTCAAACCCAGCCCGCTGCCTGTTTTTGTAAATAAAGTTTTGTTGGAACTCAGCCAAGCTCACTCATTTACATATTGCCTGTGGCTGTTTTCTCTCAACAGTGGCAGAGTTGAGTAGCTGTGGCAGAGACCTTGCAACCCAGAAGGTCAGAAATATTTACTCTGTGGGCCTCTACAGAGAAAGTTTGCTGACTATGTTACAATAGAATATTTGGTGGCCAGGTAAAATGCTCATAAGTCATTATTAAATTGGTTAAGGCAGAAGACAAAATGGTAAAACACGCAATGAAGGTTTAAATATACATTAAATATACACATTATTTTTAACTATTAATTTAACTCTAAGCTGAAATATATGTATCTATTATATCAGAAGTCCATCAATGAAGAAAGCTGTTTAAAAGCAATTTAATTTTGGCTCCAGTTATCCTCACCATAAAAAGGAAAAACTTGGTTTTCTTTAGGTTCATGGACTGTCTGTCCACCTACCTCTGAGAAGACAAATTGTGACATTTCTGGGGGTCAATTTGGTGACATAAAGCAAAAGCCTACTCCACAGAGTTGATGGGGAAGAAAACAAGAGTGTGTAGTTGCTGTGGTCACAGTGGGCACACATGTCTTAGGGGCCTCAGCCATCATACTCCACAGTGAGTTCTCCCTTGGGGTCATTCGGTGGAAGCCCAACTTTCCACAACGAGGAGGTAGAGAAGCTGGTTCTATCCTCATTCACCCCAAGATCTCAAGACTGTTTCAGAGTTGGTACCTAGCTTCCTACTTTTACACAGAAAGGGAAGAGTTAAAAGAATCTGCCTCCTTGCTATTAAATACTTATTAAGCAAGTACTGAATTGAGTGTCTAAAAATAAGCTGGAGACCAGAGTGCTCTCAGTTTTGAAATATATTAATGTTTTATATTTGCATAAATATCTTACATCTCAAAACAGTCTACATTTCTGAAAGTCTTCCTTTGAAATGCCACGTTGAGTTTGCCATTTATTTAGTAACATGCAGGGACAACAAAGAATAATGTCTGGTCGCACAGCAGAGTGTGAGATTAGGAAAGATTCCAGCCTTTTCTTCCCCTAAAGAGAACAGAGCTGAATCCTCTGCAGGGCCAGGGAATGAGTTAAATCTGAACCCTGCCAGGTTTATTTTCCCAGTACCTCCATCTACACCTGATTGGAGGGAAAATTCCAAGCAAGGTGACATCACTTGAAGAATTCTAGGACACTGGAGCTGAAAAGGACACGCACGTGGCCTAATCCTATATTTTCAGAAGGGGAAACTAACACCCAGAATTGTCCAAGACCACCCGATGGACTGAGGGCCCACTGAGTTCTGAATGCAGGCCTCTGTGCTTCTCTCTTTACTGCATTCTCGGCTGGCCCTCTCCTCTCCCCTTGGGCTCACCCCTGGGCTGCTACTGCCCCAGGGATCAGTCATTGTGGTGTGGCAGGCAGTAGGCTACACAAGCAGCCTTTCTCGCATTTAAATTCTTGCCATTATGAGGTACTATGATTTCTTCTTTCACAGATGAAGGAACTGAACCTCAGGGAAGTGACGTTACTTGGACACAGTCCGGAAGCCAGTTCTGTTTAATTCCCGAACGGAGGGTCCCTTCTACTGCAGCTGGCTGCAAGCAATTCTACCAGGCCTCCTCTGCCACTTGCCCACTACCCACCCACTGGGTTACTGGAAATAAGATTTTTTTAAAGGATCATGTGATCATACACCCCATGCTTTGGAAGGGAAGCTTAACTCCCACCCTTGTCCCTTTTCCCACCGACACATTGTGTAAGGCATGTGCAACGTCTCCATCCGTTCCAGTGGGGTAAGGCAGCATGCTGTGTTCAGATTCTAAGCTCTCACTGACTGCGTGTCTGCTACATATCATGAAATTTAAATAGACTCTCTGTAATCTGCACAGCTACCCTGGAAGGTGGAGATGGCATCATTTGCTCCTTTTGTGTCTTCCTTTCCCCAAAATATCTAGCTCAGTGACAAGTGCCTAAGACACCCTATACCACGTGGCGGGTGTGACAGAAAAGCCAGCGGGTTCCCTGGAGCCCATGGAGCGCTTGCTTAGCTTTCATGTCCCTGCTTCCGCCGTTGACCATTGGTCAGCATCCACCCAAGGGCAGAGCCAGAGCCCAGCCTAACCCTGTGAGGTGCCAGCAGGGTGCTGCTTCCTGGCTTGGCCCTGCCTGTTCGGCAGGAGCGGATCTTGTCAGCCATCACCCTGGAGCCGGCCCCCTCCCTGTCCAGGCCCGAGATCGGTGGCTTCCCCTCACGGGAGGCAGCCATGCTCCTGCCAGTTTACCGGCGGAGACTGCCTGCTGCATTTGGAATTCGTGTGACCCCAGCCCTAAAACAAAACGCAGGCTTTTACAGACAACTTTAGAGAGACTGGGGGACAGATTTGTGGGGGACGAGGCAGAGGCAAGGGGGCAGAAAGACATGTTGAAAGGTGAAGTAGACCTAAATAATGTTTTAAAAGGCTCTGGGGGAAACTGCTTCTCTGCTGACCTTGAACCTCAAAGGCAGAGGGCCCTGAGGGACTGACGCCCACCACCTGCTCATCCTCCCTTCAGCCTTTTGCTCAGGACTGTGAGGGGCACAGAACAAGCAGGGCGCGGCTTCCTTCAGCCTAGCCTGCCACAAGGAAACGAGGTGCCCTGAGGACCTTCACAGCCCTAAGTGGCTGAAAAGGACTTTCTTTTTCTCTGGGAAGATGCCTTCTCCATTCTGGGAAGTGGGGTGTCTACAGAGAGGGGATGCCGTCTGTGGCTGCGCTAACTGCCGCTCACCGCATCCGCCGCCTTCCCCTCCGCAGGATGGCCGAGGCCACACCCGGCCAGGGGGACTCACGGGGCATCGCACAGCGAGGGGGAGGGAACCCAGGCCCGTTCGCTGGGAGCCACGGCGATGACGCGTGTGGAAGCCGCCAGCACAGCGTCTGTGTCGGCAGCGGTTCAGGGCACAGCATCCCTTCCTGCTGCAGAAACAGGGATACGTGTCGGGGTGCTGAGGCGGAAACAGATGAGACCGCTGCAAACCCCACGAAGGGATCCCTATGCAAAATAAACAAATACTTCGTTTAAGTTATTTCTGAGCAAAAGGATATTTTATGGAAAGAAAAAAGAAAGGCTAACACACCTTGAGACAGGATGAGATTGTGTCTTAGTCCACTGGGGCTGCTGTAATTAAATATGACAGGCTGGATGTCTTATTAACAACATAAATTTATTTCTCATCGTTCTAGGGGCTGGAAACCCAAGACTAAAGTGCCGGCAGACGCCGTGTCTGCTGAGGAGCTGCTCCTTGGTTCGTAGATGGCTGTCTTCTCACGTTCCTCAGGTGGTGGAAGGGAACAGACTCCTTTATCCGGGCACTAATGCCATTCAGGAGGACCCTGCCCTCATGACCCCTTCACTCCAAACACTTCCCAAAGGTCCCACCTCCAAACATCATCGCACTGTGGACTGGGTTTCAACGTATGGATTTTGGGGGACCCGAACATTCAGTCTAGAGCAGATTGCATGAGAGAAAGTAATCGCTTATCTTTTATTTAACCTGAAAGTTTCCTGGGGAAAGTCTGCATTCAGAATTTGTTTGGGGGATGAAAGGAAGGGATAAAGCAAGCTAGGAACAAGAGAAGTATAGTTAAATAGCAGCTTGGATGGACAGAGGTCCATCAGTGCAGAATTTTGGAGGACCAGGAAGAGCATCCTTCAGTTCTCCAGAAGTTAAGAACCTCATGGGAAGATGTGGATATCATGACTTCAAGATGGATGTAATTGTGAGAATTTTCTACTAGTCTAGAACCTCTCTGTATACAAGACAACAACGTGCCTGTGACGTTGACTTAATTTTCTGATGTCATGAAAGTTACCCAGAGGTGAGTTGGAAACTCTAGATCCAGTAATTTTCCTTCATCAGGTTTATTATCAAAGTCTCTGTGCAGAGATGCTTAGCACACTGGAAGTTGGCACTCTGCTTGATTTTCTTTCAGTCCTGCAGTGAAACAGTCCTTGAAAAGCCCATGTGCCTGCCCTTTGCGAGAGGAGGCACTTCTGTGATTTCTCAACAGCCCTGAGAGGTCAGAGAATGCTGCAGGCAGAGCCTGGAACAAACAGAAGCCTTGTTCATCGGGGGTGATGATGGAGGGGTGCGGGACGGAAAGCCCAAGGGAGGAACAGGGCAGAGGGAGAGGCTGGAGAGAGGGCATGTAGTCATAGGCACCTCAGAGCTGTTGGAGGTGGGATCTCTACTCCAAAAGATTATAGCATGGAAAGGGTGATAAAGGTTGAGATCTGTTGCTCTATTTCAACATTCATGAGTTAATTTAACCAGGGACAGTGAATGTACAGAGTTCATCTCCTCCTCAATACTGCTATTGTGTACTGTTGTGCCCTCTTTTCATCTGATTTGTCTTATTAAAACTTGTTTTAGAGGAGGATGGGGATAGGAAGTGAGAAAATAAGGTTGTTCTGTATTGTTACTCATTATTTCTCAGTGAAGTTTGAGAATAGTGGTAAATGAGGGCTTTGGAGATCTCAGCTGAACTAGAGTCAATCCACCAGTTGACATCTAGAATGCATAACTATATATTTAGCACTGGCAGGGGGCTGGGAGAGAACTTTTGAAATCAACAGGGCACTTAAAACCTAAGTAGGATGACAAACGTAGGCATAACATGACTGGAAGAGAGAAAAATGCATTGACATGGAGTAAAATATAAAAGGATAAATTACAACAGAAGAAGTAAGAGAAAGAAGCTAACAGCCAGCTCTGTGTCTTAGGGAGGGCTGCTGGGCAGAGGCAGAGCAGCGCTGGGCTTCATAGTGTAGGTGGTTCAGGGGGGAAGCAGGAGCAAGAGTGACAGGTGGGGTGTTCTCAGGGTGCAGAAGAGTGCGGCGTGGCGCCTGGATGGCAAGAGAGGAGGTACTCAATGGGATTGGAGCAGAGCGCGAACAGTCTTCACCGCCAGACTGATGTAACGCCAAGCAACCAACACGTTGCCCACTTCAAACTTAAACAATTGTTTATATCTCATTAAAGCTGGGGGAGAAAGTAAGGTGCCATTGTTCAGATTTGGTTAATCCAATTAAGAATCGTAATGAAGAGAGTTGGAGATAAGACTCCAGAATGGAAGGAAAAGGCAGTAATTTAGGCATGAAATGATGAGAGCCTGACTGCATTGATATGTGGTAATAGCTGTAGAGAAAAACTTTGGTTGGTAGAGATAACAGCTAATACACTGGAGTTACGAAATGGAAATTCTAATAGTATCTAAATATTATTTCTTTTAAATCTAGGATTTGGCCAGGCCTGTATTTTAATCATGCAAAAACATTTGATTGGTTGGCTAAGCTGTGGGACTGTTATTGTTATTTTTGTATCCTGTAATTCATTTTAAAACTGTCAGTAAAATCTCTGTGTTATGCTGCTTCTGGTTTAGTGGGAAAGAATGTGCTTTTTAACTTTCCTTAGTAGGAAGGGTAAAAAGAGAGACAGAGAGGAGACTCATAGTTGTTTATTTTAAATTCTAAAGTTTGGAAAACTAAGGCCGGTGCCTTCACAATCAATGTTTTTAGTAAAAGCCTGTCTGGAAAGAAATGGAATGGAAATTCTGCCTTTTAAAAGTTATCTCTGCTTTCTGTTCATTTTAGTCAAGACATCATCAAGTGAAGCTTTTCTTGTGTGTCTGTTCTAAAGATAGAAAAACATCACAGAAAGAAGAAACACCTTCTCCCAGATAACTTCTTCCTTCTGGAAATTGCTTTACTAGTTCATGGAGAGGATTTTCTAATCCTGTGAGCATAGTCCATGGTAGCCTTAGAGATGGGGAATCTGCTGCTCCGTACATGACAACCAGCGGTGCATGCCAGATGTCAACCTCTCTCCGGCAGGCTTCCACCAAAGACATTCAGCTCACAGGACTGACCGTGAATGGGGCCTCTGGACCCCCAAAGTGGGTGAAATAGGATTTTGTGCGGTTGGTCAGGGAGGGAGCAGAGGGGGCATAGGTATCACATATCTGTTCTCAAAACTTGTAGCTCTGTTTTTCTAAGCACCTTCAGATTTAAATTCAGAAATGTGTTTGTACTTGGAGATTCAGTATGATCAGTAATTATCTCCAGCCTAGGAAATTGCAATTGACTTTCCAAAGAATAAGAGCAAGGTTTTTTTCACTGAAAATCCATCAGCTCTGGTTGCGGTCAGGTTCCTCAAGACTTTGCTAACTGGTGCTCGGAGTGCGAAGAAAGAGCTGTATCTAGGGCGCGCCATTCCCTGGGGGCTTGGGCTTTTCCCCTTCCTCTGTTTGTTAAGAAGTCTGGTGACTAAACCCAAATACTGTTTTAGTTGAATATTCAGCCACCTGCTACCCCTCAGCTACAATCTCTAACCCTTTTTCTTCACGGCACAAATTGATTCTTGTCTCATCGCTTTATTGATTATCCCTCTGCAGCACCTTCTATTCCCTCTGAATGATATGCCGCATCCTTTAGAAACCAATTTAAAATTTCCCCTCTCCAATATCCTGTAGTGATCAATTCCTCAGGACCTGAGTATTCAGTGTTCACCTAAAAGGATGAGTAAGGGTTTCTCTGGAGAACAATGTTGTGGACCCACCAATTCATATGTTGAAGCTCAGCCCTCAAGGTGACTGTATTTGGAGATAGGGCCTTTCATTAAGATTGAATGAGGTAAAGGGCCCTACTCTGATAGGACCAGTGTCCTTACAAGAGAGGAAGGGGTGCCAGACATCTTTCTCTTTGTGCCCAGAGGAGAGAGCATGTGAAGACAGAAAGAAGTCACCTTCTGCAAGATCCCAGCAGAAGCCAGCCCTGACGGCACCTTGATCTTAAATTCCTAGGCTCCAGAATAAGAGAAAATAAGTTTCTGTTTTTTAAGCCACCCAATCTGTGATAGTCTGTATGGAAACCTAAGCAGACCAATAGAAACAGTGCTGCAAGAAGAAAATTCCAGGAAGAATGAAGAGCTCTTGCAAAACCCAGAATGGAGAATGGAGAAGGGCCTGTAATGCTGATCTGCTGTGACCAGAGGGCAGGGTGCCTAGGAGGGTGGACTGATAGTGGGGCTGGGCAGGCAAGTTCTAGGGAGATGGAAAGATCTTGTACACAGTGCTAGAACTGTGCCCTCTAGGAGGTGAGAAGCCATTAGATGATTTCCACTGGATATTCAGACTTTTTTATTTTTACTGAAAATGTAGCATCTGCCAACTGGCTGGCTGGTTTGGCTAGTTAACAATGACTACTGTCAGTCCCTTCAATTGTCTTCATATTCAAAGACGCTTCAGTGAATAAACTCTGGTTTTATCCAATTCTCTTACAATTTGGCCCTTTATATCAATCTGAAATTTCCTCAGGATTCCTCAGCATTGCTGAAAGTTCAGCCTTCTCCGCTTACTGTGTTGGTCGATAGGCAACATACCAGATTTGGGCTCAACTAAACTTAGAAAGTGATGATAAACCAATTATGAAGAGCTGATAAGAAATTTGCTTAGGTTGGAAGTCAAATACAATTGCACACATGTAGTTTTACAGCCATATGCCCAAATGAACTAACAGGAATTCTGTGAGATGAGCATTTTCCTTGTCACAAAGGTAGGAAGTCTGTGATCAGGTAAAAATGAGACAATTTAACCATGTCCTTTGTGTAAGACTGATACAACATTGTCTCTTCATCAGCCTCACTGCTAGACAGATCCAGTGATTAAAAGAACATGAAAATTTTGCCTTGTGATTCAGACTGCTATCAAGTTTGTCTCAGGTTCTATTTATTTATTTGCTCATTCATTTACTAATTCACACATTAAAGTAGTACTTATTAAGGGCTGACCATCTTGCAGTTCAGCACTGAACATGACACAGAATCTCGTAATTGGTCAAGGAAGTTCGACACTGAATAAGTCATTATAAGATTGGCATGAATTACTAAAGCATCCGGGTGCTAAGGAAGCATAAAACAGGTGGTCCAAATTTAGCTGAGCAGGTTCAGAAAAAACTGGATAAATAATGTATAAACTTAGACATGGAAGATGAGTGGGAGTTAGGTAAAGAGCTACAGAGTGTCCAGAATGAATGTCCTTCTAAGAACCTACCATTAGTCAAAGTGCTTTCTGATATCACGTAGGAAACAGTTTCAAAGACTTGCCCTTTGAAGCATTCATTCATCTCTGCATCTTAGCCATGATAAGTTCATCCAGTGATCTCACTATGTCCAGTGATTAATTGTTGCATGGAGAGAGTGAAAGGATGCAAATAGCTGACCTGCTTGGCTCCATCACAGCTTTACATCGAAGAAGAGGGATAAACTCAGGAAAAGCCAAGCAAGGAAAATGTGCTGGCATCTCATCTTGGCGGTCAAGGACTTTTGAAATCATTGGCAGCTATGTTTCAGAACATGCAGACTTCATCTCAACTACTTTACAATACCCTAATGACATCCAATGTATCCAACTAAAATTCAGAAATGGATGAAACTCTGATCTCAACAAACACCAAAAAGTGACAGTGTTCGCTGATGACAGTATGCTCACCTCTGCATCCTGGCACCTTCAGGTACATCATGGCTCTAGGTGACTTCTAAAAAGAGGGAGAGAGAATCTTTGAAATCTGAGAAATCTAAGTTTTTAAAAATCTTTTAATTTTCACTTTTAAGGCAGCTGACTAGGTTAATGACACACTGTTTAAAAAGCTCTTGTCCTGAACTGGCTTTCCCCAGTTTTCATATTCCTACTCAGTTACTCTATTCCAACAGTTTTCCCTCGATGTGTCCTCTTGTCACTGGCTTTGGTGCCAGGCTGCTCCATGGTCTTATTTTTCTCAGCAGTATGCATGTCCTTCCTTCCTTTCTTTTGCCATAAACATTCTGGGCTTTTTTTTTCCATAAATTTTCCAAGGGCTCTGATTTTTTTCTGTTGACTTCTTTATTTTCTGGGTTTTTAGATCTTCATTTGCATCTACTTCGTACTAACTTGTTTGTCTGCTTTTCCTTTTTTGGCACATATCAGTATTTTCCTCTTGTTTATGTTCATTTATGTACTCATATAAGCTGATAGCTGTCCACTGGAAGAAAAAATACAACTGACATCATTCAAGGCTACTTAGAAATCACTGAGCTTGAGGGACCAGTAATTACTGGTTCATTTTCACATTCAAAAATTTATGTTCCAATAGTGCATGTAATGAATCCATCTATATGTGTATGCATACATAAAATGAATACTTTCGAACCCCTTTATATACGGGGACATTTACAGGTTTCCTCCTATCCATTATCTCTGTTAGTCCTTACAGGCTTTGAGGTGTACCACATTCCCCTTGCAGGAGCTGGAGCACAGAGGAGGTGAAGAGCATTCCTGAGAACAATCTCCTAAGTGACCGTGGCATTCCGCCTTTATGACCAGGTATCCTGCTGCCTCTGTGCCTGTTACTTATGCTGTTACCAGCATCATACTGAATAGTCATTCAGGGAGCAGTTGAGGAAATCTTTTGTGTGAGTGAAAAAGTGCTAAATAAATATTAGCAATATTATCAATAACTTCCTGAAGGAAAATCATTTCTTCTTTGATTTATAATGGCATGAACATAAAGCTGGAATGTGTGGGAAGGGGACAAAGGCACAGGAGGCCGAGGCCAGTGCAAGCCAGCCTATGCCTGCGCCCCTCGATGCTCATCACACAGAAAATGGAGAAGGACCCCAGCAACCGGGGGCAATTCCTCCTCTCGTGCCGCGGGTCTCCTGGCCGCTCTTTCCTAACATCCCGGTGGAGGGGGGCTTCAGGCATAACGTGCCAGAGACGCGGGTGTGGTGCTCATGTGCTTTTCCCACCTTTCTGATCCTGCCCTGCTTCTGACCAAAGTCTTTGTTAGAGCGATGCATCTGGCTGCCTCCTGCTCACGGCAGCCGTTCTGTCTTCTCACGTGAGCTTTCCTCTCTCCTGCTTAGCTCAACTGTGCTTTGCCCACCAATATACCTTCTAAGGCTGCCACGCCTCCAGTTCTCAACTCAGTTGGACATAACAGCAGGAGCTGTAGCTGAGAAGAAGTAGATTTTGAAAATGTTTGAGAGCATTATGTCAAAAAATCACATCATCATTAGCACATGATGATCAGTCAATTCTTCGTGGGTACCCAACTGGTGCTGGTCACTTTCTATATATTATCTCTCACGCTTACCACCCCCGTGAAATATGCAAATTATTCGAGTTTATAAATGAGAAAACTGAGTTTAAACGTCATGCCTGAGGTCAACCACTCAGCCCCTGGTAGAACTGAGATTCCAGCTGAGGACACAACCCAGGCAGCAAGTCCACGCCTTGTCTCCATCCAAGTGGCCAGTCCCTCCCTGTGACACCCCCGCCCCCTTCTCCTCTGTCCCACCAGAAGTCCAGCCCTCAGGTCACCTGCCATTACCTAGACACCCCACCGTTCACACACATCTGCGGGTCCCCAATCCGATCCCATCTTTTGAAGAGGAAGCTGTTTTGCTCCACACTGTTTTAAGATGTAGGTTTTATTATTATTCAAGTATGGTGAGGCCAACAGATCAGGGGATGACCTCCACCCAAAGACAGTTCCTCGCAGTCCCCGAGAGGAGGGGCGCACCCTGCCTTGTGAGGAAGGGGCCCGCACGGGGCCCACATGGGAACCACCAGGGTGGGATTGGAGGCAGAGGGGATTAGGAGGAAAACAGGACCCCAGCCTTGACTGCAGCTCCCATGTGAGAGACAGGCGGGCAGGGTAAGCAGGCTTAGGATGGATAGTTTGAATAATTCAGCAGGCTCTGGGAATATTGGCCTGTGTATGAGAGCCAGACTGGGGGGTGGGCGTGGGGGAGGGTGGGGATGGAGCCTGTGGATTTGTTAGTGTGCATACGGAAGGCACAGTCCCGGGGAAGTTCTTTGCCATCTCTGAGAACTGGCTAGCTCTGGGCGGAGCAGTCTCTTCCCGGTCAGAGAGGGTCCAGATGCCGCTCCATCAAGAACACAGAAAATGAGAACATGTAGTTAATACACACGCCGTCAAGACCTTCAGGTGAGGCAGCAGGCTTTCCTTGCCCCTCATTGCTGCTTAACCATCTCTTCTTTATTTGTCAAAACCTCCAGGTGCCCTGAAACAGCAGTGATGAGAAGTTTCCACCCGCTACTCTTGGTGCTATCATTTGTCAACCTCTGGGTTACTTGCCCTCAGTATTGATGAATTTTAGTACGTGATGATCTCCCTTTCCATCACTGAAATCCCTCTCATAATTCTTGTCTTTCAAGCCCATACAGATGACTGATTTTCCACCTGGTTTTTCTGTCCATGCCCTCCTTTGCTCCAATAATCTTTTCTGCACTCCAGACAGCCACACTGTCACAGCCTACATGTGGTTATCATTTTGTAACATGGCCCAGCTACTTTCTACCTATGGGACTGGAACAAGTTCCCTAATTTGCAGTTTCTTCTGTAAAAGGTGCATGTCTGTGATTCCTGACTCAGAGACCTGCTGCACAGTGTGAGGAGTTCCTGACTATAACCTTCCCAGTATTTTGCCCAGCACACTGCAAGTAGGCAATAGCAGTTGCTATCATTGTTATTGTTATATTATTGTGACCACCTGGAATATTACCACTTTAAACATCCCAGGTCTGAAGGTCACCTTCTGCTCATTGCAGTGCCCTACTCTGGTCCTCAGCCTATAATACATCTCCACCCACACCCAGCCCTCAGTGCACTTACTGGGCTGTCTCCTCCTGTTCACCACCTGCACAGTGCCCTTCTCTGCTCCTTAACAAGTTTAGCTGTCATGACCCAGCTCAGTGACCACTCCTTCACAAACATCCTTTTTTCTCCCTTACAAACATTCCTTTTCTCTCTGTCCTCTTTCCCACAGCCACACTTGCCTGGAATTTCCAAACATCTACTTATTCCGCTATCCACCCACCCCCACGGTCCAGCATAGCCAAAATAGTCTGAGAAAAGTCACACAAGCAGGATAACCAGACGCATCGCGAGTCTAAAACCACAAGTATGGAACAGGCACTCAGCAAAGTCAGACAGTCTTCCACGCTGCCCTGGTTCCTTCTTTTTCTCTCCTCAAACCTGCAGAACCTCAGCTCCTCTACTATCAGAGACTGACCACACGCCTGGCTCCATCCAGTTCCCTACTGTCCCTCCACGCAGTTGGTGCCCACGATCTGCCTTTCCTGACCCTGAGGAATGAGCCTCTGCTCCTGCCCAGGGCAACCTGTGCACTGGAGCCATGTTTCCAAACTAAGACCTATATGCTCCAGTTACCCCCCCACTCAACTGAGAAGTGCTTTCCCAAATATGGCCACGGTTTTCGTATTTGTCTCATCATTCAGCTAAAAGTTCAAATGTTAGCAACTCAAAGAGACTCTCTGCAACCCTAGACAGCTCCCCCAGCTCCCTCCCTCACACTGCTTTATGTCCCTCACTGCACATATCAGAACCCGAAGTTGTCTTAGTCATTCTTTACATGCTTTTGTCTCTCATTTGACTGAAAATGAGCTCCTCAAGGCCAATCAATGTCTGTCACTTCCTGTAGCCCCTGGACCTCGGCTCAGGAGAATATTCTTTGAATAACTGCTCAAGAAACTGTTATTTATACTACACTGGACCCTCCCCCACTGCAGCCCATCTTTGAAAAAGCTTTGGACGACTATTTTCTGGAGAACCACAGGCTGCCCTTTACTATGATGCAGACTGATGGAGCAAGGAAGCAAGGAGTGGTCCAGTGGTGCATGACCAGGGAGAGAAGAATGGATTCTGTGACACTGAGACACTGAGAAAGAGCTCAGACTGCAGAGGATTTTCTTGCAGATGGGTAGAGCATGCAATACAGATATATATTGTATAAAGACAGTATATACACAAACACAGTTTTAACTAACTTGAAAAATGCTCTTGGATATTGACTCCTAGGTATGTTATGATGCTGCATAGTTGGTGTTTTGATAAAACCAACCTGAATGTGGAGGGTGCCATGATCAACGATGTGTCTTAACAGAGTGGTTATTGGGATTTTTGTCAACAGCTATCATTTCAAAGGGTTATAACCGGATATTGAACAGAGCATTTCCTTTGGATTTGAACTTGGGAGAGAAAGGTTTGCCCAAAGATCAGTTCACCCAATATTTGAGTTGCATAAGTGTCTAAATATGTCATTTGGAAGAGGATATTTTCAGTTCATACAAGAATATTCTTTGGAGGTAATTTTTGTAGAGTACAGAATATGTAATTAGCTTTATTCCCAAGTTAGACAAATACAGCACATACATGTATTCTGCTGTGATGGATAAACTCTCTATTCTTACAATATATTTTGGTTCCACTATTCTAAATTTCCTTGTTTTAAAAAAGTTATAATAAATATTGTAGCTGTCAAAGAGGTAAAAAAAATTTAAAAACTACCGTACCTATTTTAGGAAACATGGAGCATCTCATTTTTAAGAGTTTTGAAATCTTGCTATTTGTTTTGGTCTGCTCCTAGACAGGAGCATATTTCTAGTTTTTATTTTTGTTCTCAAGATTTTAATGAAGGTAATTTATTTTAAAGTAGTAATAAATCAGGTGGATGGAGAGAGAAACAGATAGGAATGTAATAAAGTAAATATATCAAAATATTTAGATAGGGTATAGAAGGGGGGTATATGAGCGTTTGTTGCACAATTATTTGAATGTCTTTATTTGAACTTTTCATAATAAAATATCAAAACACAAATTCCAGTCAAGCTAATCAACATGATATACTTGATGATCAGTAACGTTTCCAGTTCTCTGCTGATCATTTCTTTGTTCAGATGTCATAGAATTAGCTGTTTAGGCAAAAGTTATGGCTAAACTTTGAGTTTTCTAGTCAATGGAAATAAAACTTAGTAATATTGACTTGGTTGATATGGCTCTATATTTGGAAAGATTTTTAAGAGGAATAATCTGCCCTAGGGCTTATGGAAAAGGAGAAGCAATCACTTATTTGGACTTGATTATATGTCCGATCCTGTACATTACTGATGGCTTTGGGTACATTCCCTTATTTAATATGCACAGCATAGAATTAGGCAAGGGGTTCACTATGTTATCTACCAGAAACCCGTGGCTCAGAAATTTGAAATAAGTTACCCAAGATCACACAGAAAGTGGCCGAGTTGGGCTTAAACCAAGGTTTGTTTGACTCGGATTTGTGCTCTTGAAAAGGGTACACCATGAGAGCCTTATTAAATATCCCATGCCATTGGATACCTAATTATAGAACTAAAAGATTCCTCAGAAATCATCTATTACCAATCCCCTTGGTTTGCAGAAAAGGAAATATACAATCAGCTTAAGTAATATATTACTTAGTGGCAGAGCCAGGGAAGATTTAAATGGTCATTACATTGTATCATAATGCTATTTTCACATAAAATGCAAAATTAAAGGCGTTAATTAAATTCATCTGATTGTTTTGTTAAGTGCCACAGTGGGTCTAAAATCAGCAAGCTGTGTCCGCTATGGGATGCCTTGATTCCTTATATCCATTTCAACTGTTGTTTTGGCTCATGAACCTGGAATACATTTAGCCCAATTTTCGCGAACCCAATCTCTTCACTCCAGCCTTGCTGCTGGCACTAATCCACCTTAGGGTTAGAGAGAGAACAGCAGAAGATCAAGCAAGCAAATAATACTCTTTTCCATATTATGGCTTTGCTATTTAAATGCAGATGAACTTATGTCATACAAAATACTGTCAATATATATTTCAATTTTTCATGGGAATTATAATTTCCAATGGGAAAATTTAAATGAAGGAGGACGTGACAACATCACCTGATGGGAGAATTCAGAATATGTATGCTTTATGCTGTAAAGTTTATGGGACAAAACTGTTCTTCAGCTCATGAAACAGTGCTAGGAAGTGAATAACCCAGTACCAAAGAGGGCAAAATTGAGATTTTCTACATATGTCATTAGCAAAATCATCAATTTTAAACCTGAATGAATGGATGGAGAAGAGAAAAGAAGCTCAGAGTCAGAAAAGCAGCCTATTCAGGCCCAAGCTCAGATCCGGTCCTTTCACCTACAGTTAGAATAATAAAACTGAGTCTTCTCTTTATATTTCCAAAATCTGTAGACAGGGGAAAGAAGTAAGGAAAAGACCATCACAGGAAACAAGGAAGAGATCAGAGTTTTGCAAAGACCAGCAACAGACTATGTGTAGGAAACTAGATTTGGAGGAAGCCAGCAAAGGCAATTTCCAAAATCAAAAACACAGTAGACATTGGTGAATTTACTCACTTGGAAGCTGGTCCCAAAAGACAGATTATATGTGCATCTGGAAGTTAATTCACCGAAAGGAAATAGGATCATATAACAAGTTTGATTTTAAGAGAAAGTAAAGATACTAGGCTGTTGGCAGGGAGACAGAATGATGAATTCTTCAGGTACAAAAGCCTTGATTAACTTTAGATGTGTATCTTCCAGATTTACTCCTAGAATCTTACTCACCAGTAATTCTTTACCCTATATCTTAATTCAGTGTTTATTGAGGAGAAGTTCAAAACTTTCCATAATGATTGAGGATATTGTTAACAATATAAGACACCCTCATTTTTTTGGAGCTCATCTATATTTATTTGCACTTTCACACTTTCTCCTTCCATAGTCATAGAGTGGAAGAAATAATCACATTTTAGTGAAAAGGAAAACATATTTTAAGTCCTGAAAAGTCATTATGGTTCACTTACAATGGCAAAGGTGGCTGTGTCTGTGACATGCAACCATAGCCACACGATTGTGGGGATTTGCTGGGTAGCGAAGATGCTCCCCATCCCTCGCTTCCTCCCTTTTCCATTCCTTCTCCTGAGCATGAGCCATGGTGGGGGCTTGCTAGCAACAGTGACTACAGCAGATGGCAGCAAGCAGCTGCTGCACTTGGTAAGCCTTGGTCTGCAGCTCACATCCAAGCCTGCACGAGCCGGGCTGAGTGGAAGCCTTGGTCTGCGAGAGTCCTGGGTTCATCTTCTCATTTTCTGCCTCTACTTCTCTGCCCTTCTCAGTGAGGAGCAAACACCCCATCTCACAGAAACACAACAAACTGGAAACAAGAGGATGAGAGAAAGTCCTGTACCAGCAGAACTAGACTTCAGCCTGAGGTGACGCAGCCAGGACTGGCACCGATGTTGTGGCCAGTCTTCATGGGCCTCCACAGGCTGCTGAGCATGTCCTTGGACCCCCATCTGCGAACTCTAATCCCACACCAAACAATTCTTTGTGGCATTATTCCACCATCTTTGCAACTACCAGCTTTGCAAGGCTTTGCCTGGAGCTGCAGACAGCAGAAAAGACCTGAGAGCCCAGGGCACTCAGCCCAGCAGCCAAGAGATAAGCCTGCGGTTTGCTCAGTCGGCCTTGGCAGACCGCATCAGAGCTGTCAAAGGCCTACAAGCTGCTCTAAGCTCCTGCCTTTAAACTTGCCCTGTTTAGTTCAGCTCAGAAGCCAGGAATTTGTGAAGGTAAACATCCCTTATCCCATGGATAAACTGGGTAATGCAATTTAAAATACAGATGTATATTCTTCAGACAGACAAACAAAACTGCCCTGACATTACCGGGGCCATTTATCTGGTGAAGTCAGTGAGCCGCAAGCACTCTCAGAGTTGTTGGGATTTAGGGGCTTGCTTAGGTTGATCTCAAGTGACCAGGAGGGACACAGGGTGTGAGATGAGACAACTGCTTTTATCTTGTGGGATTATTAGATAACTTGCATGCTTACTTCTTTGTGCTGAAGTCTAAAAGCTAAATTTGTTCTTTTGCGCTTTCCATCATTTGTTTGTTAGCCTGGTTTGGTTTTCATAACCAGCAAGTATGTACTTACTGTGATTGTTCAGCTTTGTGATCAGATATTACAAAGCTGGGTTACCTAAGCTTAAATTTTTCACAATATCAGCCCTGTAAGAAATTAGGATCGTGCGTCCAATGTCATAACTTCCTAAGCTCGTTATTAAAATAACTTCATTCCTGAACCGCATTTGTGATCTGTACATGCTTCTAGCGGGGTCACTGACTTAGAGTTCAGACCTTCTCATGCAATTAGCCTTGACTACCCTTGGTTACCCCTTCTCAGAAACAGGGTGACCATTTTACCAGAAACCCAACCTATGGATTTGCAAATATTGGGTTCAGAAAACAAACACTGAATAGAGAACAAGCGGTTTGGAAGAAACCACTTATATTTTCAAATCACTATATTTTCAAGGGAAGCAAAGCTAAGGTGTTCACAGTCACTTAAAGCTTTACCAAAAGATGGGAGTGAAAAAGAACATTCTCTTGAGCAACTTTCCTGCCCGGCCTCATTAGCGGGATGAGCCATTTGGCTAAGTCACTGGTTTCCCTCCCATGAACATGAACTCATTAGGAAGAGTCTTCGCCAAGTGATCAAGTTCCATCTACCCTAATACACAAATTACGAAATAATACTCATCATATCAACTTTTACCAAGTCAAAACTGTGAACCTATTAACAAAAAAAGGCAAGGAAAATTCCAAGTCAGCAAGAGATGTTCCCTAATAGTCTTTCAGAATGTTTTTAAATCACTTTGAAAAAAATCAAACTTTCAAACTTTGAATTTTATCCCAGTCATCATCCTCTGACCCAGTTATTGACAAATCATCTCCCAGGGGAGCTGGTGGGAAAGCTATGGGAGGCCCTAGGCTGGTATCTTTGTCTGAATCAAGTATGAACTTGGGGAATGTTGCCTGGTGGCTTTGTGGTCTATGATGAAGGAGACTACATCTTCTTTTAGCAAATGGAATGTAGCAGCTCCACTTCCTGACACCCTAATTCCTCTCGGGAGCTGGAAAGCCAATTCTCCATCCATTTGGAAGTTCCACTGAAGTGAATTATGGAAGCAAGATGTCCTTTAACATAAGCCTGAAATAATGGTTGTGTATGAGAATGGGAAGAGGAAGGCAGAGAGGGGCTTTCTAGAACGTACCAGCATAAAACCCTGTGTTAGGAAACAATTTATATGAATTCCTCTGAGCTGAGGAGGCTGAGGATAGCTGAGAGAGAAGGGGCAAAAATGAATATTTTAAAAGCGTCCCAGCAACAGTAAGAATTCATAAGGACAGCAAAGTCCTGTAACAACTGGGGTAACAAATCACTGTTCTACCCCTGAAAGAGTAAGAGGAGAGGCTAAACATGGATTTCTGCTTTTCTGAAAGTCACCCGTAGACAAGAACAAAATAAAAAACACAAATTATAGAACAAATGTGATCCTTTTACTCTGAAATATCTAGAAAATAAAAAGAAATGATGGTAGCTTAGGCAAGCAGAGACCTAAAACTTCAACAGTGTATGTAAAACCCAGCAATTGGGTATATTTGAAGAAAAAAGCAATTCCAATCACAGTAGCTCACTTTGGGGAGCACAGGATTGATTTGAGAATCTAGAGAAAGCTATGAATCCTCTGTCCAAACACATCAACAAATGCACCCATACATAATTTTGCATTCAGTTTATGAAGCTTCACTGAGAATATAATTGTTTTTCATATACAGTAGATTAATAACTCCTACCTAACAGCCTCTTTTGTTTTGGTAATGAGTTTTATATATCTTGATAAAGACTGTAGGGTCAGTCAAGCTTATTAGTGAGGGACAGGGGCTAGCTGTGTCCTACAGAAATATTCAGTGGTGGATCATTCCCCACTACCCTGCCTTAAAGAAACTCTAGATAAATAGAACAACAGAAAGCAATGGTGAGCTCCAAATGCTCTTCAGTGCCCACTGGCACTTCCAAGCATGTGGGCATTTTCCTTCTCTTCCTAGTTACTGGTAGCATTTGTTTGGTAGTGAAGATCTCAGAGAGGCATTGCATGATCGTGCTACTCTTGCATTATTGACTTAAGACAGCTACCTGCCATGGCATGAAACAGTGTTTCCCAGACTCTAAAATACGATTTACTCACTCAGAGCCTGCAGTGGGTGTGGTCTAGTCATCTGGTCACATTCCAGAGGCAGGAGGGAAAAAGAAAGTCCTTCTGAAGCCAATGAGTTCCAGTCACTTGAAGATTATAATCTGAAGGGGAAGAGTGCAGTGACTTACTACCCTCGTTCAGACACAAAGGGAAACATGCTCATCACAGACGGGAAGCCAGTGAACGGGAGGCAAAGGTACCAAGACATTTATTCAGCAAATATGAAACATATGTGGTGCCTAGAGCGCAGCTCCGGTTTTTCCTAGATGCAAACTTCATGGCAAAGCAGCGAAAGCTTCAAGACCCACTGCGTTTGTAACTGACTTAAAAACATAGCACCACTGTTCAGCTTTTCTGCTATGATAGGCCCTCGTTTAAAGCTGGAACACACAGACCAGTCCAAATCTCAGAACAAAAAGGTGGTGGGCTGACCTTGGAGTTTCAGGGAGCAAAGTGTCTCCAAAGCCTTGAAAATATAAAATAGTTGAAGCCTCATTTATCTTCAGAGAGTTCTTCTTGACATGCTGCGTTCCAAGGTCAAGTGGAAACACTGGTGAACGATCCTACCCTCTCCTTTCCTTACACTGGAGGACAAGGCTTTTGACACAGGAAAGGAAGCCAGGTCGGAATGTCTACCATCAGTATGTGGATTCAGAGGAACTCACATAATGGAAATTTCAGTCACAGTGGCATTTTGTGGGCCCTGATTTCATGTTAAAACTAAGACCAAAATAGTTGTCTGTTTCCTTGACACTTGCATTGAGTTAAAAACCAAGGACCAACAACAACAAATGTTGATGAGGATGTGGAAAAAGGGGAACCCTCCTACATTGCTGGTAGGAATGTAAACTAGTTCAACCATTGTGGAAAGCAGTATGGAGGATCCTCAAAAACTCAAAACAGAAATACCATTTGACCCAGGAATTCCACTCCTAGGAATTTACCCTAAGAATGCAGGATCCCAGGTTGAAAAAGACATATGCACCCCTATGTTTATCGTAGCGCTATTTACAATAGCCAAGAAATGGAAGCAACCTAAGTGTCCATCAGTAGATGAATGGATAAAGAAGAGGTGGTACATATACACAATGGAGTATTACTCAGCCATAAGAAGAAGACAAATCCTACCATTTGCAACAACATGGATGGAGCTAGAGGGTATTATGCTCAGTGAAATAAGCCAGGCAGAGAAAGACAAGTATCAAATGACTTCACTCATCTGTGGAGTATAAGAAAAAAGAAAAAACTGAAGGAATAAAACAGCAGCAGACTCACAGAACCCAAGAATGGACTAACGGTTACCAAAGGGAAAGGGATTGGGGAGGATGGGTGGGAAGGGAGGGATAAGAGGGAAAAAGGGTTATTACAATTAGCACGTATAATGTAGGGGGGAGGGACACGGGGAAGGCAGTATAACACAGAGAAGACAAGTAGTGATTCTATAGCATCTTACTACTCTGTAATGGGGTATGTGGTGGGGACTTGATAATGGGGGGAGTCTAGTAACCATAATGTTGTTCATGTAATTGTACATTAATGATAGCAAAATTTTTAAAAATGAGAAAAAAAAACAAGGACCACAGCTAATTACAGGATAGCATGGTAGGTCTGGATAGCTGATATTTGATATGACTTACAAAAAAACAACCTCTTTTGTTTGGCTGGATATTAAAGAAAGCTTGGTCTTCAGACCTTCAGATACCTGTTCTACCTGCCAACTGCCCAGTCTTTTCTCCTTGTCCCAGCTAAAAATTATAGTAGACTTGAGACTGTGAGAAATTGAATGTAGCACAAAATAAGCTGCCCAAGTACAAAGCACTTGATCTGAATTTCAAGTGTCTATGCCACCAGAATGGAGACATTTTTCCATTTTCTCTCATTCCAAACTATAATGAGAGCACCATTTTAGCTCTGAATATCCTTTGTGTGACAGAGGGGCCTCCTGAGCCCTGCTTTGGTAGTGAGCACATACGTGATCTACAGGCAAGGAATGTACTGTCTTCAGTTGCTTGTCAAAACTACAGTAAGTTCCCTGCCTTTTCTAAAGGTGAATGAACTACACAGGCATCAATCAGTGATGGTCTTGATTTCAAAAAGGAGAAATGAGTTCAGTGATAAAAGACACTCCCTGTAATTCTTGTGTCTTCTTGTGAGGCTACAAGCCTGAACAACTTGTATTTTTTTTTTGTACAATCCCATACACTAATGGTTACTGCTACTAGTCTCCTACACTAAGCTCACAACATCATTACCAATACCCAAGTTGGTCTGCAGGTGGAGACATCCTACATGGGTAAGTGAACTAGCCTACACATTCATCATAAATAATTATATCACATATAATTTTATCACTACACAATTACTCACATTTTGATCAAAATTCTTTAGAAAAGTAACCCACATAAAGTGCAGAAATATTAAGTAAAGTGTACAGCTCAGTGAATTTACAAAGTGAATATACCTGTAAGGCCACCACCCAGATCAAGACATAGAATATTAATAGCAACCCTGAAATTTTCCTTACATCCATTCACCACTATTACTCTACCATATACCTATTTTACCTATATCTTCATAGATCAATTTTGCTTCTTTAAAAACTTCATATAAATGGAAACATTCTTTCACTTAATATTATATCTGTAATATATCTGTAATAAATGTAATGGTCTTTTGTGTGAAACTCATACATCCTTTTTCATTACTATATAGTGTTCCATGTGTGACTATCACACAATTTATATACTGTTTTGCTGGGGTCTTTGTATTTGTTCTTCTTTTGAACAATTAAAAACTCAGCTACAATGAACATTTTTGTACCCGGTAGAATTATTGTGGCATTGTGTGAATGTGTGTGTGTGTGTGTGTGTGTGTGTGTGTGTGTGTGTGTGTGTATCTCCAGCTTAGCAGATACTGTCAAAACATTTTGCAAAGTAATCATATACATTTATATTCTCTCAAGCATGTCTGATATTTCCGGTTGTCCCATATCCTTGCTAATGGTTGGTGTAGGTCCTATTTTAGCCATTCTGTGGGGTGTAGTGGAATTGACTTGCGTTTTTCATTTGCTCTTCCCGGATGGGTAATAAAATAAGAAACTTTTTCAAAACTGTCCATTTGGATACCCTCTTTTGTGAAGGGATGGGCTGTTTAAATATTTTTCCTATTTTTCTATTGGGTTATCTGCCTTTTTCCTATCTCTTTATGGAAAGTTCATTATGTAGTTTGTATATGAGTCCATTATATTTACCACAGATATCTTCTCCCACACTGTGCCCTGGTTTAAACTTTCTGAATGGTTTCTGTTGATGAATGGAAGTTTTTAATTTGAATAAAGTCTAACCTATCAATCTTTTCTTTCACAGGTATAGATATTCAAGAAATCGTTGTCTATCACCAAAGTTATAAAGACATTTATGTCTTTGACCCATTTGGATTTGGCTCATGTAGATACCTGATTTATCCAGCATCATATATTTTTAAAAACTATTCTTTCCCTACCATGCTTCAGCAGCACTTTTTGTAAATTTGATGACTGTGTATAAGTAGATCTATTTCCAGAAAAACATCGATCTTATCTATACTACTACCACTACCACAATGTTTTAATTACTGTAACTTTAAAATAACACAAAATATCTGCTGGTACAAGTCCTCTGTATCTTTTTCCTTCAAAATTGACTTACCTCCCTTTGCCCTTTTCACTTTAGTATGAATTCTGAAGTCAGTTTGTAATTTTCCATACATGCAGAAAAAAAAACCTTCTATAGACTGTATTTGGTCTATATACCAATTTTGGATCAGTTTACAGTTTTTCTATATGAACATGATCTATCCCTCCATTTACTTTGGTCTTTTACAATTTCTGTCAGTAATGTTTTATAAGTTTGCATGTAGAAGGTTAGTTTATTTTCAGTTTTATTCCTAGTTTGCTAAGAGATGTTAAAAATATCAAATGCCTTATTAAATCTATTTAGACAATGTTATTTTTTCCTCCTTTATTCTATTAATGATGGGTGTTACATTATTTTCTGATTATTTAACAATCTTGCACTCCTGGAATCAACCTAACTTGAACATGATCTATTATCCAATTGATATGCTGCTGGGATCAACTTACAACTACTTTGTTGAGGATATTTTCATCTATGTTCATGCGAGAGCCTGGTTTTCACTTTCCTTTCTTGTAAAATCCCTTTCAGGTTTTGGTAGTAAGGTTATGCTGGCCTTTAAAAATGAGTTTGGAGGTGTTCCCATATTTTCTGTGTGCTGGAGGAGTTTCTGAAGCATTGGTATTATTTCTTCCTTAAATGTTAGAATTTACCAGTAAGGACATCTGGTCCTGAAGTTTTTTTTTTTTTTTTTTGAGTTTCTGTGTATGTATGTAAAGGTTTGTAACAGATTCAATTTTTTAAAAGTAATGGACTATTCAGAGTTTCTGTTTCTTCTTATTTTGGTTTTAGTAAATGGTCCTTCTTGTTTAAAAAGCTTTATCCATTTGACCATAACTCTCCAAATTTTGGCATGCATTACTTGTTATATCTCTTTTTTTAACCTCTTTAATATCTGTGGGATGTGATTATGTTGGCAATTCGTATTTTTTTTGTGGTATCATTCTTCCTTGTCATTTATCTATTTTGTTAGATTTTTCAAAGAACTAACTTCTGGCTTTATTGATTTTCTCTATATTGTTTGCTGTTTCCCTGATATCTGCCATTAGCTTTATCATTTTATTTCTTACTCATTCCTGGGTTTAACTTGCTATCCTTTTCCTGGCTAATTGGATGAGTATTGGGATTTGTGCTCTTTGGCATTTCTTCTGTTCTAACGTATGTGCTCATATTCCCTCTAAGCCCTGCTTTAGCAACTTTTCACAAATTATAAATTATTTTTCACTATCATTCATTCCTAAATATTTCCTTATTTACTGATATGCTAGTTCCTATTTTGAGGTCACCTCCAACCCATAAGTCATTTAGAAATGGATTGCCTCAGTTGCAAATACTTCTGGATTTTCTAGCTGTCTGCCAGAGGACTTGAAGAGGACTATTTCCTGAAGCTCCTGCTCCATGGCACATCCAGACTCCTACTTGTCTTTCCAGCATTGCAGTACTGCCAAAACTTCTGCACGGCTCTTTACCCTCCCAGGAATTTGTGCCCATCTACATACATATTAAGCATCTTACACACACTTGGGAAAAATTTCACACAGAACTTTAGGCTCAAGTCTCTGAAGTTCCATTTCCTTCTCTCTGGGATCTGATTGCATCAGTGGATGCCTTGGCAGTCCTTATCTCTGATCTCTAGTCTCCAGCCCAGAGAGCCTGACACGGCACCACACCCTGCTCTACCTCTGGCCTTAAGTTCATATGCTGCAAATGGGCATATGCTCCAAGCAGAAAAATCAAAGGCAAAGTGGTGCTCAGCTCAACGTGCTTCTCTCTTGTCTCTGGGCTTTTTGGCTTCTCAAGTCCTGCTGTTGCCTTCTGATGCTTCAAGCATAGTTTTTGCATTTTATCCAGCTTTTTTAGTAGTTCCCAGTGAAAGACTTGGTCTGACAGAGGCTACCTCACCATGGCCAGAAATAGTTTTTTTCAACCTGCTTTTTTAACCTGCGAAAGTGGGATAGATTTGATTATTGTTCAAAAGTTCCACTTCTCCTAACCCCTTTGGGAGAAGGGTACTTCCCTTCCCCTTGGCCTTGTGAGTTTCTTTGGCTATTGCTATATTAGCAGGCATGATACAAGCAGAGGCTTTAGGTGGATCTGCTTGGCTTAGCAAGGCTTCTCAGTCCTCTGCCGGCCCATCAGAAGAACTTCCCTTGTTGGCCTGCTGCTCCAAGGAGGATGAGAAACATGTGGAGTTGAGCTTCCTGGCCAACCCATGGATCTGCAGCTAAAAGCAGAGCTACCCAGCTGCGCCCTGGCAAGACCAAGAAATCCAAGCCACCCCACATGAATGATCTCAGCCACAACTGAGATCAGCCCTGGCCAACAACACAGCCTTAAGGATAAATAAATCACTATGGTTATTAAGATATTGATTTGGGGGATGCACGTTATGTAGCATTTGAGAACACCAAAATACTAACTGATACATAGGGACTTCCCTTCAGGTTTATAATTTTCTTCCCTCTCCTCTGCAGCAGAGTCAGTTTCCTGTGAACATGCTGTCACATTTGGAAGTGGGACAGTGGAACCAAGGTACATGTAAGTTTGACAAGTTTAATGTCTCACACACACAATATGGAAAGCATAAGTTATTCTTTGGCAACATGGATTCCAAAGACACAAATACTAACAGAGATTTTTTAAATTGAGATATAATCGATATGTAACAGTGTATAAGTTTAAGGTGTACAGTGTCTTGTCTTATCCATTTATATATTGCAATTTAATTACTACAGTAGTGTTAGCTAATACCTTTCTCATGTCATTTTTGTGTATGTTGAGAACAGTTAAGATTTAGTGTCTTAGCAAGTTTGAAATTTACAATATAGTATTGTTGACTATAATAATTAGGCTAGATCTCCAGGACTTACTTATCCACTAGTTGTAATTTTGTACCCCTAAACAACATCCCTCCAATTCTACCCCCTTCAGCCCTTAGTAACCATCATTCTATTCTCTGTTTTCACAAATTCAGTTTTTTTAGATTTCACATATAAGCTAACACAGATGTTTTTATCACGTTTTTTCTCAATGAGAGAGTTGGATTCAATGTACAAGATTTGAGAGTTCTAAACAACAGAAAATAAGTGAGTTGGACAAGTCAGCAAGACAATCTTTAGTGTTGCTAAATTTTATATCTGATGAGGAGAGTTATTCTTAACATGGTATGAAAATTGTTATTCCACATGCATAGAGATTAGTGTTAACAAAAGTCCAACCTTAGCCCACGGGTCTGGAAAAATGCAAATCAAAAATCTGGATATATTCTCATGATCTACAGTGTGTCTGAGAATTGCCTGACTTATCTTTTAACATCCAATTGTTTTTAATAAGTGCGAATTCTGAACTGCCTACAAGCCAGTGAAACTACAATGCACCATTAGCATGGATCTGTTTATGCGAAAAAAGAGTTACTTTATCACTGGTAGGTTCTTTGAATTGGAAAGGCTGAATGATACCACAAATACCACAACAATCTCCATCCGAAGGCTAAGTGTGCCGATCATGGAATCCTGAGAAAGATTATTGCTGACAATAGCCTCAAAATTCCTCAAAGGAATCTAATGCTTTTGCCAGAGCATGGGATTTCAAAGCAAAACAGAGGCCTGTGGGAATCCTACAGCAGTGGATGTACTAAAAAGAAATTCAAACAATAAAGCGAAGACCTACTTAATATTGTTTGTTGGATGCCACTAAAGACATTCATTAAATGGTTAACTTGTTTACAAGTTTGTTATAAAATAATGAATAGCATTTTGAAAGTGGATTTTGACCATTTATTAAGAACTCAGAAGGAATAAACCACTAATGTATTCACCTTATGGTCCAAACACACTGCACTAAAGGGTAAAATGTCATATACAAGATAAAGCTTTCTTGCCCATGTCCCCAGACTGAAGAGCTAAAACAAGGCTGGACATAACATTTCCTTACCTTTAATTCTTTCATGCTCCTCCTTATCAATTTTTTAACATTTTTTTCTGTTTTCTGGATACGAAAATAATACATGTGTATAGAAACCTATAATGAAACTAAAAATAATCTATAATTTAAGTACCTGGATATATATTTGGGTATATAGGTGTGTATATAATTTTCAAATGAAATTGAGTTCCTAGTGTGTATATAGATTTGTACCCTGCTCTTTACAATAAATATCATAGTACAAATATATTAATATGTAATTTAACTTTCTATTTTTTATGTTTTCTTACTGTTTCCTTTATTTATGTGTCTTTTTGTAACACAGACTGTTCAGGTTTGTTTTTTTTCCTAATTTGTCTTGTCCAAAGATTCTTTTCATAATAATCTTGAAATAATTTTTCAAACAACAGATCCATGTTAGGCGTACTTATAATTTTTTATCACTATTATTTTCAAACCATTTGCATCAAATTGCCCCATGTGTTTGTTTTCTCATTCATTTCTTTCTAGAAATGGTGTCAGTATTTCCTTCTACATGTACAGATTTGCTATCAAGTCAAATGTTTTCCTCAAAGCCTTTTGAGTGTTGCTTACCATGTTGTTGGTATTTTCCCCAGGGAATATGCAAAATCCCAGACTCTCTCCCTGTTCCCTTCCTCCCATCATCTTCTCTGTCATAATTATCATATACTTTATTTTTCTCTGCTTCCTGGAAGGAAAACGCTGTCCTCCACATCACTGGATTGTATTTGTGGAGTCTCATATCTATCTTAATGTCTCCAGTGTGTATTTAATCCAGTGCTGGATTTTTAGTGCCTTGCCCCCTTCTCTCACCTAGTCTACTTGTTAACCTTATCCAGAGTGTGTTCATTTCAAATCAATCTCCCCTTATGATTTTCTGCTTCTGTTATACACAGTCTGTGTCTTCTTACCTCTTGTTAAACTGTTCATCAGTCTTCAAAAAACTTTTCCTGGACCTGGAATAAGTTACACTCAGAAGGCTGCTCTTATTTGGGTTCTTCAAAGTGCCAAAAATTCTGTTCCCCTACCATGCAGTATTTTATCACATTCATTCCTTTTTGAAGGATCCTCTTCATCCTAGAATGGCAGAAGATCTCATTACTTCAAACTCAGCAGCTTGCCTGGATGGCCCTCAGCTCATACCATTCATGCTGTTCTGGCTGAATCCACTTTTCCTATCTATTGAAAGAAGGTGGACTGATGTGCAAAACCCCTCAACCAATTGCAAAGTCGAAGGCTTTCTTTTATCCAGTATCACCTAGCTGGCATGAGGCTCGATCTTCCCACTCACTGCCCAATGACTTGAGAGTAAACTGATATCTTGACAACTGTAATTCTCCACAACTACACCTGTCTTCCTACCTTTCTTTTGTCCACATTTTGTGCTTTTCTTGTGAGGGTTTCTCCTCCAAGGCAACAATCCACCACTGCTTCCTATCCCTTTCTGTGACCCTTCATATCTGGGGTAGTCTCTGAGTTGGTACAGAGAAAGAGTAGAGAAGAGGCTCCAGGGAGTACAAACCTGCCTGCTTTCAGAGCAGCACCTTTGCAAAATACAGGCAGTTGTCTAATTTTCCTGTTTGCACAGAAATCAGGGGGTAAAAAGTTGGAGAAAAATAAGTGTTTTCTGACCTAATCTCAGATGAGCAGTCCTGTGTGGTGGAATGACACTGGCATCTGCATTTTTTAAATTAGACATTTTTTTCTTTACAGATACCAGAAATTCATTCCATCCAGATTCTTATCTTCTTATATGCCAGTTTTTCTGCCTTCTTCAGTATTTTGATGGGATATTCATTAGAAGAGACTGGATTAGAAGCTGCTAATAGGTGTCCTCTTAACCTCTTTATAAGTTAAGTGTGAATGTCTCCACCATGGCTAAGATCTGAAGCATGAGTCTCTGACAGATGCAAACGTGGATCTGATGGAACTGGCCTCACTATGAAAAATTCAGGCCAGGAATATGTTCCAAACAAAAGAACAGGATAATACACCAGAAAAAAGGGCTAAATGAAACAGAGATTAGCAATCTTCTTAATAAATATTTCAAAGTAACAGTCCTAGAGATACTCACTGACCTGAGGAAAATAATTGATCATCTCAGCAAGAATAGCAACAAAAAGATAGAAGATTTGAAAAAGACCACTCAGAACTGAAGAATGCAGTAACTGAAATGACACATACAATGGAGGGAATGAATAATAGATTGCTGCAAGTAGAGGCAACAGTGAGATGGAAATTAGAGAAGATGAAAACAATGAAGCTAAGGAACACAGAGAAGAAAGAACCTCTAGAAATGAGAGGATGCTAAGAGGGCTGTGTGACAACTCCAAGCAAAACAACATTGACATAGTAGGACTCCCAGCAGGCAAAGAGGTAGGTAAAGGAGTCAAAAGTCTCTTTGAAGACATGATAGCTGAAAACTTCCCCAGTCTGGTAAAGGAAATGGACACCCAAGTACTGGAATCACAGAGAGTCCCTAACAAAAGGAACCCAGGAAGACAACACCAAGGCACATAATAATTAAGGTGACAAAGAGAGAATGCTAAAAGCAGCAAGAGAGAGGCAAACAGATTTCCATAAGGGAAACTTCATAAGGCTATCAGCAGATTTCTCAACAGAAACTTTACAGGCCAGAAAGGAGTGGCATGAAATATTCAATGTATCAAAAGGAAAGAACCTACAATGAAGAATCCTCTACCCAACAAGGTTATCATTTAGAATTGAAGGAGAGATTTAAAGTTTCCCAGATAAACAAAGGTTAAAAGAATTCACTACCTCTAAACAAGCCTTACAAGATATGTTAAAGGGACTTCTGTAGACGAAAATGTTCTTAAGTCTAAATATTTCTCATCAGTGAAAACAGACCTACAGTAAAGGTAGCAGACTAATTACTCACTAAGAAAGTACGAAGTTAAAAATACAAAAGTATTAAAAAAAAACCAGACCTACAGTAAAGGTAGCAGACTAATTACTCACTAAGAAAGTACGAAGTTAAAAATACAAAAGCAGTAAAATCAACTATACACAAAATTGGTCAAGGGATACACAAAATATGTAGATTATGACATCTTATACATAAAGTGCAGAGGAGGAAGAAGAACTAAAAAGTAGAATTTTTAGATTGCCTTTGAAATTGAGCAACCATCAATGTAACATAGACTGTTATATATTTAGGAAACTATGAACCTTATGGTAACCCTCAACATAAAGCCTATAATAAATACACAAAAAAAAATTTTTTTAATCCAAGCATAACACTAAAGAAAACCATCAAATCATAAGAGAAGAGTATGAGAGAGGAAGAAAGGAACAGAGAGGAACATAAAAACAGTGAAACAGTGATAAGTACACACCTATCAATAACTACCATAAATGTAAATGGACTGAATGCACCAATCAAAAGACACAGGATGGCAGAATGGATAAAGGAATAAGACCCATCTATATGCTGCCTACAAGAGACTCATATCCAACACAAAGACATACATAGGTTGAAAGTGAAGGGATGGAAAAAGATATTTCATGCAAACAAGAGGGAGAAAAAAGCAGGAGTAGCAGTACTTATATCATAAAATAGATTTCAAATCAAAGAAAGTAATAAGCGACAAAGGACATTACATAGTGATAAAGGGATTAGTCCAAAAAAGAGGATAAAACAATTATAAATATCATACACCTTACAAAGGGGCACCTAATATGTAAAATAAATACTGGCAGAACTATAGAGGGAAATAGACTGCAAGTCATTCATATTAGGGGACTTTAACACACCACTTACACCAATAGACAGATAATCAGAAAGAAAATAAATAAGGAAACAGAGGCACTGAATAACACATTAGATCAGATGGAATTAACAGATATCTCCAGAACATTCCACCCAAAAGTAGCAGGAGACAGTTATCTCAAGTGCACATGGAATATTCACCAGAAAAGATCACATATTAGGACACAAAAAGGGCCTCAATAATTTAAAAATATTGAAATTGTATCAAGCATCTTTTCAGATCACAATGGTGTGAACTAGAAATCAATTACATGAAGAAAACCAAAATATCCACAAACACATGGAGGCTAAACAACATGCTTCTCAATAATAAATGGATCAATGAACAAATCAAAGAGGAAATCAAACACTACATAGAGACAAATGAAAACAAAAATACAACAGTTCAAAATATGTGGGACACCGCAAAAGCAGTTCTAAGGGAGAAATACATTGCAATACAGGCCTACCTGAAGAAACAAGGACAATCCCAAATAAAAAAGTTAAACTCACAACTAAAGAAACTAGAAAAAGAAGAACAAATGAAACCCAAAGTTAGTAGAAGGAAGGACATAATAAAGGTCAAGATCAGAAACAAATAATATAGAGAAGAAGAAAATAAGAAGATGAAACCAAGAGCTGGTTCTTCAAGAATATAAACATAATAGATAAACCCCTAGCCAGACTGACTTATCAAAAAATAAAAAGCTGACACAAACAAAACCAGAAATGAAAAAGGAGAAGTTACAGTTGATACCACAGAAATACAAAGAATTATAAGAGAATCCATGAAAAATTACATGCCAATAAATTGGACAACCTGGAAAAAATGGAAAAATTCCTAGAAACATATAATTTTCCAAGACTGACCCAGGAAGAAACAGAAAACTGAACAGACCAATTACCAATAATGAAATTGAATTGATAATTTGAAAAAACTCCCAAAAAACAAAATATCAGGACCTGCTGGCTTCACAGCTGAATTCTACCAAACATTTAAAGAAGAGCTAATAACCATCCTTCTTAAAGTGTTCCAAAAAATAGAAGAGGAGAGAATACTTCCAAACTCATTCTATGAAGGCAGCATCACTCTAATACCAAAACCAGACAGAGACAATACAGAAAAGGAAAATTACAGACCAATATCCTTGATGAACATAGATGCAAAAATCCTCAACATAATATTAGCAAACCAAATTCAAAAATATATCAAAAGGATCAACCATCACGACCAAGTGGGATTTGTTCCAGGGATGCGAGGATGGTACACTACTCATATATCAATTGATGTGATACACCACACTAACAAAAGGAAGGATAAAACTATATGATAATCTCAATAGATACTGAAAAAGCATCTGAAAAAATTTAACATCCATTCATGATAAAACTCTCAACAAAATGGGTATAGAGGGAACATACCCCAACATAATAAAGGCCATATATGACAAACCCACAGCTAACATCATACTCAATGACAAAAAGCTGATAGCTTTTCTTCTAAGATCTAGTTCACACAAGACAAGGATACCCACTCTCACCCACCACTTTTATTTAACGTACTAGAGGTCCTAGCCATGGAAATTAAACAAGATAAAGAAATAAAAACATGTAAATTGATAAGGAAGAAGTAAAACTGTCACTATTTTCAGAAGACATGATACTATATATAGAAAACCCAAAAGCTCCACCAAAAAACTTTTAGAACTAATAACTAGATTCAGCAAAGTGGCAGGAAACAAAATCAACATACAGAAATCTGTTGCATTCCTATATACTAACGATGAACTAGCAGAAAGAGAAATCAGGAAAACAATTCCATTTACAATTGCATCAAAGGAATAAAATACCTAGGAATAAAGCTAACCAAGGAGGTGAAAGTCCTATACTCTAAAAACTATAAGACACTGATGAAAGAAATTAAAGAAGACACAAATAAATGGAAATCTATCCCATGCTCTTGGATATGAAGAATTAATATTGTCAAAATGGCCATCTTGCCCAAAGCAATTAACAGATTCAATGTAATCCCTATCAAAATACCAATGGCATTTTTTCCAGTGAACTAGAGCAAATAGTCCTAAAATTTATATGGAACCACACAAGACCCTGAATAGCCAAAGCAATCTTGAGAAAGAAGAACACAGCTGGAAGTATCATGTTCCTTGACTGCAAACTATACTACAAAGTTATAGTAATCAAACAGTATGGTACTGGCACAAGAACACACCAGTAGATCAATAGAACAGAATAGAGAGCCCAAAAATAAACCCATGCATATATGGTCAATTAATATATGATAAAGGAGCCATGGACATACAATGAGGAAAAGACAGCCTCTTCAATAACTGGTGTTGAGAAAACTGGACAGTAACATGCAAAAGAACAAAACTGGATTACTAACTCCATACACAAAATCAAACTCGGAATAGATTAAAGACCGAAACATAAGGCATGAAATGATAAAACTCTTAGAAGAAAAAATGAACAAAAATCACAAGTCTCCCAGGCAAGGGAAACAAAAGCAAAAATAAACAAGTGGAACTACATCGAACTATAAAGCTTCTGTACGGCAAAAACACCATCAATAAAACAAAAAGGCAATCTACTGTATGGAAGAATATATTTGTAAATGATATATCCAGTAAGGGGTAAACATCCAAAATATATAAAGAACTCATATGCCTCAACACCAATAAAACAAATAACCTGATTAAAAAATGGACAGAGGATCTGAACAGACATTTTTCCAAAGAAGACATACAAATGGCCAACAAGCACATAAAAAGGTGCTCCACATCGCTTATCTCTAGGGGAATGCAAATCAAAACCACAATGACATATCACCTTACACAAGTCAGAATGACCTCTTATCCAAAAGACAAGAGATAACAAGTGTTGGTGAGGATGTGGAAAAAAGAAAACCCTCATGCACTGTTGGTGGGAATGTAAATTGGTGCAGCCATTGTATGGAAAACAGTATGGAGGTTCCTAAAAACCTAAAAATAGAAATACCATACCACCACTCCACTTCTAGGAATTTATCTGAAGAAAACAAAATCTCTGATTCAAGAAGACATATGCACCCCTATGTTTATTGCCACATTATTTCCAATAGCCAAGATGTGGAAGCAACCAAAGTGTCCATCAATAGATGAATGGAGAAATAAGATGTGGTACATATATAGAATGGATCAGCCATACAAAAGAAAGAAATCCTGTCATTTGCAACAACATGGATGGATCTAGAGGGTATTACACTAAGTGCAATAAGCCAGGCAGAGAAAGACAAATACCATATGATTTCATTTACATGTGGAACCTAGAAACAAAACAAAATGAACACACCAGCAGTAGACTTAACAGACACTGAGAAGTGACTGGTGGGTACTATAGGGGAGGGGTTGTGGTGTGTGTGTGTAGGGGATAAAGAGGCACAAATTTCAATCATAATATAAATCAGTCATGGGGATGGAAATGCAGCATGGAGAATATAGTCAATGATTTTGTAACATCTTTTTATGTTGACAGATAGTTAACTGCACTCGTTGGGTGAAGATTTAATAATGCATATAACTTGAATAACTATGTTGTATACTTGAAACCAACATAATATCGTATACCAACTATACATCAATAAAAAAAAAAAGGATTCAGGCCAGCCTCCCACTCCAAAGAGGTCTCCTCACAATCAGGCCCTTGAATGTCAGGCAATACATAACTGCAGTTCCCTTCCTATTCCTAAATGTGGATCGACAACTTTCTCTCTTGATATCTTTTAGATGTATGTTAGGAAATCTCTAGAATATTTATTCTGTGTTATCTGTAAAGCATCCCATCATGTGAAATAAAACCTGTTTACTTGAGTGAGTTGAAACTGATGGGAAATAGTTGCATTATTTCTAATAGTGTGGTCATATGAGTTAAAATTTTTTCTTTTCACTGAGTGTATTAATTTTACTCTTAATAGTAATAATAATCATTTAATGAGTAGCCATCACATTACTTCAAATGACATTTCCCATCTAGAATTATTCAAATATAGAAATGTAATTAGGTTACCATTGTTCTGATAAACATTTGTTAATAAATAAATGAACCTAGAATTAAGGTTTTTGGAATCTATAGATTCCATGAAATGGGATGTGAATTTCTATGTGTATGAGTTTTTCTACTGAGAGAGTCCAGTGTTTTCAGGAGATTCTCAAGGGGATTTATGAGCAAAAGAAGGCTAAAATAATCTTTAGAGCCTTAAAAAATATTTTGATAACAAGTTTTTTCTCCAATTTTAAAATGCTTAACAGAATGTTCATGAAACAATTAAAATGTTATCAGGAAGGTGAGAAAGTTCATCTTGGGGAAACATACTACATTACCAAGAACAATCTCTGGGTCCTGGGGCATGTCCCTAACTCATCACCCAGGGCATCCGTTGCGTTATTTATAAGAGGAGGAGTTTGTACTAGATGGGTAAATTCTAAGATCACTCCCAGCTGTAAATTCTAGGACTAGTCACAAAGATTCACATACAAACTTAAAACAAAATAAACAAGACACGCGATTAGAAAATCCTTGCAACATATATCATTTTATTAACATAATCGATGAAGTATTTAAATAGGAAATTAAACTTCTGAGTTCTCAGAACCTCATAAAATCAGTTGTCTCTCAACAGGAAAGCTCTTGAAAGTTGGACATGTGACTTCAGATGAAAATCCTTGATCAGTTTATATATTCTACTGTTTAAACACTTTTCTGTTGTAATGCTTTGTGTGATGTTCAAAAAGCTTAATGAGCAAAGCAAACATTGTGGTCACCTACTGAGATGGAATAAGCTAACTAAGGAGTAAAAAAATGGGATAAACACAATGGCTCATATAATCTAAACATGTGGTCAAAAGGAAAGGAAAACGACTCTTGTCCCCTCTGAAATACTTGTCATAACTGAACAGCAGGACAATCAAATGTGGTTGGAAATGAATGGTATATAATCACTGAGAAAAGGAAAGAGAGAAGCTGGCTGAGAAATACTGGATGAGTTTAAATACTTGAGGGGATTCTTGTTTATTTGCACTAAGAAGCAGTCCAGGCAGTCTGTTAGCTGGCACCCTGGGATAAGCCTAAATATTTACTATCTTCTCCACTCAACTGCTGGACAAGGGACTGAAAATTACTCACTTCATTTGACTGGAGCTGGGACCACACATTGGACACTTTCAGGCCATTCTGAACAATCCAGCACATCACAAAGGGTTTTTTTTTTTAATGAAGTGGGTTTTCCAGTTTGCAGATCAAACTGTTACTTTGAAAATGATGGGCTCAAAATGGATCCCACTTAAAATGAGAATAGAGGTTTTGATGGCTATTTATAGATTCACGTAAGGCTCTGATAATGTGCATTAAAACAGTCATGACACTAAAGAGGCTTGCCAGAGACAAAGTTTGAGAAAAATCAGAAACCAGATAAATGAACTTCATCTTCAGGCAAGAAATGAACATACATAAAATGGAATTCTTTCTTGAGCCACATAAATTGGCTAGTTTCAGATTATTAGAAAAATTACTAGGAAATAATCATTTATTTTCTTTGACATTTACCTATTTATTTATCTACTACATCATTTGCCAATCCACTCACCATGCTGACGTTTAGATTTGGAACTTATGGTAACCAAAATAACAAAATAATGCCTTTTTTTAAGTATGTGCTTGTATCTCCGGGGGTGGGGGAGGTGGAATCCTAGGCAAATACCATTGAAACCAAAATCAGTCAAAGGGAGAAATAAAGTTTATTTCTTACAAGCAGTCATCACTTCTGCTCCCCCATGTCTCTCGTGACCAGGCTGCAGAAGAAGAGCCCCCACTCAACCTCTCAGGTCCAGATAAGCCCTTCCTTGCCCTGTAATTACCTATTCATATGGAGATGGACTACTCCTCTCCACCCCCTGGAAACACCTATTGTACAGAGATGAACTAAAGCCAGTTGAGAGATTCTGGAAATATTGCAATTTTACCCACACACTTTTTGTGGGTGTATATATATATATATATATATATATATGTATAGTCAGTGATTATGACACTCACTGAATCCTGAAACAAGACACTAGAAATGGCAACATGCTCTTATTAGAAAAAATGAGGGTGAGTGGCCTAACATTATAAACTAAAGTTATTGTCCAAAAGAAATACAGCCTCCTATAAGCCTGCCTATTAGCTGTACATGTACTATAACGTGTTGCTTTAATTACACACGGATAGTATAATGACTCACTGTAATAATCTATCCTAAAATATCATAATTTCAATGTATTAGCTTCCTGGAAGAAATAAAAACTAAGCATTTTCCATAATCTAATGGTCTATCCATTGATTCAAGAAAAATAATAAGCACTATAATGTGTAACATTTTGTGAGAAGTAGTGTTTTGTTAAGAGTATGATTGCTGCTTTCCATAGTCTTACAAACTATGAAGGAGAATAAGCCACGCACTCAACTGATTTCAACCATTATTTTATTTATCAATCATCTTCTATGTTCAATACAGTACTAGGCATGGAGAAGTTGTGGGGTTTAATAAAAACAAACAATTTCAATATTTCAATATAAGAGCATGCATGAGGTAGATTGGTTATTCATTCACTGAATTATTATAAGCTCACCCTTTAAAGTCACAATCTATGAGACATAATTAATAGGCAAACAAATAAATACAGTTGTAATTACATCTTGGGAAAAGTGTCATGTAGGTAAAATGGAGAGGAGCGAGGGACAACCAGTTACATGAGCTTTCTTAAGGAAAGCCTGGAGAGGGCACATCTTGAGCGTTGAGGAATATCTCCCCACAGGAGGGGTCAGTGACTGTGCATCTGGTCAGACAGGGAGTGTGGGCAAAGGCTCCTAGGCAGCCTGGAGAGAAAGGGAGGCTGCTGGAACTGGAGCCCCACGAGTTTGCAGAAGGCCACTTGCAGAGAGAGGTGGAAGGCAGACTGGAGCAATATCAGGCCCTTGAGAGGTGCTGACTCCATGAGAACGCATAGTGGGAAGGATAGGGCAGGGTCTAGAAGATACCGTGGTGGAGCTGGTCCTTGACATGAGAACTGTGTAAAGGGTACACTTTTGTAGCCCTGACAGTGTATCTAGAGGCTCCGAATAAGACCAAGAGGCAAAAACACTTCAACAACAGCATAGAGTCGCAGATGATTCATATCTTCCTGCAGGGAAATGTCATAGACAAGTTTGTAATGGTGAGTTGATGAAAGGTCTTAAACACTAGATAAGTTTTATGAGCTCCACTCTTCAAGCAACAAGGAAATCGTAAGCTTTATAAACAGTGGGTGGTGTGATCAGAGGCTAGTTTTGAAAGATCCGTGTAGGGAACAGGTGAGACAGGCTAGCAGCCGAGATGGCCATGAGAAAGCCAATACAGTCAATGGGGAGGTGGTGGGTCTACACGGCAGGGTGGCAACCTTGTGAAGGGAGAAATGTGGAAAACACTCTACTGTAACTTCTTCCTGGTACTGCATCAGACCTCAACTCACTGCCACCCAACATCTACGAGCAAATGTGGAGAAAAATAAGTGTTAGGGTAGACAGATGATTTTAAGACTGCACACTCAGGCATTTCTCTGGTTGTTCTAAAAGTCCCCCCTTAAGGAGGCAGACCTGCCAGGAGAGGTGCTTCCTAACTAAACCACCTTGCCCTCCTGTTGAACCGCATGCACTGGATTTCACTTTATATGTGATTCCTCTAAAGGGAGTGAGTGTGTCCTAAAGACGGTCCTGTGGCCTGCGTGACTGTGCTGATGTTATGAATGCATGTGTTGAAGGCGTGATTCACGGTGTCAGACTGAATGATCTGTTATAACCCTGGACAGACATTTCATTCTGGTGTCTTAGGGATGTATGCATGGCTATGCTTCTTTGCAGGATGTGATTTGTTTCATTCTGATCCAGAACTATGAAGTTTGTGATGAATCAGGCTTCCCTTTCCAGAGCTGCTGCTGGAAATCAGAGGCCATTTGTGGCCCGCATGGTAAGTGCATCTCTCTGTGTGTCCGAGCCTCCATGTGATGTCCCTGTTTTGTCTATTTTCTTTTTCCTCTTTTCACTCTATTTATTGCATGAAATCTTCTTGAAGTTTATAAGGCTTTGTAAACTACCTTAGATGTTTTCTATAACAAGTAACAGTATGACTAAGAGAATGAGAGAAAGGGCTGAATAAATGCTATTTCTTTTTCTTCCAGCCTACCTTTCCATTCCCTTCAGTGGGTAGGAGTTTCAAAAAAAAAAAAAACTGACAGCCACAAAATCTAAGTTTAAAAAAAAAGCATAAATTGTGCTTGATCATTTATTTTATATCTGTCATTTTGAAAGCATCTTAACAGAAAGCCAAAAATCGCAAAACCAAAGATCTACAACTTCAAACAACTCTTTCAATGTATGGAAGTCAGAAGAGATGGAGGAAAACCGAATGACATACAACTAAGGAAAATAAATTCTTTTAAAAAGTTGGAACAAAGTAAGGATAGATAGGGAAGAAAGGGAAAACACCCAATTGAAATATTTCTGATTTTAACCACTAGATGGAGTAAAGCCAAAAATATATGCCTGGAATTGAAAGGGTGAAAATATCCCATTACCTCTCTAGCAGAATGCTCTTACTGACAGGATGAGATCATTCTGATAAGGAATTCTGAATGTGTTCCCTGTCATGTTCATAATTTTCTGGACTGACAGGACATTCCTATAAGAAGGATGTAATGTTCCCTGTTTTTCTGGTGATTGAAAGGACTTAGCAAGGTGTAAGGACCAACTCAAGATGCCACAGCGCTTAGTGAAAGTTGATGATGGAAGCCATCCTATGGAGTAGTTGACAGGTGGTTCAGACCTGTACTGTACATTCTACTGGATTCATGGGGAGTATAAAATGGTATTCCAGCATGAGTCTCTTTAGTCACTTGTCCATCCTTCATCTCCAATGAATCGATGTGGGAACTAGCTACAATGTCCTCCTATTTCACCTGTGGTGTCTGCCCCACTTGACTGTAATGCAGAGTAAAAGGACCACAGACATGAGCACGAGTCTATGATTCTAGAAGCTAGAGAAAACATGTGACATGATAGAGATTACCTAAGTTTAAATCAGGCTTCAGGGTCATTTAGTCAACAAATTCTATGTGCTAGGCCCCGGGTTACAGAGTAAACAAGACAGATCTGGTCTTTAATTCCTTTTAATGGCAATACTTCTTGTGAATTTACTATATGCCAGGTTCTGTTCCAGTCCCTTAATCATTAAACCTTACAGCAATCATATGAGGCAGATATTATCATCCTCTTTTATAATTGAGAAAGTAACACTCAAAAAAGTTAAGTAATTTGGAGTTTCAGCTTCTGTTCCAAAATCATAGGAGCTTGCAAGTCATCACTCTCATCTTCCTAATAAGAAAAAAGCCTGAACAGATCAAGAAATTATCTTAGATACATATGATAATTTAGGCAACAGACAAACTGTTGCCCAAGGCAAACTGGAGAAACAGACAGATACATAGAATCACAATTTATGAGGAGCAGAAGCCCAGGAGCAAAATTCTACAGCTGGATCCATGTCAGCAGGAACACTGGAAACTGTAATTGATGAATTGCTGGATGTTCAGTGTAGACTAGCTGAAGAGGTCAAAAGACCAGAGGGCCCAGTCTTGGGGGACCCTTCATACTTTTGTGAGTTTTACCTCTAAGAGCCCTACCAAATTCTCACAGTGAAAATCTGAGAAAAATCCTCTCTGACTTCCAGGAGGGGAAGAGGAAAAAATCGTTTTGAAATATGACCAGAGTCTTCTGTTCTTAAAAAGAGGCTGCCCTCAAGGGAAACTATTTTATGAGAGCCTAACTAACTGGAATTCTTACCAAAGCCTAAATGACCTGGAAGAATGGAAATATCCAACTCCAATCCCCTCTAGCCTTCCACTGGGGGAAGGAAAATAACCAGTTCAGGCTCACCAAAGGACTGAGACCTAATTATAAGATATATAATATTTTCCTGCCTCCATACCTTACCACCACCAAACATCAACTTCAATAGAGTTCTAGAACAGTAACAGAGTATTAAACCTAAAATAACTACAAGCCTCAGACCTCATTTAACAAGTCTCTAGGAACACCCAAAGCCAACAGGGGAGACAAAAACAATGACTGTACAAGAAATTTTAGCCTCTGACACCAGAGCTACAGTAAACAATAAGCACAGACTAACTTTTACCAGAAAAACAAAACGTTACACTACAGGCCTATTTACCTTTGTTCCTTTTGCCAGATATATTATACCCAGCTTTCAGCCAAAAATTATAAAGCATGCTAAAAGGTAAGAATCACAATCTGAAGAGATAAAGCAAGCATCAGAACCACACTCAGAGATGGGACAGATTTTGGAATTATCAGGCTAGGAACGTAAAATAACCGTGATCAATACACTAAAGGCTCTAATAGAAAAAGTGGACAACATGCAAGAACAGATGTGTAGTGTAAGTACAGTGACGGAAATGCTACAAAGGAATCAAAAGGAAATACAAGAAATTTAAAAAAATATAAGAGATATGAAGAATGCAATTCGTGGGTTCACCAGTAGACTGGACATAGCCAAGAAAAGAAGTAGTGAGCTTAAAAATATGTCAATAAAAACTTTTAAAACTGAAATGCAAAAATATCCAAAGACAAAAAAAGGAACAGAACATCCAAGAACTATGGGATAATTACAAAAGATAAAATATGATCATAACGGGAATACTGAAGGGGGAGAAAAAAGAAAAAGGAAGAGAGGAAACATTTGAAGTAATAATGGCTGACAATTTTCCAAAATTAATGATAGACATCAATCCACAGATCCAGTTGGCTCAGACAACACCAGACAAATGAAATACCTAAAAATCTACACATGGGCAAAGCATCGCTAAATATCAGGAGATCAAAGAAAAAGAAAAATCTTGAAAGAAGCCAAAGGAAAATAAATACTTTACTTACACATGATTAGTATAAGAAGTACATCAGACTTCTCTTCAGAAACCATGCAAGCAAGAAAAGAATGGAGTGAAATATTTAAAGTATGGAGAAAAAATATCCACTAACTAAAATTCTGTACTTTATAATCTGTGTTTTTTAAATTATAATTATACAAATGCCGTATATGTATAATTCAGCAAAATTATCCTCCAAAAATGAGGCAGAAATGAAAACTCAGACAAATAAAAATTGAGGAAGTGGGTTGCCAGTAGACCTGCCTTGTGATAAATATTTAGAAAAGGTCTTTGGAGAGAAGGAAAATGAAAGAAAGGGAACATTAGAGAAGAGATGAATGAAGGTGAGGTCCAATCCCTTATTTTTCTTATTCTTAATTGATCTCACAGGGCTAAGGGGTAGGGAAATGGGTCAGCTGAGCATAGCGGATGTTTAGAACAGTGAATGATTCTATATGGTACTGTAAGAGTAGAAACATGACATTAGACACTTGGCAAAACCCAGAGAATTACACAACACAAAAAGTGAGCCCTAAATTACACTAATAATAATGGATCAATAGTGGATCATCAATCATGAAAACATGTATCACACCTTTGCAAGATGTTAGGAACAGGGGAAACTGAGGAGGAAGAGAAGGAGTATAGGGAAACTTTCCTTATTTTCAGTTGAATTTTTCTGCAAACTAATTTTTAAAAAATTAAGTAACTCACTGAGGTTCATATAGTTAGTAAAAAGCACAGCTGAAATTTAAACCCAGAAGATCTAGCTGCCATGCTTATGCTTTTAACTATTATGAATACCACCTGTCTGCCTAAACAGGGAGAAAGACATTGCAAAAGAATGACAAGTGTGAAGAATTAGGGTGTAAGAAGAGTGTACAACTTCTGAACTTGGCTTTTCTAGCATGTTGGAACCAACTGAGGGACAGACACAAAAATCAGGTATGTTCCAGCATGTCAGCGTTATTGCCACTTAGCTCATTCAGAGAAAGTGGCTTAGATCCAAAGACAGAATGGCTTCCCAAATCCCATTCACCCACAAACTGCATTTACCCGCTGGGTCATACCAAAGATGCTGAATAATTAATGCTCCCTGTGCTGGGCTTGTTGCCTGAGGACAGCAGAAATTGAGAAGAGCGGGTATAATCCGTGGGTGGTTGGAAACACCATAGAAAGCCAAAGAGATGAAGAGCTGCGGACTCAATCAGTCTCTCCCCAAAGTTTCCAGCCAGCCGGGTAAGTTACTCCTGTGGAGGGAGGCTAGTAAAGAATATGGAAGAGAACTGAATGGCAAGTATTATTCCCTGGTAGCAGGAGAGACCTCCAGTCCTGGTGGGAAATGGGAAGCATGGGAAGTAAACATCCCAGCAGGGAGGCTGCTGCCTGCAGGCTGAGCCCTGGAAGGTACGGCTGTGGACCTCGACGCGGGGATTGGGGCAGGCAGAGGGAGGATTGTGGCTATCCCAGGCATCAGAAGTAAACTGGATTTCAAAGCTCATTATTTTAAATATTTGTTCTGGTACATTTTTAAAGACAGGCCTTATGAGAAGATGATGAGAAATGTGTATTTTAAAGCATCATGGAAAAAGAAAGAAGGAGAAATTCCATGATTAAGACAAAAATCACACCTCATTCATCTCTGTCCTCCTAGGTCCTACTTGAAACGGGGCCCTAGTAAGTCCTGTGCTAATAAATCAATGTATGAGGGGAGAGGACAAGACACATATAAAGCATATTAGAGCTACCAAGGAGAATTGTTCATTTTCAAATATTTTTCAAAATTATTCTTGAGTGATTGGTTATCTTAGACAAATAAATGAATTCCATTTTCTCCAAAATAACCAGAGGTTTTCCCGTTTAGGTGGTAACTACTTAACAACATCAACTGAGATACTTTTTTTTCCAAGTCTAGATTGTTTGGAAAAATAAAATAATTCAAGACATGCAAATCTTCGTATGTGGGGTGGTTCACCCATACCTAATTTAAGGCATTTAATACCTAGTAACAATGTTGCATGGAGTAGCTTCATTGAGTGAAGAGTTTAAGAGTTATTGAGGTATTAATTAAGGAAGGCATTAGAATGATAGAGGTAAGCCTAAAAGGGAAAGTGAGGCTAGGGAGGGTGAAGGTTGAGGAAGACAGGCAGCTTTAGGCTAGGAAGTGAAACTGAGGGAGCCAGTCTCCAGGACAGGCCTGGGTGCCTTCTTGTCTTTGCAAAGAAATATTATGCAAGAGTGAGTGTATCTTCTTTTAGGAAAGCATTTCAACTTTCTGCCTATGGTTTTATATGAATTGGGTAAATTTGTACTTTAAACAAGCAAACAAAGAGGCCAAAAGAGCTCGGCTAGCTGAACTCCTGTCTACAGAGCACATTCCAAGCGGCATCCACTGGCTGTGTCCCTGACTGAACTCCTTTAGCCCTGAGCTGAGCTTTGTGTATTCAGGAACCCCACTGGACTATTATCTTTGTCCTTGTTATTTCCATTGCTAATGAACTTGACCACTGCTCTTTCTCTCTCATTAATTACAAAATAAACAGTTTCCAGAAATTACAGAGGCTTTACCCACGTGATTCACTCTCTGAATGATTTCTATGTCCAGAAATGGACTTATAAGTAGGCAAAGAGAATATCTACTTAGGAGGATTTTAGCAACATTGCAAAGATTTACCTCCTCCAAGATGACTCAAAGACCCCTGAGCCTGATATCCACACCCTTGTGTAGCTGTAGTTCCCTTGCAACTAAGGTTCGTCTGTGTGTCCAACAGAATGCAGCAGAAGTAATGGTTTGGCACTCTGAATTTAACTGTAAAGACACCGTGACTTCATCTACACTGTGCCCTCTCTCTCTCTTTCCCTCTCAGATCACTCACTCTGAGGGAAACCAGCTGCTGTGGTCTACAGAGGAGACTCTGAGGAGGCCTGCAGAGAGGACCATGTGGAGGTGAACTGAGGTCTCCGGCCGACAGCCATGTGAGTGACCTTGTTAAGTGAATGCTCTGGCCCTACCCAAGCCCTCAGTTCATTGCAGCCCCTGCTGACAGCATGACTGCAACTTCATGAGACCCTGAGCCAGAGCCATCCACATAAACCCATCCTGGACTCCTAACCCCTCAGAAATTGTAGGAGATTATAAATGTCTTTGCCTTAAACCTCTGAATTTTGAGGTAATAATAGTTACAAAGCAACAGATTACTAATATATTACCTATGATTTAATTTATTTATTCAACAGGTAACTGTAGACATCTACCATCTTTCAATTTCTGTGATGTGCACTTCACGAATATAGTAAAGCAAGGTATCTGTCCTCAAGAAGCTCACAGAACCATTTGGAATGTGGATGGAGTTTTAATTCAAGTTGATGAGTGTTATGAAAAAGTTACATAAAACGCACACCAAAAGAGGGACTTAATCTATCCAGGAGAGTTTAGTAAAGCTTCATAGAATTTATACTTGAATCGTGTCCTAAAGAACAAGTAGACATTAGCTAATAGTGAAAGAAAATGCATTCCAAAGAAGGAGCAGACATGAGCCAAAAGCAGAATTCATGGCTTGCTTGGTGTATGCTGGGATTTGGAGTCGGTTTTATGCTGCTGGAAAGGAGTATTGGAAGCAGAAAATGGTGAGAGGTATGTGTCTAGTGGGGAAGACTGACCCAAGATCACAAATGGTCCTGAATGCCATATTAGAAAAGGTAGGGTGTATCTTACAGGTCTGGAGGACCAAAGTTATCTGTAAACAAAAAGTGTCACCATCAAACCTACATTGGTGATGGTACAGAAGGAAGATGGGTTTGAGGATAAAAGGGCTGGAAGCAAGCACAGGGAAATTGGTCTTGCAGTTGTCAGACAAGAGATGACAGGGGCTTGAGTGTGGCGTTGGTGGCAGGGATGGAGAGGACAATGGGATAATTGCGTGGAGGAAAGCAAAGGCCGATAGTGACTTTCATCATTAGGAGATGTGATGAAATGTGAGACCACCACGAGAGAAGACAGGCACGAGAAGAAGACTGTAGGGGAAGTTTATGAGCTCAGCTTGTGATATGTTGAGGCTGAAACTGCCTTTCCTTTATATGAAAAATCACAATCTCAGTATGAATACCCTTGCCTACAAATAAAATTGTAACATTTTTAATAGAGAGTATGACACACCAGTCCACAGTAGATGGCACTAATGTGTAGAGCACCGAAAATCGGGAAATAGACACACAATGAATAAGCCTTCCACTGACAGGAAGAAACTGGACCTTAGGTAAATCCTGGTGGTCTTTGGTGCACAGGAGGCAGGGAAAGCAGGTGGCTGGGGAGTAATGGGGAAACAGTATTACTTGCTGTAAGCCAAATCTCTGGTTTAAAATAAAACCTGCCTGAATCAAGTTTCCCTTTCAAACATGATATTATCAAGAGTAATTGGATTATTTCAAATGTTGTTCCTAGAGTTTCATTTTAAAATAAAATTATATTGGCCATTCAATGCACAGGCTGCACTGCCGTCTGTTTCGTCCTCCAGTATATTCTTGCCATCTGGGTATTTGCCTTCCCAGACAGAGAGAGAGAAAGCAAATAGCTTAGGATTTGGGGAAGGGCCTGCAGAGGGACTTATGAAAGATGACCGCATGACCAAGTTCTTCTCCTCTCATTTGGGAAAGCTGTTGTTACAGGAGAAATAAAATGTGAGGAAGGGAAAGAAGTTAGTATTCTTTTAGCACTTACCATATGTCAGGCTCTGCTAGGTGTTTTCTGTATATTGTCATTTAATCCTCATACACTGGTAAGGTGCATGTTAGTAATCCTCTTACAGAAAAAGGAAGCAGGGTTTCAGAGAAGTTCAGTAATTTGCTTAAAACTGCAGATGACACTGCTTTCAAAATCTATTTTCTTCCTAATATGGCAAGTCAACCATTGACTATAGACAATGCTAATTGCAAGGACAAGGTTATCCCTTGCCTGATAAAACACATTCTGTGTGATAACTGGAAGTAGCTTTAACAACCAGGTGGAAAGGGCAAAGGCTTGGCAGGTACAAAAGAGTAAGGCTTTCTCTTCCCCAGTCTCAACATGTGAATAATCCCTCCATTTAGAACTGAAGTCATAACTATTAAGCTTTTAAAAAATATTCTAAATAGAAATGTCCTCATTGCCCTTTTAAATTACAAATTTTTGCAGAGGAAGAGGAAGAGAGAGAGAGAGACACACACAGAGACAGAAATGGATAAAGAGAAAGTATAGTACTTTAGCAGTCCCATGCTGCCCAGAAATGATCACCCATTTAAAATTTGAACATATTTGTATGAACTTTTTTTCTAGGTGTGTTTGTGTGTGTCTATCCATGTATACACACACACACACATGCACAGAATGTGAGATTTTCCTACAAGGACTTCCCCACAATCTGCTTCTCTCCTTTAAAAAAATATTGTGTAAACATATCTACCAAACTCTTTGTAATAGCTTCACTGTATTCTGTTATTTAGAAATAGGTGCCAAACTTAATAGCATTCCAAAAACAAAAGGAAAACTAATAAAGAGCACAACAACATTTAAATCTGCAATGACTCTACAGATACTTCGAGATGAAATTTTACTGGAGGAGAAAAAAATTAAAAACCTTATTGGACCCCAAATCACTGGAGTCAACTAGTCCCTTGGGGTGCTCCTCAACCTGGCTTTTGGTGTCCCCCTCGTTTGCACTCCCACCCTAATGCCCTGCATACCTCATGTCACCCTGCTGCTTGACTCCCCTTGTGAACGTGTGTCCCTCCTAGACATGCCCACTAGCAAGGTCTCACCCACTCCCGGTGTCCTACCTTCCCTGTCCTGGGGCTCTTTGCCACAGTGCACCATCCTCTTCCATACCAGGAGCAGCCTACAGAGAGTTGTCTACATCAGAAGCAGCAGCCTGATTCTGATAATAATCAAGTTGGGGCTCATGAGTTGAGACAATTGTTTATTTATCTGTTCCCATTGTGTAACACCTCACTGCTTTAGAAAATGATTTCTTGCTCTCTTCAGTGTTACTCTTTGAAGATTTAGTTGGCTTTATTAAAGGGATTCTGGAATCAGGCAGCATCCCATCTAAGCAAGTAGAGAGATACTTGAGGGGTTGTGCAAAATGGAAGGTTTCATAGAAAGGAGGGCAGGGCAAGAAGTTAATAGCCAAAGAAAAGAAAGGGATTTTTCAGGAAAAGTTGTCCTCTCTTAGGGGGACTAGGAGGGGGTCTTATCATGCAGATCACCTCATCTTTTTGGGGATAAAGAGGACTCTTGTGAGATATTACCTCTTTGGGGCTGACCAGAAAATTCCTGATTGGCCGTTAAAAGGTTACATTCCTGGGATAGGTTGAAACTGTAATTAAGTCTTAGTTTGCTATCGTGGGAGGTGAGGCAGGGGGCAGCAAATGAATCCATTTTGGTTTGGACATGTTTTTTTTCTTTTTTTAACAGTTCAAATCCAACCCACTGCCTGTTTTTAAAAATAAAGTTTTATTGGAACACAGCCACACACATTCACTTATGTACTGTCTACAGGTGCCTTCCCTCTATGATAGCAACACTGAATCATTATAGCCTAAAAACCTAAAATACATAACAATCTGGACCTTCGCCACATAAAAGATTTGCCAATCGCTGGTAGAGATCAATATTCAGTAACGACTTTCAATAATTTGATGTGTTGTCTCTCCTAGAATTCCAGCTATGTTTGTAGAGACACAGGGCCTCAGTCCAATGGTATACGTCCAGTGATAAGAATTCTTAAAAGAGTAGCTGTCTCATGAGACAGGTCTTTCTCTTGAGGCAGAGCGAAATGTTCCCTTGCCCCTTCCAATGTCATCACTCAGGGTCACTAGAATGCCTGCTCACCTTCACTCATCCTCAGTACCACAGCTACACTTGGAAAGAGCCACACCATACTACCCAGCAAGTTCTCGGACTACCAGAGACAAAGAATTAAAGAAAACTGTGGGTGGAGAGCAGATGACTTACTGGTATCTCCTCCACCCTTCCTGTCTCCTGTCCCTACTCTGATCTCCAGGGAGAAGCCTGAGGTGTGGGAGGGGCTGGCAACGAAAGCCTGCGGGCCTGCAGATGTGGGCGTGGGCCTACAAGAGAGGACTGTGGGAGAGAGAATGTGTCTCCAGGGATAGACAGCATCTGTAGGAAATTATGAACTTGAGATCATGTGTATTTAAGAGTGGGAAAATCGGTGTGTAAGAGACTTTGACAGAATGAGCGATAGGGATGCATATGTGCCCAGGACAGTGACCATGTGAGAGTGTGAGTTAGGCAAGGATGGATATGTGTTACCGAGAGGCACCATGTGTGTGGCTAAGCATCTCTGACATGTAAAGAAAGAAAAAAAATTAAAAGAAATGAGAAGAGAGAAAATGTGTATGAGGCTGAGATTCTCTCCAGCAAGAGGGAATTTGTGTATACATGATGTCACTTTAGCGTAACTGCATTGAATGTCAACTCCGTTAGTGCCACTAACAAGAAATTCATTTTTAATCCAACATAACTCTTCTGGATTATTAAAGGTACTAGAACTAGATGACAAGAGGGTCAATTAAGCCCTGCGTTTTAACAAGTTGAAGTCATTTAAATAATGTTGACAGGAAAAGCACTTAAGGACAGAAATAAGAACCACCTCCTAGAGTATGTGGCCTCTTAACATTTGGTTGAGATTTCAGTTCCATCAATGATCATGTTGTATGTAATTATCAATTCACCACTTACTTCACTATTCTATTTTCAAGTCCGTACTTGGCCACCCCAACAGTGTTCGGTGAATGGTTATGGTCATTAGGTATTTGCTGAATGAATGAATGAATAAGTGAAGTAGGTTAATTCTAGACAAAATTACAACTCTGGCCTCCAGTCTGCAGGTGATAAAAAGACAGGAGCTGCTAGGTCCTTCTGGACTCTGGTACTTCTTCCAGTGAGAAGCACGCAAGAGTGAGAATCCCCACAAATGAAAGACAATGACATACGCCCAAATCTTCCCAGCAATGGTTTTTAACATAGTTCTCAGAACAGCAAAGTGTTAGAGCCCTCCCACAGTTACCCAGATCCCAGGTTATAACAAAAAAACATTTTCTCTTGGGACCTGGACATCAACCCCCATGGGAGAAGAGGGTGCCTGGAGTTGGGATTTGGTCAGATAAGATGTCACCGAGCTGCTCCCCAGCTGCAACCCAAGCCTGAACCCTTACTTCCCCTGTACCTACAAGACAGCCTGACACTTCTATTACATTGAACTACCCTCCACAGGAGAATGGTCATATCCTGCCTAAAGGAAAGTCATAAAATAAAGACCAGTGCAGCAATTAAATTTGGGTGCAGACAATGAGCCTGGAAACCATACAGCTAGAGAGCTTCAAAGCTCCTTGGAGAGGAGCAAACATAATATACCCAAGTTTCCCCAGGAGACTTGCAGTTCATGCCTGTGGCCCTGGTGGCATTACCCCCTTTCTCCCTAGAAAATAAAGAAATCAGAAGTCACCCAGTGCTCATTTTAGGGGCGAGGACTTTGTTGCCTGCAGCAGTGAAGTGATTTTCCCAGTCACACAACTAATACATTCAGTGGCACTTTAACTGAAATTCCCTAAAGAAGAAGAATGCTTTTCATTCCAAAAGGTCAGCAAAACCTTTCCATTTTGCAGAAATCTCAGGAGACATCTTTCACTTCCCTACCATGCAATTCTTAAACTACTTGAGCAAAAATGGAAGGAAAACACTTAAGAGAGAGAATTCAGTTTCCTAAGGCTTGAGCTATAGAAGGGTTTCTTCATTCCCAAAGGGAATGCATATGCCTGAGAAGAAACATTCTGATTTGACCATGATACTGGCCTCATCTCAAGTAAGTCCTGGAATCGTGGTCACCCTGAGGGTGGTGAATGTCAGCTTGGTGTGCCAGTCGGGACTGAGCCAGTTCCTGGCAGGGGTGCAGGGGTGGGTTTTCCGGCTACCAGGAAAAACATTCCCTGCAATGGACGTTCACACACATAATTTTTTTTTAATGATTTGTTATGAAAGTATCCATTCCTTGCCACATAAGAATTTGGACCCTAAAACAACTTAGTACAGAGGTCAAGTTTCGGAGGTCAGAGAACATCTCCAGTAATTGTAGGCAATATGTTGAATCTTCATTGACCAAAAAACTATTGGATCATTTTATGGACACATGAAGGTTAGTGGAGATACACGTGGCCCTTATGTCACAGGACGAGTTAGTTATGTGATTGGCAGATTTTCTTAATTCAAACTTCTCACAAGCATAAGGGTTTATCTCTCTACTCAATGATCCAATTGGTTACCTCAATTCCATAGCTTTTAAACATGGAGAACTCATAGGCCTAAAGGAAATTTTTAAACAATCATGAAACCTAATAAATATGTATCTTGCAAAGGCCCCCCCACACTGGGTCTCTTCTTTCAGATGTCATCCCTCCCCTGAGTGTGACTGTGAGGTGATACACTATTTGCGGCTCTAGAAATAGGAGACCAGGAGATTCTCAATGAGGCCTGTGTTTCATTTGCAGTTTAATTGTCTCTAAATACATAGCGATCCGCTGATGTTTCCTACAAGCTTGATGACTCTCATTTTGGAATTTCCCTACTGGCTCATGCTGCAGAGACTCTTCTCAGAGTACAAACTCACTCCCACACTTGGGTCATTTCCATCCCTCAAATATAGGGTCTGTGCACCCTTTTTCAAAGCTCCCGAGATCAAGGTGTTGGCAGGGCCACGCTCCCTCGGAAGCCTCTCAGGGAGGGTCCTTCCTTGCCTCTTCCAGATTCGGGTGATCCCATCATCCTGGGATTCTGGCAGACCACAGTTCCTGTCTCTCTTCACGCAGCTGTATTCTCTCTGGGTCTGCGTCTGGGTCCCAATTTCCCTCTTCTTATAAGGATACCTAAGGGTCCACCCCACTGACTTCATCTCAACTTGATTTCATCTGCAAAGACCCTATTTTCAAATAAGATCTCAATCACAGGAACCCAGGGTTAGGAGATCAAAATACCTTTTTAGGGCACATAATTCAACTTGTAACAAGGATCATCATCGGCTGAAGACTTCTTCCTCCTTGCCCCATCACCCTGTATTCTTTCTTGGTTCTCCTCTTTCTACATCTTTTCCCATGGAATCTTGGTCCCCTCCACACACTTCAACCTGCATCTTTATTCAGGTGGTCCCCCACGCGAACCCTCAGGTCCACTTCCCTCCTGAGCACTTTGCAAGAAACGTCACCTACATGACTCACTGTCCCTTCAAACCTGTTATTTCCAGAATATTATCATTCTGGTATATTAGTTTCTCACCCAGTCTAATTTTTATTCTGACTTTCTAATTTCAGTTAGCACTGTCTTACTCATCCGCTTACTCTGGCCCATGTAGTCATCTCTAATTCAGATATGCCTCATTTTCTCAATTTCAGTCTTCTTATCTCTTCTATGATGATCTTCCTCTTAATTATCCAATTTGTTGCATCTTTTCTCTTCATTTGTATGATTCCATCCTGGCTTGGGCCCCATCACTTTCTGTGTAACAGCCACATAGGTGTCTCTCTCCACCCCAGCCCATCCTGGAGATCACTACAATCTCTGCTTTGATTGTGTCATTTGCTAGATAAAACATGTTTAGTAATTCTCCATTGTCTATACAATGAAAGTCAAAGCAGTGAATACATGAATGAGTGAATTAATTCACAAAGAATAAAACTCAGCCTGGTGCAATAAATTGTGGCTGTCATTGCACTTGCCCATCCAGACTGCTTTCTCCCTTCTCACAGGGCAACAGGGTATGAATGTGACACATCATTCCCATTCTTACTGTCATGTGATTGGACTAGGGTGGTCATGTGACTGAAGCCAAGTAGATTAGAGCTCAGTCTCTTTGCTTCTTGATTTAGGGCTGGGAAAAGGCAACTTTGCCTCAAAGGGCACAATAATACATGAATGAGTAGTTGGGGTTATCTGTAGAGATTGCTTTCAACTCTAATGTGCAAAGACATGCATAACAGAAGAGAATGCAACTAAACAAAGAAAGGAAAATGAAAAAGACAGGTGGGGATTTGGAGTCCTAGAGCCTCTGAAGGCCTGTGCCCCCTCTTCTGGTTCCTGCTGTCTTCTGTGAGTCTTTGAAGGGTGACAGGAAGTTTCCGAGCTGAATGACTACCCCACCCCCATTGGGGTAATTATTTTCCTAAAGCTTCAAGGTTTTTTTGTGTTTGTTTTCCTGAAGGGTTTTAAACTAATGAATCCTGATGAATAAAAATGCCATTCTTGACTTCGTGTGTGGCCCTGTCCACTCTGCAAATACTCCAGCTATTCCTTCCCAAGATGAAGGCTCGACTCCGAATAAATGGACCTGCAGGTATTCATTCCTGAGCCATCATCCTTGCAATCCGCCAGCTCTGCCTCTTTGCTTTGTCTTGATCTACCTTCTGGGAATGTTCTTGCACCATACCTCTTCACTCCACTGACCAAATCCTACCCATGGTCCAAGACTGATTTCAAATTTCACCTCCTCTGAAGCCTCTCCAGCTCACTTGAACCAGAAATAATCACTCTCTGTTGAACTCCATAGCCTGCATCATTTCTGCTTTTGCCTGCATCTTTGATAATTGTCCAAAAATGGGCTCTTACTCATGCAGATCTTGGTTGTAACCCTTCTCACTTCCCAGAATTCTTGTTAGAATATATGTGAATAGCAGTGCCCAATGAATGTTTGTGGAACAAAGTACCCTATAGGCATACGTGATTGATTTTTCAGGAACCAAAATGAATCTTTCCAACATGAGCCTCTCTAATGAAAGATGACTTACTTCTAGAAATGAAAAAAGAAATCATGCTTTGGAAAATTCAACCATAAGCACTACTTTTCCACCTCACTCACATGTACATAAGCACACAAATACACTTTCTTTCCAAGGATAATGATGTAGGTTGATCACTGATAAAGAGTATATATGGATTTAGGAAAACTGCAGTATTTCCATGGAAAAATGTGATTTTAGATTAAGAAATTGTGCTTGGATATACAGATATTTGTGATGGTAAAGTTGAGGAAATCTTACTGGACACTTAGAAACAACAAATGCCTAAGCATCTGAGATAGAGAGACCTTAATTTTGAAGGTGGATATACACACTTGCAGACGTTTATTACTCTGGGCATATCCATTTGGGAATTTTTTAAATGTGCTTCCAAAAGTAAATTCTGGGATCCTTTGGGAACTGTTTGGCTTTCCTACTGTTCAAGTGCCTCCAAATGGCTCTACCACCTCAGGAAAAACATGAACCAATAACATACTGGCATGTGTACATGGCCATGAGTTTGGGAGCAGTGTTCTTGTTTTGATGGTGGGGATACAATTAGGAAGACAGACCAGGAACAGAGAGAAGGCAAAGCATCAGGTGGGGCACCTAGTCAATTAAAATTATACACAGGGATAAGACGGAAGCACAGCTGGCCTTCCATCACTTAATGTAGTATCTCTGCAACATATGCTGTCTAATTCTCTCTCTCTAAGTTCACAGAGAAGCTGACAATATGTAGTCCCAGACCTGGTAAGGAAAACCTCTGGCCTTGCCCCAAACCCACCGCATACTTTCCATTTTTTTTTAAGTAGCCAAACACATATTCCAGCAGGGATACTTCAAAGCAATTGCTGATTCATCAATCCAGTCATTCCATAAACATTTACTGAGCACCTATTATGTGCCAGACATCATGGTAAATGCTCAGGGAAATTAATAGAAGTGAGATATGGCCTCTGCTCTCCAAACCTGATCACAGGCTGATAGCAGAGGAGCATGAATGAAGAGTAATTTACAGGACCACAAAATAATATCAATAAAGACAGTGGGTAGCAATTATTGAAAATGTACCACATACTGACCTCATTTATAGATCACTTAATTCTTACAATGCCCTATGCATTTGATTGTTATTATTCCAACTATACAGATGCAGACATTGAGCTGTGGAGAAGTTAAGCAACTAGCTGAAAATCACAGATAGTTCATTCTAGACCCTGGATTTGAACCCAAGTTGATCTGCCTGTAGAGCTAATGATCTTAAGTATGAGGTCAAAGGAAAAAGGGTATTGACCCTCTGGATCATGGAAACAAGGGGGACTTTGCTAGTAGACTCGGAGGAAGCTGGGTCATGGTGTGACGCTCCCTGTAAGGACCCACCTGGGGATGGGAGCTTGCAATAAGCACCTGTGTGGCTCAGGACACCCCACCCTCAGCGGTGTGTGTGAGTCCTTAGGCCAGCCCAGGCAGGCTGCCACATTGTAAGTCTTCTTTCTCTGTGAAAGCATGGATCATGTTATCAAAGCCCCACAGGCCAGAGTATTAGCCACAGCTCACCTCCTCCTAATCCCCTTCCTGGGCCATGCACAGATGTGGAGTCAAGAATGGAGCCCACTGCTTTTGAACTTAATACTTAGATAGGAGTTTGCAGAGCATACACAAAGCCTCGGATTATCTCTATAACCGAAGTGACAGAATAATTTTGAAAACACTCTCCTGGTTTCTTGTACATAGGCCCTTAATCCCCTATATCGCTTCAACTTTAGGCTTCCAAACTGACTCGTTCTTTAGTTTTCAATCCCGTTAAAGCTCACTTTTAAAAACTCTTCCGTGATACCAAGGAAGAGGAACCCTCTCCAAAAGGATGGCTTCCATTTCTGGAAAATGAAGGGAGAGATAAAGAAAGTAAAGAGCAAAATAGTCTAGGTTTTCACAAACACCCATGTTTCATTTCAGATATTACAACATTTGATGTTTAAAAAATACGTACTGACGACCTGGTTATTTGCAGCTCCAAAGCCAGGGGACCTCAGGCAAATCATTTAATTTGTCTTAATATCAATGTTTATATCTGAAAACTTGCAATAAGACCCATCTTGTCACTCTTACATTTGAAAATCAAGTAAAAAGATGGATGTGAAGTGCTTTGAGAAAAATGCGTATAAATGCTCGGTGTATTCATTTCCTCCTGCTACATAAATACTATAAACGCAGCCGCTAAATACAATACCCATAATATTAGCTTATCATTTTGTAGATCCAGAGGCCAATTGGCTCATCTGGGTTCTATTTACAGGATATCACAAGGCCAAAATCAAGATGTTGGCTGGGTTGGTTCTTATCTGAAGGCTTTGGGAAAAAAAATCCATTGCCAAGCACATTCAGATTTTGGCAAAATTCAGGCTTTTGCAATTTTCATGCTGAAGTCCCTATTTCCATGCAGTCAAACCAAGGACCATCCTTACTTCCTCTTAGCTGCAAAGTCAGCCATGAGAGTCGAGTCTTCAAACTCTGAATCTCTCCAAATTTCTCTTCTACCCCATTTTCTGTTCTCTTCTGCTGTCAGCCAGAGAAAGCTCTCTACTCTTAAAAACTTAATTGCTTAGATCAAGCCCCCTGGAAAACCTTCCTGTCTTAAGGTCCGCTGTGTTCTATAGAACTGTATACAGTGTAACATAATCATGGGAGTAGAAGCTCATCCTAGTCACATGATCCAGAGGTTAAGGTTAAGAGGTTCTGGGAGGCCCTTTTTAGAATTCTGCCTACTACATTAGGGTGCCAGACTTCGTAAAAGGAAAAAAGAAAAGAAAATTACAAGACATTTAGTTAAATTTTTAGTCTGTCTCATGCAATACTTGGGACATACACTAAAATGTTTTGTTTTTATCTGAAATTCAAGTTTAATTGAGCATTCTCCATTTTACTTGGCAACCCTAACAAATATAAAGCACTACTGCCATTCTCTCTTTGCCTCATTAGGCCAAAAGAGCAAAATCCCATTTGTGCAGATATACAACAGCTTTTGATTTGGTGAAAAGTTACCTTCTAATGAATCTACACTCACACAGAAATTACTGTAGTTTTTATCAAATAATTCAGAGTTATTATTATACTTACAAAGGGCAGAAAAGTGAATGGTTTTGAGACACTATTATATACCAAACACCAAAGTAGGCACATAAATAAGAAAGAGAATGAATGACAGTGAGAGAGAAATATATAGAATTATAGACATATATTCTGCTTTACGACTCACAGCACTACTACAGAATGACTTTATTAATCAGATACTATGTCTCCATTTCTCAAACTGTCTTAATCTTACCTCTTTATTTGCTTTATTTTTGAGGACTTGCTGACACTGGAGGGACAGGCCCCCCAAGGTTAACCAGTTCCTAAAGACAGCAAACAATCCCCACTTACACAGTGCTTTTCATATGCAAACTGACCAGCCCACAACTTACACCCCAATCAGGTCTACTATCAGACTGTCATACTCTGGGCCACTATCCTCCTGCCCGAATCACCTCAGAGCCAGGTACCAGGCAACTAGGGACAGCCCCCAAGTCCCAGAGCACTGCTGAAGGTTTTCAGACTGTCAATCCTAAACCTGCTCAGCCAGTTTCGCCCATTCCCTCCCAGGAAACCATAATAAAAGCTCTTCTGTCACTCTATGTCCCGACTGACCTCTGGGGATGGCGTGGCATGCTGTGTCCCCTGCTTCTAAGAATCTGTGAGTATAAATCATTTCTTTCTTCATGACGATTATTTCTGTGTCTGCATGTCTTACCATATATGATCAAAATAAATCCCCAGTGTCCTTACAACATAAACATGTAGTAAAATGCCTGTGTTATGCATCTTGCACTGAAAGACCCTGGGTAGCAGAAGGGATGGAGGATGCAGGATGAGGACGTCTCCAGCGTTCAGGATGGAGGGGATGGTTTGGGTGGGGAGGCAGAACGACTGCGGGGCTCACTTCCTGCCTTGCGTTTCCAGACCCTGAAGCATGACCTTCTTATTGCCCTCTCAGCTCACCACGTGCTTCCCGTCCAGATGCCAAAGCCCAGGACAGCAGGCTTCCAGAGCACTGTTACGCTTTCCACATCAGCCCTTTTCAGGAGCTTCTTGCTAGAACCCATGGGAAGAAATGTAACTTTCTTATTGTAATATGCAAACACAATTTACATAGAAACTGTGTATACATATATACATACCGAATCACATATAATCTGAAACAGAAGTTTCACAGGACAGAATTTATCCCTATTAGGTGGGCTTTGATATTTTCTCCTTGCTTCTCTTTTCTATTTTGTCTTATTTCATTATTTTTAATCATGCTGGTCACAACCCACTAAATTCATTTCATGACTCACTAATGAGTTAAAGTCATAGAATTTGAAAAATGTTGCTCTGAATATAATGGATGAGAGAAATGAGGTGGCAGCAGTTATTTCTCTAAGCTAATGAACAGGACAATCCTAATTGAGAAAACAAGTTTTCAGGATCCGGGACTGTAAATGTTTCCATCCCTAGCCATTGTCTTCCTCCTTCCCCTAGCCATCAGATAGAACTATCATTTGGGGAAAGTTGAGCTCCAGCTAGAATTTTCATTTTAAGGTGGAAGAAAGGTGGTTGGATTTTAGATCAAAGACCTGGGAATGTGAGGGAGAGGCTTACGGGATTTCAGAGAAACTTCCACAGGCTTCTGTGTGCTTTGTAACTTGTGGTGTCATACAGGTTATAGGTACATGCCTACTCATTGTATTATTCTCTATACCTTTTTATAAGGCAGATTTATTTCATAGTAATAAAAAATGAATGGCAAAATGAGAAAGAAATACCAACACATCCATATAATAAGAATCAGCAATAAAAGATGGATGAGACATCTGAAAAAGAATGTTATAGGCAACATAAAAGTTGGAAACTTAAGACCCAAACTCCAGTTGTTTTATGTGAGCTTAAAGCTTGCTTCTCAGCTATTTTCCCCATGTTCACTCTCATCCTCCTCCAAGACTTATCATATTAGCAATCGCTAGTATTTATGGAGTGCATATTTTATACCATGGGCTATACAACGGACCTGCATTTTCTCACTTATTCCTCACAACATCCTTTAAGGAAAAACACTGCCACTCACCTTTTCACAGGTAAGAAACATAGGTGAACTGCACCAAGTTACAGAGCCCGTGAGAGACAGGCAGTGCCAGGAAGCAAAGTCAAGTCTAACTCTTCAACCCTCAAAGTCACAGAGGACAATGTAGACAGAGTGATATACTGTTTTAATTTAACTCCTGATTGGACTAGATGGCTTGTTCAGAATGAGTACCTTAACCCCTTAGAACCCCTATCCCAGTCATTAAGACATAGGGTAGAGATGGCTTTGTTTATAGTTATTTGAGACTTCATAATGGAGAGGTCAGCCAACAGAGTAGTTGGGGAAATCTGACGTCTTCTAGGCAATCTGCAAGACAGAGAGAATTTATTAATAAGCCACATATGGCCATGCAACAGTGTGGGACACAGACTGCCATACGAGAAGCCATGGGGCCTGAGCTAGAGGATTCTAGCACTAGGTTTTATAAGGAGTTGGTGGAGATTTGATAAAGCCACACAGTAGCAAGCTGTCCTCTCAGGACAGCCCCAGCCTTTCGAGTTTTTGTTTTATTGTTCAATCTCTATTGTAAAACCACCTACTTCTCTCCCTTTCCATCCTAAGGAAATAATGGTACTATTCAAATCAGTACCAAATACCAGAAGCTGTAAGCATTGTTCTTATAGATGAAGAAGCATTCAGGCTTCAGATGACGTATAGAAGAGGCGCTGAGAAGAGAGGAGGGTCAAATATCTAAGAACATTAGGTTCGAACTTTGTAGAATTTTTTGCCCCTGGTCAGCTGTGTGACTCCAAGCAAATGATTCACAACTCTTGAGTTTCTGAATTCTTCTGATGGGAATTGTTTTCTGACTTAATCCTTTAACATGCTTCAAAATTTGCCTCCCTAAAGGATAAAATATTACCAGTTTCTCAGTCAAATAAACCTATATGGGCTGAATTGCATTTCCCCGAAATTCATATATTGAAGTGCTAACTTCTACTACTTCAGAATATGACTGTATTTAAGATAGGGTCTTTAAAAGAAGTAAGTTAAAATGAAGTCCTTGGGGTTGGCCCAAATCCAACTGGACTGTTGTCCTTATAAGAAGAGGAGATTAGGACACTCCCTTGATCACATCTTCTCCCAAGGCTTCATCTCCAACTTTTAAGTAGATAGTTTTCAAGTGTTATTAAATGAACAATTATTATATTAAGTAGATTATATTATAAATTATTAAATTATATTAAAATATATTAAATTATAAATCAATTAATTTAACAAATTAAACAGTATATCACTTCACCCAAGCTCCAGAATCACATGTTTTGTAACTGCTTGAACCTCCTCATATATACCCTGCTGTCACCTGAACCCAAGATCCACACCTCGCTTTCCTTGCCCTCAACCTTCCCATCAATCCTGCTCTTCCCGGCCCTCTGCCATTTCCAGTAAAGGCACCTCCATTCATTGTCATTATGTGCATTCAAAGTGTTCTTTGTCCCTGTTTCTCTTATTTCCTATATTCAAACCATGAGATAGATCTCCCTCATTTCCCCTTTTTTCTATTTTTAAAAATTCTATTGACCTAGTTTAAGCCCTTATTAACTCACCAGGAAGCCAATGTGGGTTTCTTTTTCATTCACTGAACAAACATTTATGATGCCCCCATCATATGCAAAGCCCTGGAGAGAGGCTGATTCTTATTTAACTTGTGGTCACCTCCCTCCTTCACTTGGTGTGTTCCTTGTTTATTTGTGTTGAGCAAAATTAGGTTGTTACACTTGTCACTATTAATGACTATATAAGGTCATTGACTAAAAGGGTTCATATTGCAGCATGGAAGAGAAACATCTGTCTCTGTGGACACCCTGGTCGATGTGGCTGCACACCTGCAATGTGAAGTAAATGGACAGAACAGGGTTGCGAGCATACTGCAATGGGCTAGACCGCAGAGCAGCAGCTAACTTAAACCTTGATGACAGACAAGGATTAACAGAGGAAATGATACTTGAACCGGGCCTTGTTGAATGAAGAGCATTTGGACAGGGGCAAAATCAGGAGGGCATACGTAGGCGGAGGGAAGAGGATGAGCAAAGGGTGAAGCCATGAGGTCAAGCTATTCAGTTGTTGGAGAACAGGATGTATGTAGTGTGGTCAGGATGTGTCAGGACAGGCGGCTGGACAAGTTATTAGGGTCATATTGAGAAGAGCCTGAGATATAATATTACAGAAATTCATCCTTCATCTTACAGGCAATGAGAGATCCATTCAGTATTTTTAGCCATAGCCATAACATTTTTATATTTGTCTTTTGAAAGCTCTGTCAGAGAGCATTCTGCTGAACAGACAGGATCTATGGTTTCCTATGTGGATCCCACCAACCCTAAATAGGGTTATGGATGCCAACAAGTAAGTATGCATTTAAATTGTATATGTGACTATGTGCATTTTTCTAAAGAAAATGTCTATACTGACACCGCCCAGTAAAAGGTAAGCCATACATGTAATTGTAATTTTCCAGGAGGCACATAAAAAAATAAAAGGAAGTCAATTTTAATAAAAAGTGAAATTGATTTTAATAAAAACTTTAATAAGTTATTTAACCCAATATATCAACATTATCATTTCAACACATAATCAGTATAAAAATGAATTATGATATATTTCACATCCTTTTTTTTCATGTGAAGTCTTTGAAGTCAAGGGCATATCTTTCTTGTACAGCCCATCTCAGTTTGAAGGAGCCACGGTCGGAGTGCTCTATGGCCACATGTGACTAGTGGCTACCATACTGGATGGCACAGTTCTCTACATTTTAATAGGCTCTCAAAGGGGTCCATGGCCTTCTAAAATCAGAAGATTTAGAACTATCAAAATCGGGGAGAGGAGTGGCAGAAAGAAGATCATTTCAAAAGAGCTTAAAAAACACAAAGAAGGTCTGAGCCAGAGCAAGAAGGTTCGAGAGCATCACAATAGGACTTGCTCATCAGCCATGCAGGAAGCAAGGCTGGAGGAAGGGAAGAAGCAAAGATGACATGAGGGTTTCCACTACTGGGGACTGGATGTTTGGAGACACCATCCACATGCCTCCCATGTACGTCCTCTAAACTGTCCGAATTACCTTCCAGTACAGAGCATGATCCTGCCCCTCATCCTCACTCTCTGGAGCTCAGCTGTCATTCCCACTCGGCTTGTTCTTTCCTGAAACCTGGTCATTCCTGACCTCTCCAGGTATCTGTATCCTCATCTTTCTGGTACTGCTGCGGGGCTCTCCACACCTGGGCCTGGCCCCTCCAGGTGGGCACAGTCCCACGGAGGCTGCCCCAGCCTTGGGTGCCTGTCCTCACCTCAGCCCTGTCAGCCTCCCACTGGCAGGGAAGAACAATTTGAGACTTTGGCTGCTGTCCTAAGGCCACAGGTTCTGCTGGGGACCTCGTCCTGGACCGGAACTGGAGTACCTGCTCAGGATCCCTTCTGAGGGCTACTGATCCTCCCCAGAGTCCGTTGCTTTTCCTCAGACTGCCTTGTCTCACCAGCTCTGAGAATTTTTCCTCCTCCTGGGCAGGTAACATTCCATCTTACATCTGCATGCCTCATTCCAACTCTACTGTCCGTGGCCAGGGGACTGTGAGTCTCTCAGTTTATTTGGGGACGATCCAGGCTCATGGCTGTTGTCTCACATTATTAACGGTGCCTCCTTTCACAGTCAAAAGTGTCCTGGTTGGGAAGACTAAAGGTCTATTTTGAAATTCAAAAGCTGAGCGTGGACAATTCTTTGTCTTCCCATGCTGTTAAAACCCCACCCCAGAGCATGGGTAGCTCCTGGGGAATGAGTGTGAGGAAGAGATCATGCTAGCTTCGTTTGCAAAATATTCTCTTCTGCAGAAGACCATTCCCCCACTGTAAGTAACACACATATGATAGCATATAATTAACAAATTACAACATTTATAACACTTATATATACCAAGGTCCACTTATACTTAATGAGGAAACACTAGAGCTTCTACACATTATCATTAAAGTCAGGAGAACAATCAAATCTGTTGACTAACATCTATGTTACTATGAAAATCTCCATAGCCAACAGGATCAGGACAAATACGTTGTTAGTTAAGGGCTGATTAAAGTAGGGAAATAAGGAAATCATTTATATAAAATCTATATACTAAACATATATAATCTAACATATATACAAAAATTAATATAAATCAGAGGTGAGGTATTAATCATTCACTAAAAGCATGCAACAGTAAGTGAATGTAATCATTCACTTACACTGTGCAACAAAATACATTTCACCTAAATAAATTATATTTACTTAGTATCATTTGAAACTAATGTATATTAATAAATTACTCATTAAATTAGTGCTAAATTTTATAATTTAAATATAAATAGAAGAAAACATTGGCAAACACTGACCTCATTTCTGGCTGGGAAATAGGTTTCCAACTGTACAGTGGAAGAAGTAAAAAAGAAATATACAGTTGACTCTTGAACAACATAGGTTTGAACTGCATGGGTCCACTTATACACAGATTTTTTTCAATAAATATATTAGAAAAATTTTCGGAGGTTTGTGACAGTTTGAAAAAACATTTTGTTTTCTCTAACTTACTTTTATTTTAAGAATACATATGACATACAAAATATGTGTTAATTGACTTTATGTTATCAGTAAGATTTCTGGTCCACAGCAGGCTATTAGTAAAGTTTTGGGGGAATCAAAATATATGTGGAGTTTTGACTTCACAAACCTTCTTTGCCACTAATCCCCACATTGCTCCAAGGTTAACTGTATTGATGTATTGGCAATATACACTTTATGCTCAGTGAAATAAGCCAAGCTGAAAAAGACAAGTATCAAATGATTTCACTCATATGTGGAGTATAAGAACAAAGAAAAAAAAAACTGAAGGAACAAAACAGCAGCAGACTCACAGAACCCAACAATGGACTAATAGTTACCAAAGGGAAAGGGACTGGGGAAGATGGGTGGGAAGGGAGGGATAAGAGGGAAAAAGGGGCATGATGATTAGCAGATGTAATGTTGGGGGGGCATGGGCAGGGCTGTACAACTCAGAGAAGACAAGTAGTGATTCTATAGCATCTCACTACGCTGATGGACAGTGACTGTAATGGGGTGGGTGGGGGGAGCTGATGAAGGGGCAGTTTAATAACCATAATATTGCACATGTAATTGTAGATTAATGATACCAAAATAAATTATATTAAAAAAAACCTAGTATGCTGTATTTCCAACACGGGTTAGCTAAATGTATAGAGAAGCAATATACTGGGGAAATATTTATGACAAACATACCAAAGAGTTAATATCATTACTATAAAAAGGCCTACTGCATAGATTCAGAAAAAATACTAAGATCTTAAAAGTTAAAGGAATAGAGGATATTCAGATACACAGATCACAGCATAGCAAATACAGACAGTTATAATAATAAACACTGGTGAAACGGCTCCTATGATGCAGATGAAAACAGCACCTAACATGGGGAGATGTGCTCAGGGTCCTCCTCTTGCTGAATGTCTGAGGGTGCCTCTGAACCCAGGCTCACACTTGGCCACTGCGCTCTGCTGCCTCCCAGATGGCAAGAGGCAACTGTAAGCAAATAAATTGGTAGCACACATCGATAATTTAAAACATACACACACACACACTCCTGTCTTGTCATTCCCATTAAAAACAGGGAACACCAAACAGACAGCAAATCCCAACTTGGACACATGAGAAAAACAGTTACTTCAACGAATGATACGGCTCAAAAGAAACCAGTAGTATCATACATTACAGGATGGAAGTGTGAGAAAGATGTTTCCAAGCAATGGGATGTGTATGAAGAGCCTTTAACAGTATTCTGTGCTATACACATTCCTTGAATTTATCACATGTTTCTGAAAACCCACTCAAATACCAAACATGGGAAAGCTGACCAGTAGAAAAATAAGTTTTAAGGGCAGTTGTTCTCAAATTTTAAAGTGGCTAGGATTCTCCTGAGGAATTTATTTAAATGCCATTTCCAGTTCTAGCTCTTATTCCTGGTAGAGGCAGAAGAATTTACACTCTTTAAAAATACCCCAGGTAATTCTGATGCAGACAGTCCACAGGCCACTTACTAAGAAATAGTTCTAAGGGAAAGTTTCTATTACCAAATTGCTAAAACAATGAAAATGCCCCTGATTTCACCTCACTTAAAAAAATATTTTAATACAGGTACATACAATAAAATGCACAAATCTTAGAGTTCAGCTCAAGGAATTCTGACATGTGTATACACTCATGTAATGTAACCATCGCCCAGATCAAAACATCGAACATTCTCACTAATTTTTCCCCCTCACTTTTTAGACACTCTTTTACAATCTATTTCAGCATTTCATGTGTCTTAATTTTTTGTTTTCATTATTGAACACTAACTGAAGGAGGGTGAGGAACAAAATGGGGGCAAAAATGTGCCACTTTGGCCATACCTAATAATTCCCATTTTCTACCTCCCATGTCAGTCAGTATTCATCTTTTCATTCTCCATTCACTTTTGTAAAATGAATAAGATAAATACTATAAAATATTTAAATTATTTGCAAACACTTCTTGTCATAAAGACAAATAAAGTTCCCATGGAAATGTGCTAGGATCCAGAAAACTTCTGGAATTTCTTTTCTGGGCCACGCCAATATGGTGGTGAGCAGCAGGACTGTAGAGGATGAGGGTCCTCAGGCTTATGTGACTTACATGAGTGCCTTGAGGTTCACACCAAGCTCGGCTCCATCTGGAATCCTCTCTGAGGGTTGCTGATCACCGATCAATGAGTGAACAAACAAATAAATCAATGTGAAAGAAGATTTTGCCAGAACTGAAGAGGTTGCAACATTTGCCAGTTGGTGTATGGAATTTCACTTGAAGCTTGTAATAGGTGGCTAAGGGTGTCACCATGAGAAAATTAGTGTTATCTAAAAGTTGAGTGTACAAAAATCTATGAGTACTTCTCATAATTTACTTTAAAAAAAATAATTTATTTTGGTATCATTAATCTACAATTACATGTGCAATATTATGGTTATTAAACTACCCCCTTCATCAGGTCACCCCCATCAACCCCATTACAGTCACTGTCCATCAGCGTAGTGCGATGCTATAGAGTCACTACTTGTCTTCTCTGAGTTGTACTGCCCTTCCCGTGCCCCCCCAACATTACATCTGCTAATCGTAATGCCCCTTTTTCCCCCTTGTCCCTCCCTTCCCACCCATCCTCCCCAGTCCCTTTCCTTTTGGTAACTGTTAGTCCGTTCTTGGGTTCTGTGAGTCTGCTGCTGTTTTGTTCCTTCAGTTTTTTTCTTTGTTCTTATGCTCCACATATGAGTGAAATCATTTGATATTTGTCTTTTTTGGCTTGGCTTATTTCACTGAGCATAATACCCTCTAGCTCCATCCATATTGTTGCAAATGGTAGGATTTGTTTTCTTCTTATGGCTGAATAATATTCCATTGTGTATATGTACCACATCTTTTTTATCCATTCATCTACTGATGGGCTCTTAGGTTGCTTTTATAATTTACTTTTTAAGGTATCCAGAACACAGATATTTTTACATAATGATTTTTTTTACAAATTTATTTATAATAACAAATCTCTGGAAATAAACATCCAATTAGAAGTGTTGGTTAAATGGATCCACAGTCTAATATTATGTGACCATGAAATGATTTATAAATAGTCTGTTCATTGAAATGTTCAGATATAATATTAAATAAAAAGGCAATATGGAAATTTAATATATATATGAGGAAAATTAAAAAATGAGCAGGCAGAAAATCAAATACTAAAAAGTTAAGAGAAGTGGGATTATGACTGACATGGCTTCTTTTAGCTGTATATTTCTATATTGTAAAATGCTTTACAATAAGTGCGTTCCTTTTCTTACGGGAAATGCTTATTGCAAAATACAAAGCATAAATTCTGGAGAATGGAGGATTCAAATTCACATCCCAGATCTTCAATTGACTGCTTGGAAGCCTCTGTTTCTTTATCTGCAGAATGAGAAAAATGATGTCTAACCTAAGGTGCTGTGTTAGGTTTCAATGAGTGAACCCATTTAAAGTGCAGAGGTGTCAATTGGCCCTGATGTTAGTGCTTTCTCTTGATTAGTCCCAATTCAGGAAAGGCGCATTACGGAGTTGTTCAGTAACGTGAGCAACCATTTAAGAATAGAGCGAAAGACCTATTGCACCCTCTCGAGGGCTGATTGCCTATACACACACACACACACACACACACACACACACACACACACACACACACATGCACACACAGACATACACATGCACACAAATATTAAAGAATCTTCTTCATGATATGAAACCAAAAAATAGATCCCGACTTCAGAATCAGACCCAAGAACACAGGTGTTTCTACTGGTTTTGCTCTCTTTATTCATCCAAAGTCTAATCCTCCTGTCTGAGTTAGAGATCAATGTTACCAATCAATTTAGTTCACTTTACTAACTCCCAGTATACTGACACTTGGGTGCAGAAGTTTCATAGACATTTTCTGATGGTGAGCCACAGGCATTTCTTCATTATTCATGAATTTCTGAATTCAGGAGACTATCAGGACACAATCCCATGTTACCAAATCCCCATGGATCTCTGATTCTGTGACCCTGGCTGTGTAACAACTCTCGATGAGGAAGTTCCTACAAAGGAATCAGCTGGGAGGAGTCGCTCACCCTTGTTTTTCTAACAGGACAGCCCGGCAGCCCTTATGGAGCTGAGCTCATTATGAGGCTGGCCAGCTGTCCCTGTCACTGATCCTGCAGGGAGATATGTCACTTTCAGAATTTCGTGCAGGGTAGCTTAAGATTCACATTAATACACGACAGAGGTCAAATGCTTTTCTGTACTGACTTTTGTTCCCTTCCGAATGCATCAGGAACGTCTGCTTGGGGTCCTTTCAGGCAGCAGGAACGTGTGTGGGGCAGAACAGAAGCAGCAGTGGGCAACTGTCTTAGTTCATTTCTGGTGCTGAACAGGAGAAGGGTGGCCCAACTGATCTACTCTGTAAATGACCTGGAGCAGAGTTTAAGAAGTTGACATTGTATATTGCCATTCTTCACAAAAATTAATTAAAAATGAATACTGCCTATTATTTATAGGCACAGCTGCTGAAAATAATCTCTTGAGTATTTAAATTCTGCCTGCTTCTCCAGAAACTGCTTTGAGAATGGAATCAATGGATGTTCTGCAGCCATCAGGCAACATGTCTATCAAGTAGAATATACTAGAAGACGGAGGGCAGTCGTGTTTCTTACTACAATGGCACGAGGAAACTCTTGTACATTTAACAAAGCTTATCTGTACATCGACTACCAAGAACTCTGCTAGATGCCACAGTGATGCCACTCAAAAATGCCTGGTTCAGACAACCACAAGTAGGGATTACTGATAACCCTTCTTACAGTTAAGGGAACTGAGACATATGAAAGTTAAGAGACATCGATGGAGCTAGGGTCTGAAGCTGGGCTGTCTGACTTCAGATCCCTTGTCTTAATTGTGAAGCTAATCTGACTCCCTTTGCCATACCAACGCTGTTTTCTGGGAGTTTATAATCAAGTAGGAGCAATGGATGAGGTTCGCTAAGAATAACAAGAGACTTTCTCTAATGAAGACTGTAGGAAGGAGGAAATGCCTGACCCACTATAAACAGAAAGGTGAAGGAGAACGTGACATCAGGCTGAGTCTAGAAGGAATGGGGTGAATTCTCAAGGTGGAAAATTACTCCAGAAAGAAGAAAGTGCATGTGGAAAACCATGGAGGCATAAACACACAGAACCCTCTGCTTATATCATGGTTAATTCTTACACAGTGTTGGATGGTAAATATTAGCATTCCCATCTCACAGACAGAGAACTGACTCCTGGAAGAAGTCTGAGAATCATAAAGCTGGTAAAAATTAGAGCCTCCCTTTGCTCTTTCCCTCCTTAGGGGGCATGAGTCTATTTGCAGAACCCTACTTAAAGAAGGAAGGGTGTGAAGTAAGACATCTACCCTTGGTCTGGAGCCCCTAGTCAGGCATGGGCTCCTTCCACTATCCAGTGTCCATGGTTGTGAGCCCACTGTGTCCTCTGTGGCCACATGTTGGGAAATGAGCTTTTGCAACAGTCACCAAGTGATTCCAGGGTGCACATGAGCCTTATATCTGAAAGAATATGGCTCTGGGGTAAATAAAGATTGAACATGGAAGGGAAAATTAGGTGCCTGAAATGTTTTTGGTTTGTTTTTTATGGTAATTTAATTTCATGACATTAATGATAGTGTAATATCCCGTATAAGACAAGTGAACATTAGTTTATTAACAAACACACTGGATCTCACCTATGCAAAACAATTCAGGTCTCTGAACAGTGACCTTAGAAAGGTCAAGGATCAGCCAACTTCAACTGTGTTATGTTATAGTCACTAAATGACAACAAAATCTCAGTGGCTTAAACTAAGGCTGATCTCTCACACCCTCATGTCTGTCTCAAATTGGCTGTATCTCTGCTTCATACCATCCTCATTCAGTGACCCAGGGACCTTTCTGGTCTCCTGGGAGAAAATCCTAAAAAGGGGAAATGGTGGGCCATGCAATTGTTCTTAAAGCTTTGTTTTGGAAGTACACATGTAACTTTGGGACACATTCTAATGGCTACAGTTAGAGAACTGCCAACCCCCAGATAAGGGAGAGGGTATTTATAAATTCTGTCTTAAGGACTGGTCCTGTGCAATGGGGAACATTTTGAATAATACAATCGACCACCATTAACCACTTAATTCAAAGAGTGTTTCTATTGGGCAAAATAGACTGGAACCCCTTATTTAGAATTACATCCCAAGCCAGTTTACAAGCCATATAAGGAAGTCATTTTTCCATTGACTAACTCATCAATTAGTCCATGGTTTCATTAGTCATTTATAAAATGTTATTCTTATTATTTAACTGACTGAATTTTACTGAGTGTCAGCTATGTACCAGGCATAGTGGCAGACAATGGATATAGAAAGTCAAATGAGACATGGTTCATGCCCTTAGGGAGCTTAGAGATTCATCATATTATTATATTGACTTAACCTATCTTCTAAAATGGAAATAGGTGCCATAGTGTCTCCCCATAAGACACAGTTCTGAATGATTTGAGATTCTTTATAAAAGCAATCCCAGAGAGGATATCCCCAATCCATCTCGCACAGCATGGCTTCTCCACTCCACATTCAAATGCTGGTTAGCAAACTTCAGCAGGCCCTGCTATCCACAGCATAGGAAATGTCTGCTCTATTGAGCCCGGATTCCCTATCTTACTAGGTGTTTTTCCTGGACCAGGCATGGTGTCATCCCTCTGACTCAAAATCTAATTTTATCCTCCTACAACTCTACATTGTAGGTATCTTTAACCCCATTATATATATAAACTAAAGCCCAAGAAGAAAAGCAGAAATACCCAAACAGTAAGTGATTCAACATTCAGACTCAGGGTTGACAGCGAAGTCTCTGCACCAAACAATAGTGTAACAATGTCCACCATCTAAAACTCAACCTGAAGTTAATCTTCTAACTTCTCAGATTATGGTAGCTGCTCCCATACTCCACTCAGGTAGTGTCCTTTCCAAGGAGGAGAAATTCACAAACTTAACCTCAAGCACTGGAGATTTAGTGTAAGAATACACAGAAACAGCAGAAATATAAGCAGAGCCCATGGAGGCTTAGAAAGATTGACAACTGGACATCATCTTGTCTTGCATTTGAACTTCATAGATGGCCATTCTTAGCATGACCGTGACTCAGGTATTCTCTTTCCTCTGGTTTTCTGATTCCATAAGCTTATGCTATTTCTATCAAGTGCCAACTATGGATGAATGGCTAGATAGAGACAGAGAGAGATAGACAGACAGACAGATAGATACAGATAGCCATTATTTCTGCATGCATGGCAGACTGGCTGCCTTGTCGCCAAGTCTAGCCTGGAATCTATGGCCATCAGGACAATCAAGTCTGATACATTAGCCCCACCCCCAGAACTATGTAGGCTGCTTCCTTAGCGGGCCTATAAGGTCCAGGAAAGAGCTGTGAGAGTGGCTGCACCATGATGGGGCTGTCCCAGCCACGATGTCAAATACATTTGTCATTACTGAACATTATTTTAGCCCTCCTGTGTTCTCGCTGCCTATAATATGTCATCAGCACATTTAGGTCAAAGGTGGTCCTATCTTCCTTGACTCTGCCTCTGCCTCTTCGCCTCTTCCCATCCATATCTCAGTATGAACAGTTCAGTGCAGAGGCATTGCTGACATCTAATAAGCATGAACTAATGAATCAAAAAACCCACAGCCACCTGCTCCCTGGTCTTAAGGGAAAATATGGGACTTGAGTTGAGATGTGGCCATTCCCTCTCCTATTAATCTCCCAAACTCCTCTGTGGGTTGTGATCTCTGCTCCACTGGGGTGATACAAACATGACAGATGGCACTCTTATGCCCAAGGAATTTATTCTAAAACACAGATAGGGCTATATATTTTTTTTTGCAATAAAACACTTATAAATCACTCTTATGCATTTGGAGCAGGAATATTGTGACACAAGATGCTATTGCATACATGTAAATAGTAGAAATTTGTAGACAGTAAGATTATAGATTTATATAGATCAGTGAATCATATATATATATATTTCACTTGGAAATTTTGATGTAAGTATACAACACTAATCAACAGAGTTTATGGCTTTCTATAAAATAAAGATTTTTATCTGATGGAAGAATACATAATTTAAATTGAACTGAAATATAAGATTTTATCAAAATCATTTAAATAAATTTACATTGAAACTGCTATGTTACTATAAGGAAAATGAATGGCTATAAAAGGACTAAACAAGTATTTATGGATTTATCAACAAATAGATAGGTCAATAGAAAGCTACTAAGATGAATATGAAGATAACCAAGAAAAAAATATCAACACCAGAAAGGCATTCAACCTAAGTTGGAAAGAAAATACATGAATACATATATATAGAAAATGTCAAGGATGTGACATTTACAACACTAGAAATGCAATCAGTCTTTAGTACACTTATTATGGAAATCTCATATCTTTGGATAGTGGAGAAAAAATTGTAACCTCTTATTTTTCTTCTATATTACTTTTTAAGTTTTTTTTGTTACTACAAATGATATAAACTCCTCATAGTTCATATATGTATGCATGTATATATGTGAAAAAGGTTTAAAGACCATTATACTCACCTTTAGTATAAAGTTAAAAGACCATCAATAATCATCTTTAGGACAGAAATATTGTTAGATCATCATAATAATGTTTTTTAACTTAATAATGTACCATGAAGCTCATTCAATGAAATGACAAATTATTTTATAATATGTTAAAGGTCAATAATAAAATCAAAGATGACTTCAAACTGAAATTAAACCCTGAATCATCTAGTCTGACCTTTTCAGGAATGCTTTCATAATCTCTCTAGATGATTGTGTGCCCTTTCCTGACCAATTCAGTGACTGGGATATCATCAGTTTTCCAGGAAATTCTTTGAATTGCTTGAATGTTCTAATTATCAAAAGTCCTTCTCTACCCTGAATTTTGTATACCTCCTTTAACTTCTCCCCAGAAAAGCCCTGGGCCTGAGCTCATTTTGAGTTTTTCCCATCCTTTAGTGCCACAATCATAACTAAATCATGGTACTTCACTGTACAAACTTAATAAAACTAGGCTATAATGTTTACCCTATATTCCTCATAGGGTTGTTTAAAGTCAGAAAATATAGTGAAGACGACTGGATGTGAAACAAACATAGATAGCAAACAAAGGTCCTCCTTCACACGTATTCTTTAAAAATTGTTATCTTCACCCCAAGTCGCCTCTCCAAGACCAACTGCTCGATTATCTCCATCATCTCTTATAAATTACACTCTCCAGAATCACAGTCTTATCAACTCTGCTGGATACACACCAATCTGTGAGTGTCCCCAGTAAGGAGTGCCAGCCAGGCTGAACTAAACAGGACAATGCTGAGTGGCCAAATGTATGGGAGAGAGAATGTGACCGTTCTCCCGTTGATCCAGTAGTGGACTGCTGTACATGCTGGACACAGAGGTTTTCTCATTACCACTGTCTACCTCATCTCCAAAGGGCTAACTGAACCACAGCAACTGAGAAATGTCTTCCCTAAAAATCTTTTAGAAATACCAAAATGCTCAAACAATAGATACTAATGATTTATTTTCTCTTCATCATTTATTGTCTCCTGAATCACCCAGTTTTATTCTTCATTAACTGAAGGAAAGAGCACTTGAATTATTACCTAAAATGAAGTTATTTATCAGTGACTTTACATTATCCATGATCTCATTTACACTATCTTTCTGATGGTATGAAGAGCTATGGTGAGTCCCCAGCATTACAAGTGGAAAATATAACAATCTGCTTGTTTTTTTCAGTCACTTCTTTTTTTCTAGGAAGGCAATTCTAGGAAAGTATAAATTGCTGCCAACTTATCTGAACATACCATGATCTGTCCTGGAATGATGTGTAAAATGACTGTTTACCACATTGGTCAGATGGTTTCATGAACTGTCGGCTCTTCTGTGCAGAGGGAATCAGAATCTGTGGTATTAATATTTCACTTTCCTCTAAATTGAAAAGTTTATACAGAAAGGTAATCTCTAAAAGGTAGGAAGGAGGCAAGCCACCATCCGGTCTGTCTGCCGCCTACCTTCACAACCTAGCACAGTGCCCTCTATCATTTGCTGACTGTTTCTCCACTTGGAAAATCTGGACAGTCTTACATATGATTCCTTTCTTTCTCAGACTATTGAGATCTTTAGAAGAAAAGCTCTCCACCTTCAAGGATGTATGACAGTGTTATTTTTCTTGACAGCTTACTTAAAGAAAGGGAATGGATTGGAGTTGTTCAGGTAGAGAGAAGATATGCCATCTGAAGGTGGATTGCGGTTGGCAGAAACCAACAGCCAAATGAGGTTCTGTTTCTTATTTCTTTTGTCAGTTTCAGCTGATTTCGGATTGGTCCATTCTGAAAAATAAGGCTTCCTGGAATGTGTCCAACTAAGAAAAGCAAACAGGTAGTCTGGTGACAACACGGCTCAAAAACTCATTATTGTTTCCTGTGGTTTTGCAACAAAATGTGTGATGAGTTGGGCTAGAACCAGAATATCAACTACCAAATAGTACACAAAAGGGATAATATTGGGGAAAACATTTCAAAGCAAAAATCAAAATAGAGCTCAGTGATTTCAGAAGCATTGGCTTCTTGTCAAGAATAACTGTCATTAAAATTCCCATAGCCACCAGTGAAAATGATTTGGGGAGAAAGGCTAAGGGAGGGTCTGTTTTACAAAACACAGTGAAATTTTATTCTTAATTTTCCCAGCCAAGTTTGTAAGATTTCAGATTCTTTGGGCTCGTTCTCTGTTAAGGAGCCAAAGGTTTCTTTCTATTGACATACATAGATTAAAATTTTTAATCCAGGAAACTATCAGCAGAGCCCGAGCAGTCTTCTTTGGCTAATGACTCACACTGAAGGAGTCTCCGTCTTGAGACTCTCAGTGGAGAGAAGATCAAATAATAATAATAATAATAAAGAAGCATGCAGGCGTCCCTGGAGCCTTTTGTACAACATGCGGAGCCCACGCAGCACAAGAATTGGTCTGGCGTCGTTGTTCCATGTTCTCTGGATGCTGAAGAGTCTGATTTGCATTAGAAACCTCTGCATTCAATAAACAAAAATAGGGATAATGACCACAGCGCTATTTGGAACAGAAAACAAACTTAAGCAATGAGTGTTTTCCACTGAATTCATTCAAGATTTTATTAGCTGAGCTCTCACTTAGGTTATTAGGCTCAGCTTGCTTTTAATTTCGCTGGCCTCAGTTATTCAAAACAAAAAGAGGCCTGATTGTGTGTGTGTGTGTGTGTGTGTGTGTGTGTGTGTATGTGTGTGTGTGTGTACACGTATTACACACAAACTTGCACATTCTTCACATTGCAAACCCACCAACAAAAGGAGGAAGAAGATCTGAGGAGAATGAGTGGTTTTTGCGGGTTTAAGGGATGGAGAATTTCTCTACATAAACAAGAAGGTTTGGATTGGAAGTCTGCTAAAAAAAACGTTACAGCTGACCACAAGGTTGTAAATCCACAGACTGGAAGGAGAAAAAGAGAAACACTGCAAGCGAAGTGTGTGGCTGCGCTGTTTGTGGGTTAGATGAGAAACAAGCGCGGAGTGAAGCCGAGAGGGGGGTGGCTGGTGTGATTGGTGTGGTGTTCCGAGCCAATAGCAGTCCAGGCTGGGACAGTGTCCCGCGCAGCGCCCAGGAGCCCGCGCGGACCCTCCCTGCTCTCCGTCTGCAGGCTCTCCGCCCGCCCGGGCAGCCTTCGCTTCTGCACGCCGGCCGCGCTGCTCTGCGCTCCAGCCGAAGTTCCCTCTGCGCTCCGATCTCTGGGCGCTCCCGCCCGCGCTGCGCTCTGGCCCTGATCCCTCTGCGCACCCGCTGCGCTTCGCTCTACGCCCCCTCTGCGCTCCGGCCCGCTGCGCACCGGCTGCGCTCCCCCTGCGCTCCGCCGATGCGCGCCCGCCTGAGCGGCTGCGGGAGGCCCGACATCAGCACTGCTGTGCGCGCTGCAACCCAGAGCAAGCCGAAGGACAGGGACACGGACAGAAGGGACCGGAGGAGGCGGCTTCCACTACGTCATTGCAGGTATGCAGCTTGTCACGACTAATCTGACACAGACACGGTTTCTGATTTCTACCTACACGACCCACAAAACCTAATTGACACGGCTTGTTCCACTGCCGGTCAGAACAGAAAGCACTGAGTGAATAGTCTCGGCTGATTCAGCCTACATAATTAAAGCTGTTAGTGTGTGACTGGGGGTTTATTCACCTATTGTATTTTCCGTGGGTGTAAAACAAGGTCCTTCAAACTTGACTGTGATCTTTTTTCCCATACCTGCATGTTGTGATGCTGCCCACTTATACCTCTTGGTGACGTCCCTTGTAATTATGACCAGTAGCAGATCCAACACCATCTTACTGTTAGAAAGCAGGCTGAACATTACCCACCTACCTATCAGGTCAATATCCTCCCCATAGGAATAGGAACAAAGTGGTTTGGGGCATGGCTTTGATTTTAAAGCATGTGGTTGAGGTGTTCTAAGCTTATGAGTGAAATATCACTGTGTCACTATGCACTGGTTGAAGGAGGAAAAGAGAGAAGGGAGAAAGAGATTTTAAAACGTAATGGTAACTGCCTCTTCTCGTGTACCTGATTTATTTTTACGTGGTATACAAGTTGAAAATGCCATGGTATTCTGCATCCACAGGCAGGATGCGTTCCAGGACCTCATGTATTGCTGCACTAAGAAGTCATGAATTGGAACTGTGTCAAGTATCAGATATGATACTTGGAAGAAAATGTCCATTTTTGGTTTCGTTTTATTTGATCCTAAAGTTGGTAGACTTCTGGCCATTTCTTTCCCTTTTTTTGTTCCTGTCATTTTGAGACATGTTTTGTAAACAAACAAACAGAATCCTATTTCCAGGGATTGTACCGTGTTAGAGTTCCAATTTTGAAGACGGTTACGTAACTTTTTTTTTTTCCCCTGTTGATTTCTTGTGATTTAATTAACATTGCTTAATGGGTTCAGTCCTTCTCTTGGAAAAGCCAGCGGGGACTGAGTGAAGGCTGAGTTAATAGATGGGTGCTGCTTTGGGAGAGCCTCAGATACTGTCATTTAACTGCTCTGAATCCCTATAAGAAGAGCTTTTCCTGCACTGAAGGGCATACAGAGACTGGGACTCTATCTAGTTCATCAAGAGAAAGACATGGCAGCAGGTGCAGGAATAATAGTATATGTTACCTTAAGTCTAAGAAGCATTCTTCTCAGTGGATTCTTGGTGGATCACTTCCAAACCAGCCATTGATAATTCACAATCAATTCCCCACTCAGTCCTGCCTGTTTTCAAGGGAGTCCTTATCCCAAGACATGTTCCTGACCAAGGAAGATAAGGAAGTTTTGAGAAACATATTTGTTTTACAAAGCACAATGGAGAATTTACACTGACCTCTGTGTTATCAGATAAACCTGTTCTTTCGTCACTAGGGGAAAAAATACAGGCTTAGCTATACCGTGGAGTTATGAAAATGGTCCATATTTTTGCTCATCTAATAGGGTATTTTTGAAATTGTGTTAAAGAATAGACATGGTAAGTGAATATTGTATTTAGGAGAGAGCATCTTGATTTTGTAGATGATTTTTTTTCTTTTTATATCATAAGGAACCTGACTGTAAAGAGTTTATCTATTGAAGTAAATACAAATTAATTGACCCAACAAAATTCTATTTGTAGTTAAAACAGTAGTTTTGTATCACTATGAACATTCATCAATCTTCTACAAATGTAATATCTGAAGTACATTGAGACCTATTTCCCTCTTACCTGTTGAACACTAAAGCCGTGTTGGCATGTTGGCAGCCACTGAGAGGATGTGAGAGTGAATATATACCCTTTGTCTGGACTAAGAGGCACTGATGGCTTTTCAAAGGTAAATATAAAAATTGCTTTGATTAGTCATTGTTTGGTGCTATCATTCTTCATGGAGAAAGGTAATCAAAAGTTCATTCCCTGGGCATCTTAGCATAGCTACCCTCCAGTTGTAAGTTTGGTAAAGTTTAAACAAAGCACATGCCTTTAAATCTCTTTAAAGTAAACACCTCTTTCTCAGACCTCTTCTTCTAAAGCAAAGGAATGGAATTAGACTCTGAGTCTGGACGCCGAGTTCTTATTGATATGGCACTGGCAGCTGGGTCAAGGACACACAAAGGGAGGCTTCCGAGGCTCAGGTACACGGCAGGTCAGACCAGCCACGTTTGTCCGGCAGCGTGACTGCAGCAATCACGTCAACTTGCGGCATTTCCTCAGCATCAGGGCCCTTTAAGTATTGAGAAGAAAAGTAGCAAATTATTTCAACCAGGGGAAATGTGCTGAGAACTGGGCCTGAAACAAGTCACCCAGAGGACCAACAGATAAGACAAATTGTTTTGAAGGAGAAAGTGTCCGATTTCAGTTAAGTCTCTGGTGTCATCTACAACTTCTGTGTTTGCTTAGCTGCTTTTCCCACCACAGAGTTCTCCTTTTCGCTATATTGGACACAATGCTGACCTAATCAGGTACAGAATTAATTTTGATTTTATGTCAGGCTAAAACACGGTCCTTAAACCATTCATCTAAATGCAGATATCTTCCATTGCCACCACTTGTGGTTGGGCAGATGTCTGTGACTGGCCAGCTACTGCACAGGACCCAGACCGTGGGGGGTGCTGATTCACAGAGCAGAGTCCCAGAGCCACGTGGGTGAAGAGGACTAACAGACAGAGAGGGGCAAAGCAACAAAGTTATGAAGTGTAAAGACTGGCATCCTTAAATATACATCCAGGAGTCAAAAGAATAATGAGTTTATTTCCTCAAATGAGCTCCAAGCATAAACTTTTGGTGAGATTTCCTATTTTAAGCAAATGCTCACGTGAACCACGTGCCTCACACACAGGTGCAGGATGAGAATAAATGCATCTGTAGTGCCGTGAATGCTCTTGTATATGCAGAGGCCAGGAGAGGGCGGCCTGCAAGCTGGGAAAAGCGATGCTGTCTCCTAACAGACGGAGACTTCAACTTCCAAATGGCTAACAGTGTCTCCCTAACTTTATCACCTTCCTCCCTTTGGAAAGCATAGTCTAGAGCCTTCACCCGGGACACAGTATTCAGAAAGGTCTGTTTCTACTTTTGCCTCTAGAATTGCTGCCCTGGCAAAATAAGGAAAGCAGCATTATTTGACAGAGAACTCAATTTCCCTTTCTTTTAGTTAGCTTCACTTGTTGAAGTTATTCAAGCAGTCTTTATCTTTACTTTGTCAGGACATGGGTGGGAGAAAGGGAAGCAAATTTGGAGAGAAGAGACCAAAAAAGAATGGGATTCCTGGAGTGGGTTCTCCAGCAGAAACGAGTATGAGCTGTTCTGTCAAGTCCATCAGCCTTCATTGCGAGTGTGTCTCAATGCAAGTCTAAGGCCATGAGGATACATTTTGCACAGTGACCATCAACAATACCTCCAGAATCCTAACCAATTTGGTTTCAAAAGAGAAGAAGTGGAGTAGCTTCTCTTAGCAGTATCCAGAGTCTAAGGCAAATGCTAAATAAGAATTATGCATTTACCTCATAGAAGCTCTGAGATGGTCAAATCTAGCCCATACTAAACCTAGTCTAACCTTTTTAAAACTCATTGTTAAGAAGGTGTTCCCTTGCGCTATTACCTTCGTAGATCAGTCATATTCTAGGGACAAACTATAAATGTGCATAGAAGGAGAAATAGTCTTAAAGTGATAATTTCTGCATGATAATTCCTAAACTAGCTAGACTGGTGATTTTAGCTTCAGGAACACCCTTGTCTTTTTGCCACCTTTGGTTCAACTGCCACACAACTTGCCAGCGAACATGGGGCCCTGGAGAAAGCTCGGACAGGGGCTTTTCAAACAATGTCTGAGGGGACCCAAGCTAGAGCATTCTGGGTGAAAAGCTGAGGTTCCTCCTGAGCAAAGAAAAGGCAGAAGGGACACTGGGCTGGGGATGGGCATGAAAGCCATAACCTCTGTGTCAGGAAAGAGTGATTCTGAAGCTTTAGGAGCGGCGGGTCCTGGGAGGCCCCAGGGGCTGCCCACCAAAGGCTCAGCAGCTTGGGTGCAGGAAGGAGGTCTTAGAAGCTCTGATGGCCTCTTCTCCCTGGTGCCACTGTGCTCTGCGGGGAGCTGTGGTGTCCTTGAATCAAAGCAAAGAGTTTTTTTTCAAGAACAAAGGAAAGATTTCTTGGTGTCTGGGAGGAAAGGGAGTCACTGTGCATCTCCCCCGTGCTCAGCCAGATTAGCCTCCACCACAACCCCACGCGCAGTCTGGGACCACGTAGTGCCCTGATGCTGGACAAGCCGGGATGAAAGGGGAGGACTCACTGAGGGTCACTGTGGCCCCAGATACACTGCTGTAAGGTGGGGTATTAGCAAGAAGAGGGGGGAGAAGTCTGTCCTGCAGGAGGGGGCTGGGTGGCGGGGGAGATTTATCAACCCAAGACTAGGAATCTCCACTGCTCCTCTCAGTCAGAGAAACTCTGGGCCCCACCTCCCTTGTCTAGATTACTTTCCAATAGAGAAACCTCATGGCTGAAGGGGAAATGTCTTTGAAGGCACTTCGCTGTTTCAGGGGCAGAGCAGGGCAAGACCAGAGTATTCTGGCAGATGCACCAACCCTCATAAGAAAGCAGACTTGAGGGTATATGACACTAAGAAAACATTTCTGAATTATGAATGCAATGGAATTAGAAACAAAGGAAATACATGACTTATGGAAAAATTCTCTTGAAGGAGTTTTTGAAGTACATGATGCCAAGCACACAAATATTCCCAAACATGACTTTCATGTTATGGATTAATAGCAGTTCCAAACTAAGTCTCTTCTCCTATAATTTATTTCAACAGCAAGAGAGAAGAAAAAGAACACACTGAACAGGGGAACACTTGATTAGCTCATGTGAAATGCTAAGCTGACTTTCTCTAATCAAATATCATTTGCATTAAAAATATTATTCAACCTGCCTCTACAGCTGTGACTCTAAAGGCTGGAAGGAAACTTATCATCTACGGAAAACTAGCCTCCTCGCCCTGCTTTTATGCAATTATAACACAAGCTCTGGATAATGCATTATGTTTCTATTTATAGTAGCAGCATTTGGGGAATGCTGATAGAGGGGTGAAGTTGCATTTATGGTTAATATATGAATCCAGCAGCTCTAACATGAGATTTCCCTGCCAAATGCTTTTGCTAGGACTCTAACTTTCATCACACTTTCAAGTGATCTTTCGTTTTCCCTTATTAATCATTTTACATGTTAAGATCCATCTAATATTTGTTAGATGCTTGACATAGGCCAGATTATACTAGACACATTCCTGTGTATTATCTAATTTAATCTTCACCTGAGAGTTTATGGGGAAAACCATAACATTTGATAGCTAAGAACATAACCATTCATAAAGGCAGCATTCAACAGATATCTACTGAGCCTCTTATTTGTATAATATTAGCAGCAGCAGGAAAAAACAATAACAGTAAAATAGTTATTGGTTATCAGCTATTAAGAACCAATGGAATAACCTTTAATGGAAGTGGGTATTATCATAAGCCTGATCCCTCATTCCATATTTTCATATATATTGTTGCATTTCGTTTCTATATAATTAAGCTGGTTATTCACACACACACACACACACACACACACACACACACACGAAAGCAGCAAACATCTTTCTGTAGCACTAACTCATGGATAAATGACTGAAATTACATATATGAAAATAATCTTGGTTGACCATTGCTTGATTTAGGTTTGTATCCATTGGAGTGTCTCATTTGATGGACTATAAACAGATGAAAAATATTCACCCTCAAACCTACTACTTGAGAAAAAAGTAAATCAATGTTAACCCCTCTGCTAAGGATGTACTATGTCCCAGTGCTACCTCTAGCCTGGGGAGGCCACCCCACATTGTTCCTTATATTTGGAGCAATACAGAAATGGGCAGCTTCAGAAATTCAGATCCAAGACTTCAACTTGACATGGAAAAATTCTTAAGATATCTCACCTCCGTAAACTCAGAGAATGTAAACTTTAGGGAAGCAGACAAAACACATCACCTTTTTTCAGAGAGTCAAACAATATTAAGACTCTTTTGACCTAGAAGAAGGTTATCTGGTTATTATTAAAACTTATGAAGCTAAGAAACTCAGGAGACTTGGGTTTGCATCTGCTCCTGTTTTTCACACTTAAAAGTGTGACCTTGGGGAAAGGTTTTAGTCTCTCAAGTTCTCCCTTTACAATGGGGTATTTGCATTCCATTTCTAGCCTACAGGTCAGTTCTACAGTGTTTCCCTCTGTTACAATGCCTGACAGTTCTTTGACGATGACTGCTTGCTAAACTTTTTATAGGTATCACCTAATCTTGACAAAAATCCTAACTGACAGTACTTTTATGATCCCCATTTTACAGATAATATAACTAAGGCTTAAAGAGATTAAGAGTTTTCAAACAGTAACACAGCCAAGCAAGTTGCAAAATTGGGTTTGAAAACCTCCATCACATTTCTTATATAGTATGTCATGACTTCATTCACTTATTCATACATCAGTATTGAGAAGATCCCATATGCAAGGTGCCATGTAAAGTTACAGGGTATAATCGTAATGCATGCAAACCTGGTGGGACATACCAAGAATAACCTCGTAATTATAATGGTGTTTACTGGGTATTATAATGCAGGAGGCCTTGAAATCTGTGGTGTTATTTTTGCCTTGTTAACAAAACCATTTGACAAGTCCACTCATTATAATAGCTCAAATCCTTTCTTTACATCATTTCAGGTATTTCTCCCCTTCTAGGATGACATGGTTTTAGTCTTCCTTGTGTAATTATTTTTTAAATATGTTTACATCTTTCACTAAATTTTAATTTCCCTTGAGGGCAGAGGCCATTTCTTTTTCATTTTTTTTTCCCAGCACAGAACTTGTGTTTTATTAACTATTAACTGTACCTCTATTGAGATCCAGCTACATCTCATTTAGAGCTAAGATCAGACACTCCTGCTTTTCTGCTCAAAGACACAGCCTTCAAAAAGCTTTAAACACACACAGAGAGCACAGGCTAACCCAATGGCAAACTCAGTCATTTGCTTGGAAAATTTTTCATTCTTTCTGCTTTGTGTTATTGATCCCATCTGTTACACTTCCCTGTTTAAAATGATCATTTCAGTAAGGAAATCAAACTGTCATTAAAAATTGATTCATTCTCTTTTTAAAACACTTGCTTTGACTTCAGAATACTAAGTCAACCATTTTGACAGGTTTTTTTTTCCTCCCCAGTGAAAGAAAGCTTCACTATTAGAGGATGGTAAGATGTCACGGCAAGTTTGGGGATGAACACACTGACATGAGCAAGCACTAACTTTCTGGGCTCAGTGCTTTAATTTGTAAATTAAAAAATTCCAGCTCATGCAGAGAACAGTGATACGGTTACTGAATGTTTTGGAAACAATGTCAATTTTTGCACTGGAAGACAATCTAGGAGAAAGAGGGCAGATGTCACATCTCTATGAAAGAGCTCTTTACTGTGGGGGAGTCTGAGAATTCAGGCAGTTTGTGAATTTGGATGGGGGAAAAAACTGTATCTTTGTTTCTGACCTGTGACTGAAATGTCACATTCCCTTTAGCCATGAAGGTGAACAAGAAACCACGGTAGAATTAGCAGAACCATGGCTTTGTCACCAATAGAAATCAGAGTTGTTTTCATAGCACACTGCAATTGATACAGAGGTCTCAAAATATCACTCACATGTATCACTGTTTCAAAATTATGGTACTTTTTATACCTGCTTTTAGATCTTATTATCACTTAGTATGTTATAAAGAAGACTGTTAGAAGTCTGTATTACACTTTCGTTTTTAAAATACATGAATAAATACACACACACACACATATATGGTTTCCTACATAATATTATATATTTCTGAACTTAGATACATTATTCTGAGAAGGTGATCTTAGGCTTCATCAGGTCCAAAGGAAATCCACGGGGGAAAACATGTAAAAAAACCTCACTCTATAGGGTGGTAAATTTGGTTTATTAGATGGCGAACTCTCTATCACCTGCAGCTGGCCCCAGTGGAATGGGCTGCCTTGTGAGCCACAGAAGCTTGTGCTGGGGAGGGTGGGGAGAGGCTGGATGGAATTCAATTGAGGGGAGTCCTATATCACATATGGAGTTAGGCCTTGATGCCACCACCTAACGCTGAGGCATTCTATGGTCAAGACAAAGAGATGAAGATGTCCATCTTTTTCCTTAACGTGAATTTGAGAGGGTTTGAGCAACCTGGCTTCCATAAGGAGGGAAGAGACCTGAGGGCATTCTTCATGCCATGTATCTTTGTGTTTGGAACAGGGATGGTCTCAAACATCAGAAATTACCTGTTGGGTGAGAGCATTGCGTGGCTGAGGGCTCAGGTCTGTCTGGTGCCCTAAGAGTCAGAGCCTATCTGCATGTAGTTCCCAACTGTGGATCACCCCATGCTCCTTTGGGGTTCTCTTTTCGTGCTTTTTCTCCACTGCTGTACTGTGATATCTTTAAGGGGCCATGGTATTTTCATCTTTGTGTCTCTGACACAAGATGCTTCATGTTTGGTGAATGAATAGCCCCTGTAGAGGTCAGTATTGTTGGAGAACCAGTGGCCCCATTTAAAAAAATAAACCAAGGAAGAAAATATAGGTAAGAGTACTTCTGATTCCACTCAGTGTAAGTGTAGCATAGGGTGGGCTCAGGGAGAACCTGAGTCCTCTGTCATACAGGTAAATTCTGGGCCACCCAAATCAAATCAAAACCTCCGAAAAGCATCCTGTTAAAGGGTAAAATGATCAACCTCTCTCCTATTCGACTCAAGGCAGTGCTGACAGCAAATAGCTTTCAGGATTGCTGGGGTCTTGGTGGGCTCTGGTGATTTCTAGGGAGAAATCTCTGGTAATTTTATTTGGGACTTAGTTAAGCTGGGGAGGGGAGAAGTTCTCTTTATTGGAGGATGCTAAAGCTTTCCTGCAAGGGTTTCCTTCATCTTCTGTGGTTATACCAAGGCAATGCTCATCTTGGAAGGGGGAGTTGGGAGACAGACAGACAAGGATTGACTGAGCATGTACTATACATTCCTGGTTTCTGAACATACTGTGTCTCGTTGGGTTTTTATAATGACTTCTTGAGGTAAATGCCACTGTCCACATTTTACCAAAAAAAGAACTGAGTGAGGCTCACTGAACTTTGGTGAGTTTCCTAACTTCACACAGCCATTGGGTAGCTAAGTAAGCATTAAACCAGGGGCTTAAGAGAGAAAATTCACTGCCTTTTCACCACAACAAAGCTCTACAATGCTCCCTTTTTCTTCAATAATTTTGATTCTGTTGCTTCCCATTCATTTAGGTTTCATAGTAGAAACTCACAGAGGTAAGAGTCCAGGCGGGTTGTGCTGGGTGGATAATCAAGCACAGAGGAAGTGTGGTTTGAAGCATGAACTTTGGAGTCAGATAAACCGTTATCTTTGAGGGATAATTCTGATCTGTGAGGGACTGTTACTATCTATAACCCTCATCTAAAATTGTACAGTATTGTTTTAAGAATTACATAACATAACGCTTGTAGCCCAGGCACAAAAACCCAACTATTGGCTTGTGCTTTTTTTTGTGGGGGGGGGACAGGCTTTTGGTATTAGTAGATTAGAGCAAAAAAGTAAGATCTCTAGGATGAGTACCTGTGAAAGTTTGGTGAAAGAATAGTTCATTACTCTGAATACTTTGGAATTGGGAGTTCAGTCCAATTTTGTGAACCAAGATAAGTAAATTAAGGAGTTTGAGTCTTCATTTTATATTTTAAATGGAAATAATAAATATTTGGAAGAAGAGCTGGCTCTACACTCTTCACAGAACCATTAATTTATTCAACAGGTATTTATGGAGCCAGAGCTAGAAATGGCAGATCAAAAGATGGACCATATTTTCAGGTAATTTATAGCTAATGGGGAAGATAAGATAAATAACACAAACACAAGGTAGAAACTGGATAGAATTGGTAAGGACATGGAAAATAAGGTGCATGCGTGATGGAGTGAAGTGTCACCTTGGATGAAGACTTCTCAGTGCTTCTGTAAGGCCTGGGCAGAAAAGGAACAGTGTGCTACTTTTCATAATCTCCTATCTGCTTCCTCCACTTCACGGCCCATGTTACGCATTTAGCGTCTTCTAACTCAAGAAGTTTAGAGATATTAAAGGAACCATTTATTTAATCTCCTCATTTTACAGATAAGGAACTGATGGCCCAGCAGGTGGTGTGCATTTTAAGACTGCAAACTAGTTTGCTCTAGAATAAGAACTAGAACCCAGGTGTCCTATCTCATGTCTGTTCCTCTTTCTGCTACACCAGTGACCCTCCCCCATTAAGCTGGGCCTATGTCAACAGTACGTGAAGTGTTGTAAGACAGATTTCACAAAGGTCCAAGGTGCAGTCCGCAATACGTGCCAAAACAGGGGAGAAATTATTTTGCTTTGGGGACAGTTAAAGGATTTTGTATAAATGCAGTTTGATGTGGATGAATTTTTCTCCTGCTCCCTACAAAACTAAACAATCCCAGAGCTTGGACTCCCTGAGGCTGAGGTCTATTGAAATAGTCCCATACATTTCTAGAAGCCCAGAGCCTTCAGCTCATGTGATGAACAAATGAAAAATGGAGTCAAGTAGGAGGAGGGGTAAAGCAGAATTTGGTTCTTTTTTCCGGGTTCCCAAGTGCAATGGTGCCTTTTGGCTGTTGAGTGATAGCAAGGAGTCTTCCTTCCCTCTGTTTGGATCAAGGGTAGATCTTTGTGATCTATGTAGCCAGGCTTTTCCATCACCAACACTAGTGTCTCCTCTTGTCCAAATGCCCCAGTGGGATTGGTTTACTTGGTCATCCTGAGAATTACTTAACCAATGAATGCTCTGGACAGGACCCAGGGAAAGACAGCAGTTGTGTCACAGTCCACCCAGAACTTTGCCCCTTCTGTTTGTCAGAGGATGTCACTTTCTGGAGGAAAACATCTTTATTCTCCTCCTCAGCCAGTGTTTCTGTCTGCTCTCTCCCCGTGTCTCTGGAACCAGACATGCACAGAACCAGACATCGACCTGGGACAGGATCCCAGTAAATAGGAGGCACCTCCCTCATTTACTCTCTATCAAATGGATGAATACAGCACAACAGTTCTTCCGCATGGCGGCCCTACATACCATGAGGGTCAGCAACAGACGGACTTTTCACTGGAGGAGTGGGGGCAGCATTCTCCCTTGCAGAGTCAGGAGGACCTTTGATCTGGGAGCGAGAGCAGCAGGGAGCTGGGAACAGATCAGCAGGGTATGTCTGAGGCAGAGAAACCACATTCATGGCTGCCTCACTTATGTTTACCATCCTACTCCAGTTGAGTTCACCTGCCATTGACCTGGAGTAACAGGGCCGAGGAACTTAAAACAACTAACTCCTTTTATCCAAATTTGGAGTAAAAAATTGTGAACTCTGTTCTTGGAGCTGAACAACACTGCTGATGACTGATGTGTGAATAGGTGCCATGTAGGCTTGCACAAGGGGAGAAAATATTCCTCAGGCGTAGAAATATCTTTGGTCTTCCTAAGGGTGATATGCACCCACATGTTTCTGTCGGGTGGTTTTGCTATAAACGATTATTCTTGGACTAATAGAAAAATCTCCTTTTATAGTGATTGTACATTTTCCCAGATTATCAGTGTAGCATGCAAAATCCCACGACTTCAGAAATTCAAAAGATCAAAGGCAGAGAGGCCAGCGGAGTCTTTAGGCTTACCGCCCACCAGAACAATAGTTTGGTGACCAGAAAGCTCCTTAAGTGACAACAAGAAAGTGTACTTTCATACTCACCAAACGGCACGGTGAAAACTGATGTGCATTCTTAATTCTTGCATTAGATATTCCTGTTGTTTCTTGATGGCGGTAAAATTCAGATTGTCTCCATATGATTCAAACATTGGCCAACTGAAGTTTGGAGCTGGTTAGTCAATATTAACTGCTGTGGCATTGAACTGAGTTTCTGTTTCAAATGACAGCCAAAGCTATAAAATAAATCCAAAAATATTTATTAGGGAGGCTTCTGAATATATAGGGAGGCTGTGGTTCATGACACAAACTCAATAATCTCACTAAAGGAGGGGAAGAGACTTTTTCCCACTGTGTCAAACCCCTCAGTAAATGGCATAGGGTAGACGCACTGAAAATACTTTGGGGTTGCATGAAAAAATGAATAACTTAGAGCATGTAGATTTGAAAGTAAGGATCTATAATTGTCTAAATATAGTAAAGTCAGGGGTAATGTTAACAAAATGACCATCATCTTAGAACGTTAGCCCTATTTTGCCAGAGTTTTGAATTATGTATATTCAATAGACATTTATTGAGTGTTTACAATGTGCCAGGCACTGAGAATGTAAAGAAAAGACTAGGCTGTGGTCGTGCCCTCCAGGAGCTCCCAGTCCACTAGGATAGACAAAAGGTAAAGAAATAACAGCAGCATTCAGTAAATAGCAAGGGCTGCCTCTGAGCCAGGTGAGGGGGACAGGGCAGTGCAAGTCCATGGTTTTGCTCAGTGGGACCATGAAGCACGCGCCATACTGGAAGTGAAGGTGTGTGTGTCATGCTAAGTGCTTGATGACTCTCGCATATCATCTGCTTAGCAGTTTCATTTTTTGTTGTCTTAATGACAGTATAATACATCTGCTATGCCACCTCCCCCCAGTTCCCTGAAGTAGGGGTGAAGGCCTACTTCGTGGCATCTGTATCACCTGCTGGCTCACAGCCCAGCAGCCTCCCACCCACTGCGCCCGGAATGTTCTGGCTTCCGGGTATGCTGCACACCAGAGACAGTGGGCCCCTTTTTGGCTTTTTCCGAAAGGATCATAACCACCATCATAAAAAGGGGTGGACTCCAAGCAAGTCACATTCAGTTGTAGTTCTTTGGAAAAACTTGATCTGAGGAAGGCAATGTGCCTCACTAGAGTAGTAATACTCTTTGTTTCTGGTTTCATATCTGGTGTTGGCTGAATGTTAGTTTGCGAGGAAGAATGGCAGGGCAGGCTTACAGTTTCTAGGCTTTATTTACTTGTGCACCTGCCAGAACTCAGGATGGAGAAAGTGAATATCAAAAGGTCAGGTCCTTTTCCTTTTTCTTTTTTTTTTTAACCTCTCCCCCAAGTACAAGCACAAGGAGATAACCAAATGTTTGCTTTTCTATCAGAGCGTAAGTTTGGGTACATCTACGTGACTAGAGGCAGCTGAACTGGAATCCTATTTCATAACAGAGGTTTACCTGGAATGCTCTAAACTCCTATCCACAGCCTGAGTTGCCATTAAAAATAGATTCAGCTACTCTGTTATGTTGTGTGGGTGCACATAAATGACCTTTGGTAAGTAACGACTGGGGACAGAAAAGGTTAAATGATTTCTCTTCAGTCTTGCATTTCTTTAGCTTCCACTTGGAAAAATATAATGGGTCTGCCAAACATTGACTAAGGGTTCCCCACATGGCAAATACTATTATATAAAACGATCCATCAGATTCAGGATTCTACCTTATGTTTCAACAAGGAGGATATCCATCTCCCAAATGAATTAAGGAATGCCAATGACACGGTGATAATAAGGACAACAAAATGGTGTCTGTCATTCATTCATGAGCCCATGCTGAAGAACAATCCAGTTACAGCTGTTCTTAAAGTAGCCCCACCTTACTTCCTATATTCCTATAAGACTGGAGCAAGTCTCTTACATGCACTAAGCTTTAGTAACAGTCCTGAGAAGACCTTTGCTATCTTTGTTCTCCAGAAGTCTGAGAGTCAAGTGACTTCCCCTTGAGTAAAAGTCAAGCCCTTTGTTTGTCTATGTCCAAAGCTAGCTCACAACCTTCATGCTAGGTTATGACCAGGGCCCATTATTAGGCGTTTTACAAACACTGCCATATTTAGTTTCCAAAGCAGCTCTAGAGTTAAGATTTATTATTATCCCTTTCATACAAATGAAGCCCCAAAGCCACACTGCCAAGAGCAAGGAGCCAGAATTCAGACCCAGCTCCGCCTGACCCCAAAGCCATGCCTTCCATCCACTCCATATGGTGCCCCCAGATGTGTTCCAGGATGCTATCCTCACCCCCAGGTCACCTTCCCAGTGAGTTTTCTGGTGCCTGAACTTCCCCTAATAGCGAATAACACCTTCCATTCCATAATGTGGAACGTGACTTGGAAAGAAAAATACTTCTATAGGATATTTGAAGGTTGGCCCACGGAGGCCTGGGCTGCCAAGGCTGGTGCGCAGATGCACAGGAGGAGGAAGCTGTGAGCCAGGGAAGGGGACACAGGCCTCAGAGAGCAAAAGTTAAGAAAAGGAGCCTGAGAGTTAATGAAGAAAACATCTACCTCACTGTTTTGCTAAGGGTCAGATCGGCGTGCCACACTGCCTAGTATTAAAAAGGAAAGACTGTGAACTAAGTATTTTCTTTAAACTTCATGGTAGCGGTCCCTGAGCATAATATTTGTAAGTAGATATGAGGCCGAAGAGCACATATAACCTTAACTCGGGCTTTTCTTGGGTCTTGCCCTGATGTCTTGTTTCAGATTTATTATTAAGTTATCCATGTTCCATCCATATAGACTTATGCCACCTCTCATTCTAAATGGCAGAGAGAGTTTCTCAGTCTGATATTTCTCTTCACTTAAGACTCATATTCAACATTTCTCTGTATTTTCAGAAAAAAGAGAAAACAGGCAATGGCCCTATATTCACCCATTGATTCTTTTATCAGCTATTTATTGAACATTTCTTCCAAATGAAGGACTTCATACTCATGCAACTGATAGGGCGCTTCCCGTGAACTTGAATGTGGACGTGCCCTGCTGAGTGAGGGCCTGTTAGACTCCTCTCAACGCTAGGGTGACGATAAAATTTATTGTCCAAACCAGAACACTTTTAAGAGTGAAAGAAGGTGTTAATGAGTAATTACACTGGGACAACCGGCAGAAGAAGCTGGGTCATCAGAGGGCAAACAAACGCATGAGAAAAGAGTGGTCTTGTCTTCCCAAGTGGAAGCCCCTCAGGATGACAAAATCCTTGCAAATAACATACGACATCTAACTGACACTGAGAACAGTCACATAAATTCATTTACAAGCACAGAGAGCCTACTGTGTGCCAGGACTAGGCTGGGCACTATTAGGATTCACCAGCGATGCTCACAGTCTAGTGAAAAGTCACATGCGTGACTTGTGTTAGTAGGAGTAACAGCTGACCAAAGTTACTGAGAACATCCCGTAGGACACACACTCTGGTGACTTTTGCTCACTTTCTCACTTAACCCTCACCTACTCCCGAGAACTAGGTAGTATGATTTTGCTGGTTTTCAAATCAGTATACCGTGAACACGTCCCAGGTCTCTCGCCAGTTAACTGATGGAAACGGAGCTCAAGACTCAAGGTGTGCAAATTCCAAGCCTGACCTTGTAGCCGCCATGCTTTGTGGTTTCCCTGTAGAGGACATTATGATATATGTCATGGTAGAGATCAGACCCAGGTGACAGTGGCCCACAGAGGAGCCTCTTACCCTTCGCAGTGGTGTCCGGGGAGCGCAAAAGGAGGGAAAGCTTCACAGAGGAGGTAACATGTGAGACGGGCTTTGAAGGACACCTAGAATTTCATCAGGAGCAGAGGAGTCGGGTGGCGCCGTCCCAGGCAAGGTGCCAGGCCTCACGGTGCAGTGCCTGGGCTGGAGGAGCACATTTCTCCCCTATGACGCCAGTGCGTAGAGGGCGGCAACGCTGTCTTCAAGGTGCTTGTCTCTGCCCTGGAATGCAGGAGAGGGCCCACTGCTGACCACATTCTGGAGGCCCGTAAGTATATGATTAGACGCAGCATTGGGCTCTAGGTACATGGTCCGTTAAGGCCAGAGCTGGATGCAGACCCTCGGCCCCACTCAGCCTTGAGCCCTTTCTTTCCCATGACAAATTGACTCCGAACGCAAAGGTGTCCCCGGGAAGCAGTTTCTACCACATTTCAGAATTTTTATACTCTCCATGTTAAGCCTTAAATCAAGGAATAAATCAAGAACAGAAAGACTTCAGAAAACCCTATTTACCAGATGACATCAAATGTTGGAGTTCCACCTAAGTGACTTTTAAAAATAACTGAAATGTACCATTTTAACTGCTTGCTTCTTTTTAAGTCTAAATGTTTTTCTGATGGAAATATTTTCAGAAGTGGTGTTTATTCTCCTGCCCTGTTAGGCATGGTGTACTAAAAGTGAGGAAACTCTCCTTCAGAAAATCATTGTCATCCTAGAGAACATCAATCGTCCTTCCCGAATCCCCTATATTTTATTGAAATACACATTTATTTGTATTTATTTCGCAACATCTATAGAGCACTTGCTCTAAGCCAGGTACTATTCTAATACTTTACAGTGAAGTCCTGTTGCCCTCATGGAGTTGAGACATTTCTCTTCTGTCCACTGTATGCTGATTCCCATGACAGCACCAAGCTTTTTTCTCCGAAAAATACTGTTGCTTCTCATTCTTTACTCTGACCATGGTGAATGAGCTTTACCAGCAACAGCAAACCAAAACTAAGCTTATTAAAACTCAGTATGAAATAAAAGTGCACAAGCTTGTGCAAAAGACAGTCAATATGGAGGAAGATGTTCTAGAAATATGAGTGATATTTTGTGCATAGACTTTACACTGTGTTTTAGTCATTCAGAGATTGTTTGGTTTGCTGTCCCGTTCTTGAGTGTGTCTGGAGTTGCAGATAAATGATGCTTAGGTACATGGGGAGTTACTTTAATTTAGATCCAGCTCTAGGAAAGGCAAACCTTTCACTTCCATTCAGAGCCATGGATGCTGACCTGCATAACCCTGGACAATTAATTTAAAAATGTTCCTTGGGTTATTCTAACTTTAAAGTGGTGGAAATGAGTTTTATTATGTTAATAGAGCTATGGTAAGAATTACTATGCTTGTGGATGAAGAAGTCCAACATAATAAACAAAGACAGAACTACCCCAAAATATACAAAAGGCCCTGTGGGTATCTCACTGTGTTCACAGGTGCAATAAAAATAATTATAAGACAATCATCTCATTCCATGTGAACTTGGTTTAGGAATGAATTGTGTCTTATATTCTGATTGCATTTCCCTCTAGAAATCATAAGATGTGCTAATTAGTATTATCTCATAATTTAATTTTAGAAGTAGTCACTAATCAAACCTACCTACTTTTTATACATTGATTCTTTAGTTCAATGTTATTTTTGGTTCCAGGGCCAGGAAAAAGTGTCTCTCAGCTGTAGTCTCCACCTTTATAATTCTTCCAGTTGTAGCCTGGAGCAGAGGTTCCAATCACAGACTTTTATGTCCTTGAAATAAGACTATAAAATTTTATGGCCCATTGTAGAGCCATGATCTGAAAAACCTATCCAAACATTTAAAATATGAACTTCATCCTACTGTAGAATTAAGAGTCATTTATTTTCTATCAAAAGCATCATAAACAGCTCCATACCTCATAGTAAATCAGGAAACCAGATTGCCAGGGAAGGTACGGAGCCTACTAGCTTGGCTGCTGGAGCTGTTTCAAAAGCTGCTGGATGACCTCCAAAGGCCCCTTACACTTCAAAAAACTCCCTCTCTTTTCAGCAAGTCAGGACTTATGACTGGGTCTTGGGCAACTCAATCCATGCCCATCTGCAGAAAAGCCCTCCATTTCCAGATCATTAGGAAAATTACCAAGCCTAACACTTAGTTGAAATAATGACCAGAAAACGTTAGAGGTGGGAGATGTGGGGAACTAGGAACCAACGTACCGAGAGGAAATTCCACCTAGAAAGACAGCACCGACTATACCATGAGTGAGTAAGGAACGCCAAAGTTGCAAGGTATTGTCCACACTTGACCCAGTATTATCTAGTCCTCCACATAAACCTCCACAATCAGAGACTGAATAGCCTGTGGAGGTACATTTTCAAGCAGTGTAACATCTTTCCAGGTGTCTACAAGATTTATTCTACTTCATTCAATGAATATTTTTCAGCTTCTTGTGTGCACTAGTCACTCTGTCAAGAGCTGGGGTGCCCTGAGGCCCGTGACTATATGATCCATGTCCTCATGAGCCAATTACAGTGGCAGAAAGTGGAAAAATAAATGACAAATATTAAATAGTTTGTATGAAGAAGTTAGCACAAGCATTGCTTTTGATTGGGTGGGCAGGGAAATTTTCTTTAAGGAAATGTCAGTTAAGAAGACACCAATGGGGAATTGGAGGAAGGTGGTCAAAAGGTACGCACCTCTAGTTATAAGAAGAATAAGTACAAGGGATGTGATGTGCACCATGGCTATAGTAAATGCTGCCATATGACATATAGGAAAGTTGATATAGAGTAAATCCTAGGAGTTCTCTAAATGTCTTTTCTTTTTTTTGCTTTCTTTTTTTATTGCAACTGTGTGAGATGATGGATGCTAAGTAAACCTATTGTGAAAATCATTTCATAATATATAGAATTCAGACCCTCAGGCCGTACACTGGAAACTTATACCATGACACATGTCGATTATAACTCCTAAAAGTAGAACAAAAGAAGCCAAGCCAGTTATATGGAGGCTGGGAGAAGACCAAATGCAAAATCCCTGGCTAGGAAAGAGTTTCTAGGAACTTCTAGAAGCAAGTGGGCTCAGAGCTTAGTGTGCAAATGACAATGGCAAGGTCTGAGGTGAAAGCAGGCAAGGGCAGGTCCTATGCAGGTTGTAGCCAGGATAAAGAGCTCTGACGTTATGCTAAGTGAGTTTACTATAGTTCTACTCCATAGTAAAAGAGTGACTGAGGACAATATAATTAACAACATCTAATAATAAAGAAATGTATCTTCAGATAAATATCCTTAAAATACAGATATAATTTTGACACTTTCCTTCTGTCAGACCACTTTCACCAAATAAAATGGAAACCCCTGGCATCGAGGGATTGCCCTTCACTAAGTTGCTCTGAACATGTTTCTTCCATCTCCCACCTGCTCTGTGAGCTGGCTCCCCACTCCATCCACAGTCCCTGAGCACTACTCTCTTTTCTTTGTTACCTTACTCCTCTCTTGTCCCTCCTTCCCATCCTGACATCTGCCTGTTGAAATCCTACCCACCTTCCAGATCCAGCTGACAGGCCACCTGTTCCATTAAGCCTTCTCTTCTCCCTCTGCTAGAATTTATCTTTCCTTCCTCTGTCTTCCGAAAGGACTTCCCACCTCTCTTAGGGTGCTTACCACACTTGCCCAGAGCTGTAACTATTTATGCACATCACTCTCCCCTACGACTCTAGCCTACTCAAGTTTAACAATTACAAGTTTATGACCACTTCTAGTGCCTAGGAGAGACAGTTCAGCCTTCGGTGACCGAGAAAGTGAGATGATAGAAAAGTGACATAAGAGGATACAAAGTGGACAGGAATGTAGCACAGTCATTAAACAAGTAACTACACTTTCAAACGCTTCCAATATGCTGATTTACAGGTCTAGGCTTCCTGAAGTTAATTCCGGCAATATACTCATCCTGTCAACCTCATTTTTGACACATAATTGTAACTTTGTAGAGATTAAGTGTCTAGTACAAAAATGTAGATCTGGCACTGACCCTCCTTCTAACTCACTGCATGACCTTGGACAAAATTTACTCACCCTCATTGGGTCTATAGTTTCTTCATATGAAAGAGAAAGGGGGCCTTACCTGCGGTGCTGCTCCGTGAAAGCACAAAGGCTCTCCTGACTGGAGTAGAAGGACTCCACTGGACGACCAGCCACCTTCCTGCATTACCTCGACAACCTCACCAGCTGTGCCCTCAGACTTGCTGCAGCTGAAGAGACCAAGCAGGTGTTTTGGGCACGCCTAGAAACAGATACTGAGCCAAGGGTTCGAGTGCAGGCTGTGGACTGCGAATGCAGGGAACAAGAGCAAATGACAGAGGTGATGAGGGAAGAGAAGGAGTCAATAAAGGGGGCGTTCTAAGCCAGCCCCCACTGTGGGCAAATGCCTCTTCATCCAGTGGGACAACACTGAAAAACAGTGTGAAACACACCTCAGAACCTCGCTGCCTAGAAGAGAAAGAGCTGAGGTATGCACACGCCTCCACCTGCGGACCACTGGTTAAGGATTGCATCGGGGAGGACAAATGCTCCCAGGCACTTCTGGCTGCTGTGCAGGCAGGCATGCAGGCATAGCAAGGTCAACATGGCAGACTGACAGCCATCTTCCCTCAAAGAGGAAGGTGCTAGCTAAGGGAGCTGGCTGGGATGCACAGAGTGGTCAGGAGATGGAGGAAATGTGGCAGAGCTCTGACAACATCCACTCCAGGAGGCCTCCCTGTCAGCTCAGAGATTAGAGATTCACTGCCTAAGTGGGGGTTCAAAATAAAGACCCTATCCAGCAGCATCTGTAGGGTCTTTGCACAATTGAAAAAAGAAAATTTGACATTTTTCAGTCTATCTACTATTCATTACAGTGTATTTGAATCTAATCCAAACTAGCATTCATAAATTATATTACATCTACCCAATGCAACATAATGCAGCTCATAAGAATAATGTATTAAAGTTCATTTATTTCATGAAAAGATGGTCATAAAAGTGAAAACACAAGTTAAAAATTTTTGAAAAAACATGTCTATACGCACAGGAGTCAGGAAGGAAATACATATACAGTGCAAATCTTAGCAGAGGTTATCCTTGGGTGGTAGGTTTCTCAGTGATTTTATTTTTTGCTTTTTTTCATTTTTATTTTTTCATTTTTCTCTGGTTGATCTGCATTGCTATTAGAATGGCTGAATTCCAGAAGAGGAAAAATAGATCCAAGAGTAAGATGTGTCAAATAATCAGACTAGAGAGTAAAACCAATTTGATCCAGAAATCTCTGTATATATGTCCTTTGTATTTCCAGAATCCTCCACTGATTGCTGTGGTAACTGATATGTTTAAATCCTGTCCTCACTTTGGTGCAGTCTCTGATTTTTCCAGCTTAATTCACTAATGATAGAAGAGGAGGACTGGCTAGAACCCTGGAAAGCATTTTCAAAGCGGTAGTGTCCTCTGCCAGAGACATCTTATGTGGACTTTGGGTAAAACCCTGAGATCAACACTTTTGAACTCCATTCTTTAAGAGTCATCTTGTTTATAGTATCCTTTCCACTTTCCTTGAAGGAAGCAGCAGAGGTATGAGGGTGAAAGCTGAGTGACCCCAATTCTGCATTCTCTGGAAAATCACCACGAGCGCTCAGAGGTTGGTGACCCTGTTTTTTGGGTTTGGGATCCTGGTTCCTGCGTCTGTCCCTGGCCCTTCTCCCCAGGCCTTCCTCCTTCTTTACACACCAGCCAGCAGACACTGGGTCACTTCCCTGCTAATAGTGTAGTCCTGGACCAGGTTCTGCCCTTGGAGAATTTATGAACACAAAGAGGACATGATAAAGAGGGAGCTCTGTGCCATCATCTCTAAAGACCTGCTTGTTCTTCACAGAGAAGGGAGTCAGCATCCATTTCTGCTGTGCAGTGATCAGGAGAAAGTCAAATCAGATTAATTACCTAGAATAAAAATGGACTTGTACTTTTGCTAGTAATGGATTTCTAGTCCAGAGAACTTTGCAGATATTAATAGCCTACCAGTTCTTGGCAGATGATAAACATTAGTGAGCAGAAAACTCTATCCTCCTGAGATGAGTTAGCTTGGTCACTATGGAGCAATCTTTGTCTTAATGTTATGTTGAGGCAGAGAGAAATTTTCCTTAAATCTGCTTGTGAGGCCTAAGTTTCTAGGGTAAATCACAGACAGGGCGTTTCTGCTTTAATTGTGTGCGGTGTTTGTTTGTTTTGAATGTGGGTTCTGAGTTAAATTCAGTAAAATTCTTTTAAAACTTACTTGGAGGGCCCAAGAAGGAAAATTATTCTGAGAAGGAGCTCATTCGATGTCAATTCCTTTCAAATGTGCAAGCTTCCACCCTCCTCCCAGTACTCTTAGCTCAGCATTCTTCAAATCAAGGACTGGCCTCACTTGTGGGGACAGCAGGTCACCTGCCATGTATTCATTGCGAATTGCTGAGGGGTCCTCTACCATCTGCAACCTTTATTTCTTTTTCTTTAATCCCCAAACTGCAGTTTCTGTTAAGTATGTCTCCTCTGGGAGAAAGAATAGTATTTAACCTATTTAATGCCAGTCATTCATGCTAAGATTTTTAACCCTTTGGTCACAGCTGAGTTGCAGATGACAACAGTTAACAGCAAAAAATGGAAAGCAGCCCTCATGCCTGGCAGTGGCTCAACCCTGAGACCCCGAGAGGAAGCCCGTCCTTAACCTTTGCACCCAGGCACCTCACTTGCTTCACCCTAGTTCTGGCCCTGATATGTACGTCATGCTCGCAGAGCATACGGACAGCCTTTGCCTGAATTGTCTAATTTGATTCTTACTATAATCTTATGAAATCAAGCAAATATATGATGACCCCCCACACTGATAAGGAAGCTACATTTTCAGGTAAAGATCTTGCAGTTAATAAATGGACTGAAGCATCAAGCTTCATTTTAATGCCACACTTTCTGTACTAAACCATGCTTTCTTCTTCAAATGGAAACTACAGAAATGGGAGGGATGGAAAGACAAGGTGGCAATAGGGACAAAGGGCAGTTACTCTTTGCTCACTCCTGTTCCAGCTCCATGTGGGAAGGGGGTAGCCATGTGTCTGAAGGATTCAGATGGCAGAGGGCAACTTCAGAAATAGATGAGACACAGAATCAAAGGTGGATGAACAAGCTGAAGGTACAACGCAGGAGGAAGGGAATGGAAGAAGGTGGTTTAGAAGCTAGAATTTAAGTAGAGCACATTTGGCCATTAGGGCCATATTACAGAAAGCAATCCAGGCCCTGTTTGTCGAATGGAGCACTGATCTCAATAAAGGCTCTGATTTCAGGTATATTCGGTGCTGGCACATTCATGCAAGCTCCCGTAGTGAGGTTTGGCTAAGCAGGGATACTGGCAATTTCTCATGAGCTGTTTGTCACATCTTTTTATTTTTCCTAAATAATGTCTGCATTTTTACTTGACTGGATACTTCTGATGTTTCCTCAGGCTGAACATATTCTCATTCTATTTGGCTTCCTTTTTCTCCATGAGATTAACACATACTGTGCTGGATAAGCAACATTTTCTGCAATTAAAAATTATTTCCGAAGTGTAACATTCCACAAACTGTATTTTCAAATGGTGACTCAATGGAATTATGAATTGCAAGGCAACATGCAAGTAGATACAGGAGATTATTTCTTTAGGACTCACCCAGGCACAACGAAATCCTCAAGTCCATTAAAGGATGACTGTCATCACCATCACAGTAAGAAGGTGTGGTGAGGAGGAGAAATAAAATACGAGAGGTTTCAGTAGAATAAATCTAAGGTGGAAAAAAAAGAACAACAAAAACATAAGCAATGGAATCCAGAAATAGTTTTCTGAGAAGTAGGTTTTCCTAGATCTTATTTTCCCTTTGGAATTCAAAAGCTATATACTTAAAAAAAAAAATTTGACCCTTGGATCAAAGAAAAGAAAAACATGTGACAGATTTCTTGACACAGCTTTATCCGTATCAGACAATAAGAATGCAATATTTTTAATTATTGTAATGAATGAGAGCAGTGGTTTCGAGGTGTGGTTCCCTGACCAACATCATCAGCATTACCTAAAAACGTGTTGGAAAGGCACCTGTCCAGCCCCCACCCCAGGACCCCCTGAACTGGGGACCCTGTGGGTGGAGCCCAGCAGGCTGTGCTTCCTGGACTTTGGTGGTTCTGAAGTTTGAGAACCACTGTGTTACAGAATCTCCTTGCAGGCTCAAAAACAGAGACCTACGTGCTTTCTTTTGGACAGCCACGGAAATAAAATATCTGTTCCTATTCATGTAATTTGTGTTAACATCTCTTTAAAATTCAAGGACAAAAATCTCTGTATTGAAAATTGGATGACAGACCCATATTCAGAAAACAGCTATTCATATATATGTAAAATGACAGGCATAGAAAAGTTTAATTCCAAGAGCAGAGAAAGTTTAATTCTTAGATAAAAGAACATTTCATATTATAAAAATTCTTCCTGAATCCTAAAGCAATAGAATTCAGAAGAATAATTTATTTTAAATAAAATATAAATTAAATTATTATTTATTACCTGAATATTATTCATTATATTTATTATATACCATTACAATTATATAAATATCTAATGTTTTACATATTCATATGACATGTATTATAATTATTATATTATATATTAAATTTACTATATCACATTTATTTATACTTTTTATATTATATAATTATGTAGTCTATGTAACATAGACATATTATTCATTACATTAAGATGTATTATTTTATTTTATAAATAAAAATATAAATTAAATAAAGTATTAATTTTTATAACTTAATTTAACTAAAAAGTTATTTAATATATTTTTATTAACATTGTTTTGAAACTAAAAAACTCTCTTTAAACCTTTAGATCAGTGTCAATTTGACTTAAAATCTTTGGACTTAGTAATAATAGCTACAACTTATTCAGAAGTGACTATATATCAGACCCTGCTGATCTTCAGAGCAACTGTATGAGATAGCTACTATTAGCCGTACTTTGCAGATGGTATCAGAGAGGATGAGTAACCAGCTCAAGATCACAGAGCTACTGAATGACAGAACTGGGTTATAAGCCCAGGCTCTCTGACTCCAGAATTTATGCTCTTAATTAACAGGCTATACCCCTCTATTATTCCAGGTTTTTAAATACAAGTGTTTCTATAAGATAAACAATATCTTAAATATTTGTAACTAAATTGTGCATAGAAGGTGATGCATGCAATAGTAATTCACAAGTTAAAGCAAGTGTCTCCAGAAAACTTTGGTCAAAGAGAGTTAATTTGTTTATCATTTTCAGCTCTGAAACTCTTGGTTCAAGCTTGTTCTCCATGCCCTATTGTATAGAGAAAGTCAGATATACAAATTCTCAAATAAGATTCACCACCCTAACCTTGAGCTTGTTTGAAAAAGCAGATTCCCAGTCTCTGCCTTAGGGCTTCTGATTCATTAGGGTCTGCCAAAGAGCCCTGAAATCTGCATTTAAAATAAACTCACAGATGATTCTAATAAAAGTGACTAGTAGATCACAATTTGAGAAACAGTGATATATAATATGCTTCTGTGAGGCTGGCATGGGGACTATTTGTGTGATCATTCTAACCTTGCTGGTTCCTCCCGAGATCCTTTTATAGATGATTATCTTATGAACACTCATAAACAGCCTTAAAGTTTACCATGCATTTGCCTGGAGCCCATAAGAATTTATGGTGTAGCATCTGTTAATTCCAATTTCATTTGTTTTGCTGTCAGTGAGATTGAGGTCTCAGAGCCTGGGTGGAGGCATGCTGGAAACAAATCAAAACAATGTAATTTGGAAATATGGTAAACTAATCAGAAGTATTGTTCAGAAAGCCTTCAAGAGGCTAAACAGTGCAGTAGTAAGTGCTTTTACACCCATTTTTTAGATGAACAAAGAGAAAGATAATTGCTTTGCCAAAGGTCCTGGAGTGAAGAAGCCATAAAGAGCCCCTCTCTCCCACACACCACAGTTTTCAGACCACACACCTTCAGCTTCCTGCACTTTGAATTTAATGCCACATCTCTACAAAGATTGCTGAATTGCTCTCAAGAAATGATAACGTTGAGTTCTTGGATATTTTGTCTTTAGAAAGTAAGTTATTACTTAGTTCAGTTATTCTAAAAATACAGATTTAGTCTGCACCTGCTCATTTTCATTATTAATTTCCATAAATCTACTAAAGTTACAAAATATTTTGCTTAGAATATGCATGTACTCTTATATGCATGTGAACTCACAGCCATAAGTTTAGGATTTTAAAAATTGTTAATTGTTAACTAGACAATTAGTTTGTGAAGTGATCAAAACATCTATGAACTTAACATTAAGACTAATATCCTAAACAAATTTCTCAAAGAAATAGGTTTCACTATGCTCTGCCTTTCAAGTTAGGATCAAAACTCTGTTCAAGAAGCATCCGTGTAAATAGTCGACACACCTCCCATCATCACTCGTATATATGCATACGTAATCTTCATTTTTTAAATGCAACGTCCAAAGGGTGGGAATCCAAACTGAAAAAGGAAACGTCTTCAATACTCAAGGGCGGCATGACATATTTGTGTGTGTCATTGGAGAAAGTTATGTTTACAGTAAAGAAGAGGAATCTAAATTAGGAACACACTAAGATTTCCTTTTCTTCCCATTTTTTTTTCTTGTGTGACACACGACAGAAGAAACATGTTTTTAATTTGAGAACTTCTCTTTGTTGAAATAAGTTGCGACAACTTTTATAGCCGACTCAATTCCACGTTAAGTTTTCAAGAATGGAACTTCTATTTATTTTGATACTGACACTGCCAGGCATGTTTTTAAAATCCAGCTTAAAGAAGAGGTCCTGGCTTTGCAGGACTCTGCAGAGGAAAATAAGAAAGATCCACTATAAACCAAAGACAAATTTTGGTGCCTACTGTAAATAGAGACAAAGAATAATTCACTTGGAAAATTTCTACAAATGTTTCACATAGGAATCTCATGGATCTGCTTATTAAGACAAGTACTAAAACTGAGCAAGGAGAACCATGTAGCACTTTACTAAGAAATATGCATCAGAAACAGAATACAGGATTTTCCAGGTAAATTCTTATCGGATATTGCTCTGAAATATTGATTATGCGGTTGTTTTAAAAATAAAATACTGTATACTGATATAAAAGGAAATGGCAGAACTTAATAAACCTTAATTCCTTGCATCTAATTTAGTTCCAGTTGGAGTACCAGACATTTAAAGAAGAAATTGTTATAATTTCTGATATATTCTCTTTCAGGTCCAAATATTTAGTTGGTTTTTATGCCAGACAAAATTAAGTTTAAAAATGTGTTAAGTCCTCTGAATATTTTAATTAGGGTTGTATTCTTTGGCTCGTCTCCGCCATTTTCCACTACACTACTAACTAGGTCAACCAGAGATGCTTGGCAGCGTTTGGGACTATGGACTCATTGTGTGGTTTCATGGTTTCCTTTAAAAAAACGTTTTGTAACCAAACCAAACCAAAGCTATCATGCTCCAGGGTCTGTGGTTTGCCTGAAATCCGAACAGGAAATATGGACTGGGGATGCTAGTAATATGACCAGCTGTCACAGAGGCATCATTCCATGGCCCAGATGAAACCAGGAAGCTCGGTCATGCAAGACCTATTTACAAGAGGACTAAAGACTCCACTTAGGGGACAACCCAAGGGGCCAAGAGAACATAACCAATTCTGTTGCTGGTCTCAGTGAATCACACTGAGTTATCTTTGAATTTTAATTTCTAGCTAAACTTTTATGCTGCCTGGATGAATTAGCTGGTGTGCCTCACTAAGCTCACAGGTCTTCTTTCTTATCTGTGTTCTCCAGAGAATTCATTTCTACAGGGTATATGATTGTTTGCGAGGAGAGGAAGTTGGAAGAAACGTTTTTAAAAAATTACTTCCAAAATTACTTCCATTACAATAGCAATTTGATGAATCTTTCTTCTTACTTCAGGCAAATAACCTTTCTTTTCTTGGATTTTGCCATTGATAACGATCTATGGTTTTGCAGAAATGATTTTGTCCTTTTTTCTTTCCCTCCAGCATAGTACCTATCACCCAAACCCTGATGTCGTTATGGGTTCTCCTTCTATGTAAGCTTTTTTAAAAAAATGAACAATTTAGCTGTGATGGTATTTGGAATGAACACATAGTAAATGCAACCGCACGCTAAATGTAAGAGAAGAGTTACCCTTTAGACAATTTCCAGTAAAAGGTATTGAAAGATAAGCTTCAATTAAGTAAATCTTGGGTTCATCTTCACGTCCACTATGCAATCTCAGATTTGTTCCCATTGGAGTGATGATCTGTGGGCTTAGTTTTTGTGAAAAAAAATACAATAAACATGGGAGATTCTGGGTGTTATACTTTGACCAACAGAAAGACTCCCTACCCAGAAGCAGCTCTGAAAATATTAGGTCCACTTTTCCCCATTTTCTGCAAGTCAGTGGTGATGGACAGGTGTGGTCATTCCAGGAGATTCCAGGTCATCCAGGGACCTGCAGCTTGCTTTCCTTTACCTGCCTGGTTGTTGGGAACGACTTGACTTTGCAGCTCCCATTTTAGAAATAAAAGGGACAAACTTGTGACTAACGTTCAGCTGTGAAAGATAAAAGTGGAGGGTAGAACGAACATTTACCCTGAGTCTACAAGCTAAGGCAAAGGGGTGAATATTGCTACAGCTAATAAAGCAAAGAGGAAGACAGGCAGAAGGATCCAACTGCGGCATCGGACAACAGCATCGTGATCAAAACAAAACTTTAATTTTGGATTTATATACCCTTCAATCTTGCTGCATTTTAAAGAACTCCTGTCTGTGTCTATCTTGTTGACCCAAACCATCCATTCTTCTTTGCCCTCTGCCTGCACACCCTCCCCAGCCCCACCTCCCCATGGGTCCATCCAGGGTCCCACATCACTGAGTTTGAAACTCACCATTGTGAGCCCTTCCTATGTTCCTGGTCCTGCCTACAAATACCCGATATTTCTCTTCCCTTTGGCAAGGGGAACATTAAATGTTTTCCCTTATCTTTATCCACTGACTCCTTCTTCTGTCTTATCTTAGAGGAAAAGTGCCTCTTCCTCTTCCAAGGGCTGCATCTGTGTCCCAGAACACTTGTCTGCATTACACAAACAAACAGGAGAGGCACCCAGGGAAGCACAAATGCTGTGTAAGGGATGTGACTTCTCCACTATTAGGCGGGACAAAAGCAGGCTCTTCTCTGACAACGTGCTCCCTAGATGACACCCTTTGGATTACGGGTTCCTTTGTTTCTGTCTCTTTAGGATTGAATCCTCTACAACAACAAAATTATTATTTTTTTGACATTCCTCCTATTTGTGGCCCTCATCTCATTCCTGGATCCCAGAGAAAGTTTAATCTCGGCTCTGAGACTGTTAGCTCAGGATTTACCATCTCAGTCTGGAAATAAATGAAGCTGGTTCCACCAGAGCTGTAGACCCCACAGCCATGTTAGGAAGCATAAAAACTCAGCCCTCAAAGGAAAGTATGGTGCGGAACCCAGATTGTACCACTTACTAACTGGGTGGCCTTGGAACTGTCATATCTCACCTTGGGCGTGAAGGTTGTAGAAAGCCAGGGCTGGGATGAGGGCAAGAACAAAATGCCTCTGACACATTGAAGAGGATGCCAACCAACTAACTGACCAAGATAAGTTATACTTTAATGCAAAAAAGAATAAAATAAAAGCAAAAAATCCATGATGAACAAAATATCAAAATTTTACATGAATATGGTGTCAGCAGTGATGCTATGTGGAGCTCAAACCAAAGAGAAAAAATCAGAGTAATAATACCCGTCCTACCTTTACTAAAATTTTTATTATTTTTTTTTTTGGCATGGATTTTTTTTACCTTAATATGGTGTTTTGTTTGAGTCTGGAAGGTTTGTCTTTTTTTAGCATTTTATTAAAGCATCATTTCTTTAGTTACTCGATTTTTTGGTTCCACATCAATTTTGAGCTGAGGGGGTGTCTCACTGGCCTCCCCCTCATCCCGGATCTGCCCTCACATTGGCAGTATTTTGAGAGCTTTGCTTTCAAAGACCAGTGGTTAATTCTAATATAAGATTAAAGAGTTTACAATTCAAGTAGGGGAAACACCATTGTGTTTTACCAGTAGAACAAGTTGCGAATTAGTTTCAGCCATGTTATCACAATGATAATCCTTTTTCAGCGCATTCCTTGCCTGCCCCTCACTGTGTGGTGCCCATCTAAACATATGGGTAAAACATGCTCCATTCGACTTCAGTTGACTGCTTAGTTGAAATATGTAGGCTATTCAGTCAACATTTTTTAACTGATGGTGTCCCAGACAACCAATCCACTAAGAAAAACAGGGCCTTATCTATAAGGAACAAGAATTATGGCAGATGACTAGCTCACAACTGGAAGAAAATTGATTTTTAACTCTCTCTAATCATTAGTTCAAAGGTAAAGTTCAGCAGGGGAGAAAATGGACTACATATTGGCAAGGGTTCTCCATTGTTGACATAGGGATGTAATTTGTCAGCTGCTGGAAAAGACTTTGTACTCTTTAAGTAATTTGAGTTACCGGTGGTGTGTCTAATTGCATAGAATGCAGAAAAATAAGGCTTAGAAAAGTCATTCTATGTCTTAGCTCTCAAGTAGTGCCAACTACAGTTGACTCTTGAACAACACTGGTTTCAACTGTGTGGGTCCACTTACAGGCAGATTTTTTTTTTCAGTGATATACTGGAAAATCTTTTGGAGACTTAGCAACAATTTGAAAAAACATTTCTTTTCTCTAGCTTACTCGATTGTCAGAATACAGTATATAATACATATAACATACAAAATGTGTTGACTGTGCGTGTTATTGGCAAGACTTCTGGTCAACAGTAGGCTATTTGTAGTTAAGATTTTGGAGAGTCAAAAGTTATATGGAGTTTTGAATGCTTATGGTTCAGTACCCCAAACCCCGCATTGTTCAAGGGTCAGCTTCCTTGCATTGCTTTTCTAGTGCTCTGTATATGCAGTGCCACTTTCTAGTCAGCTAAAATGAGGGGAACACACCAGTGAGGTAAGCTCAATTCCTTCATTGGTTACCATTTTAAGTTCTTCTACAAACTATGTGCAATGTGAAGGATTTTTCTGAATAAACCAGAACACCAATGCATATTTTTTAATGTGGAAAAAAAACAAACCCTCCTGGGTTTCCTTTGATCCTAATAAATCTATTGAGATATTCCAGCTATAATTAAAACTACAGAAGACAGCAGGAGAAAGGGAAGAATACACTTATTTGTCATTAGTTCAGCATCAGTTACATCTTGGATCGAAAGGTGCCAAAATCCTCATGGAGCCCTGAGGGTGTAATCAGACTCCCTTCTGGAATCAGCCAATTCTGAGTGGCGATGCTGACATAGGTGCCTGGTCCTGGCAGTCAGAATGTCTAGGGCACTAGGGAAGGACGGTGGACCAACGCTTGCATTTGGCTTCATTATTTCCTTAGTGCTCAAACAAAATGAATAATTAAAATTCTTCCATATTTGAAAACTTACAAGTGATTGTAGTGCTATTTGAGGGCCCACGTAGTCACCCTGAGAAGTGTATTGCAAGGCCAGAATTACCATGCCTGGCAGATCAGAAACTGACCTGAATCTTTCTCTATAGATTACTTCTAATCAGACATTTTAGCATTGAAAGGAACCTTAGAAATCAACCAGTTCAAACACCTCTCATTACACAGATGATGGAACTGGCTCAAGACCACTCAGCCTTTTAGAATAGAACCCCTATTTATGGATTTCCTTCTCCAGTGTTATTTCTACTACTTAATTCTGCTTTCTTATAAGGAATGCTGTTTGTTAAGTTGAATATACTTAGAATATCATGGAATAGAATTGGATTTTTTTCATACAAAGTAGAAAAAAAATACATGAGTTTTAGATTTAAAAAAAGCCTGGATGTTTCTGTTATAGACGTTCTGGTTCTATATTAAAATCATCCTTACCAATGATAACAATTTTATTATTTTTAAAAATTCTTTTCTCCTTTTTATTGGGGTATATATAATAAAATGCATAAATCCTAGTGTACAGTTTGATGCATTTTGGCATTTATATACACTCATGTAACCATTACCTAGATCAAGGTATCAAACATTCTTGCTAATTTTTCCCCCTCACCTATTTCACCCATCCCCCTACTCCCCCTTGCCTATGGCAATCACCAGGCTCTTTTCTGTGTCTATCAGTCTATTTCTGTTTTGTTTTGTTTTTTTGGATTCCACATGTAAGTGAAATCACATGGTATTTGTCTTTCTCTGTCTGACTTATTTCACTTAGCGTAATACCCTTCAGGTCCATCTGTGTTGTTGTAAATGGAAGATTTCATTTTTTTTATGGCTTAGTAGTTCTCATTATATGTGTGTACCGTATCCTTTTCTTAGTGACGATTTTATCAAAAATTATTTTTTCTTTGGTTAATTTGTCTGTTTTGATGCCAATACCACATTATCTTGACTACAGTAGCTTCATAAGAAGTCTTGAAATCAGACAGTGTTCACCTGCCAACTTTATTCTTTTTCAAAATTGTTTTGGCTACTCTAGGTTCTTTTTATTTCCATATGAATTATAGACTCATTTCCATAGGCACTATAATTCATTTTGTAGACAGCATCTATAAAATACAGGAATCAATAGCCTGCTGGGATTTCTACTGAAATTGCATTGCATTACTGGATCTACTTAAGGACACTTGGCATCTTAACTATACTGAGTATTTCAACCCATGAACAAGACAGTCCCTTCATTTACTTGTCTTCTTTATCTCAGCAATGTTCTGTAGTTTTCAGTGTTCATGTCTGCACATCATTTATCAGTTTTATTCCTAAGTATTTCATATTTTTGCTGTTATTTTGTTGTAAGTGATATTGCTTTTTAAATTTCAATTTCCAAATATGTGCTCCTAGTATATGAAAGTACAATCAATCTTGTATTCTGCAACCTTGCTAAAGTCATGTTATAGTTCTAGTACCTTTTTATAGATTCCATCAGCTTTTCTATATAGATGTCACATCATTTGAGAATAAAGACAATGCTACTTCTATTTTCCACCCTGAATGCCTCTCCAGCTTCCTTTTGATTTGTGTTACCATGGTATATAATTTTTTGTCCATTTACTTTTAACCTACTCATGCCTTTCTATTTAAAGTGTCTTTATTGTAGATAGCATAATACTTTTTTATCCAATCTGGCAATATCTTTCTTTTAATGAGTTGTTTAAACCATTTACATTTAATGCAATTTTCAATATGGTTAAGTTTAAGTCTATCATCTAATAATTTATTTTGTACTTGTCCTATCTCTTTTCCCCTTTACTTCTTTTTCTGCCTTCTTTTGGACTGAGAATTCTTTATGAATCCATTTTAAATCCTTTGTTGGATTAGACCCTAATTCTTTGTTGTTATTTTAGTATTTGCTATATGTATTTTTCAGTATGTATTTTTCATTTATCACAGACTATCTTCAAGTGATAGTATACAACCATGTATAGTATAAGAGCCTTAAAATAATATACTTTAACTTCTCCTCTTCTAGTGTTTATATTATTGTTATGCATTTTATTTACACATTATAAACACTATAATACATTATTTTTGTTTAAACAGTCATTGCATTCTTAAAGTGATTCAAGTAAGAAGAAAAAGTCTTATGTATTTACTCGTATGGTTAACATTTCTGGTGCCTTACATTTTTTGTATAGATGTGCTTTATTTTGCTTTATTTACAAAAGATAAATTAGCTGGGTATAGAATTCTAGGTTAACAATTTTTTCCTTTTAATACTTCAAAGGTGTTGCTCCACTACTTTCTCACTTGCATTCTTTTCAAAGAAGAAATTGCTCCAATCTTTTTATTTGTATATATGTGTCTGCTTTATCTTGCTGCTTTGGTAATTTTTCTTCACTCCTTTTCAGCAATTCAGTTATGATGTTCCTTGGTGTAATTTTCTTCATATTTCTGTGCTTGGGGTTCACTGAAATTCTTAGATGTATTGGTTTATAGTTTTCATCAAATTTGGGAAATTAAGACCGTTGTTATTTCAACTATTTTTCTGACCCACCCCCTCCCTTAGGGATTTCAGTTACACATATGTGAGATGAACTCAAGTTATCCCACAGCTCACTGATGTACTTTTCATTTTTTTAATTCTTTTTTTCTGTTACCTTTTGTATATTTTCTATTACTATACCTTCAAATTCATTAACCTTCTCTTTTGTAATATGTAATTTTCCATTACTCACTATCAGTATATTTTTAATCTCAAATATTTTAGTTTTATTTTAGAAATTTTGTTCAGGGCCCTTTATATTTTCCACGTCTCTACTTAACCTTTGAATATAGGGAATAACATTTCAGTGTACTTCTCTACTAACTTTATCATTTGTGTCAGTTCATAGTTAGTTTCAACTGATTAAATATTCTCTTCATTGAGATTTATATCTTCCTACTTCTTTGCATGTTAATCTTTGATTAGATGCCAGACATTGTGAATTTTACCTTCTTGCCATAAAATTACAGTGTAATTCTATAATCCTTTAAATAGCCTTGAGTTTTGCTCTGGGGAGCAGTTCAGTTGCATGGAAGCACTTTGATCCTTTTGGGTCTCTAATTCATTTGGATAATTCTTTTCCTGGGTACTTTTCTCTCATTAATTCTCTGATCAGTACATGACTGAACACTGAAAGAGGACCTCCTGAAGATATCTGGAGTTCTTTCTCTGTGCTGTTTTCTCCATTCACGGACTGTTTTGAGAACCCTAAAAGGCCATGATATCCCCAGACTTTCAGCTTTATCTTTTCAACTCATGAAGTCCACTGGGCTCCACCTGTGTCTCCTCTCCCTGCAGTGCAACCTAGAACCTCTATTAAAGCAGTAAGCAGGGGGCAGTCAAAGGTTCATCTGGTTTGCTTTTCATCTCTCAAGGATCACTATCTTTTGTTTCCTTGTGTTCAGTGTGTTGAAAACCATGGTTTCAAAAATGGATCTGTTTTGTTTTGTTTTGGTTTGCTTTTGGTTTTGGTTGTTTCAGGCAGGAGTATAAATTCAGTCCTTTTTTTCCCATCTTGGCCAGGGGCATAGGTCTTCAATTTAATTTGTAACCTATTATAAACTAGTCTACATTTTCTTCTGAAAGATGTTATGTTTTTATATTCCTCAGCATCTTTAACCAATAATTTAAAAGTTTATGCTGAAATATCTAGGGAAAAAAAGCCTCCTGATTTCAAAGAAAAATACAAAAACTCAACGAAATTAAATGATTTAGTGTCCATCTGTGGCTTTGATGCAAACTGCTGCAAATAAAAGTCTTACATGAGCGTGTAGACTTAGGATGGCCAGTCCCCAAACTTTAAAATAATTCAATGACATTCAGAAACAATAAATAGGAGTAACTTCTTATACTTACCTGAAGTGTACACAACAGTAAATAGGTATGAGTCCCTAAAACATTATTTAATTGATGACACTTTTCTGCAGTTGGTAAAAACACAGTCCATGAAACCTTCTGTAAAGTGTTATTCACATCTCAAGCCTTGCCCACATGAATTTATAAAACACAGTGAGAAAACAATATAGTCAATTTGGACAAATTGAAGGAGCTCTCAATTTTAATGATTCATATTGCTAATTTGACACTGGTATTTCATAAGTAACTGAGAGTATGATATTAGAATATACAGAGACTATGCATAACTCCTGAAGAGAGCTTTGTCCTGACCATAAAAAAGTGTAATTAGGATCCCACGACCATGCATTCAGCAACAAAATATCCTATATCCATGTGGAATGTACTATTATCAGGCAAACACCAAGAGACATAAAAGAAAGTCAGAGGCATTTTTGTGGGGCCTAAAACTTAATTTTGGGAAAGGCCTGAAAGAACAAAATCCAAAATTAAACATTTAACTCTGATGAAAAGGAAATGAACAGAGTATTACTGAGATGCATTCCATTACCAGAGGCTCATTCACCCAAGCCCAGGAATCCCTGTGAACCACATAGACATATCCTACCAACCCAAACTGAATGTGTCTCCAGCTCCATTTGTCCTGAAGATGAAAGTGCAAAGCAAGTCCATGGCCACTTAGTACAACCTGACACAAGAGAAAGTCTGCAGGAGGGCACATGGAAATGGAAAGATATTTAGTATTAATTAATTGCAGTTAAAGCTTATCTTTGTAAGATACTCTTTATCTTTGTAAATGTTACAAAGCCCTATGATCATGTGAATATACTGCAAGTCCCTAAGGGACCCTGAAGGTACACTTCATTAGCTTTATCCTAAATCTATCTCTGAGCAAAGGAAAGGTGGGAGATAGGCTGCTGGGAGCAAATCTACCTATATCTTTTATTTAACTAGGAACATGAAAAGGAAACAAGTGGGCAAGAGATGGGGAGGCGGGCTAGATGAGGCATCTTGATCTGTGGTCCTGCCAACCTCAAGTTGAAAAGTTACCTGGGATTCCAGGTCTACCTGGTCACTCTAGCTCCACCCACTGACTGTCACCAGGCACTTCCGTAGTTGCTGTGGAGACTGCCTAAGGTTCACATGGGTCCCCTTAACTAACGTCCCGAGAAACTCAGACAAAAGGTGGCAATCCTATCCCATACTTGGATTAATAGCAGGGCACAGACCATTTTTTTCCATCCTCAGCTATTTTGTCCTTGTCTAAATTGATTTGGTATGCCATTATGTTACAGAATGTATTCATACAGCAATTTCTGCTAACTTACTTCTTACCCTTTAATACGTAGTAACAAACAGACAGAAGTCCATCCACCCTGAATTTAGCCTGAGGGGCATTGTGTTCTCTAGTCGTGAGTCTTCCTATTTTTTAGCACACTGTAATGGGCTTGTAAAGAGATGTTAAATCAAAAACAAATATGTTCCTGCACGTGCACACACACTATAGCTCAGTAGTTCTCCAAACATCTATATAGTAAATTCTAAAGGGAAACCCCTACATTAGATATAAATGATTTTCTCTAGAGGTTTTGGAAGTCCCAGGACATTCTCCAGGATCCTGTCTCTTGGTGTCTTTCCCACAGAGAAATATTAAACTACTGGCATGGATTACACCTACACTGAAAGGCGAAACTGAGAGCCATGGCGGCCCCTGAGGATTAGGTTTTGCTTTCTGACACCACCTGTTAGCGTAGGAATTGTAATCCCAGTGAGCACAAAGTGGCTATGCCCCAGGGGCAGGGCTGCTTCCAAAGGGTACAAGCAGCCCTGTCATTTTTCAATTTCAGTCATTTCATTAGGCTGACAAGGTAAAAGGACTGTAGTAAAAGGGCATATCCAATGCCACAACCATAGGTTTGCTGAGCTGGGGTCAGAAAGTTCCCAAAAGGAATGGGGCTTCATAGCCATCTGTGTATATTTACCACTGCTCTGCATGTCCAAGTCAGCAACAAGCAGGCGATTGCATCACCCTGCACACACACCTCATCCAAAAAAGTTCAGGCTTCTTTTCCTCTCTGTAAGGAATCTTTGAATTAACAGCATACTACCACATTAATATTCACAGAGTAGCTTGTAATAAAGTCAATTAGCCAGTTTTCCATCAGGCTATTTGACATCTTACTAAAACAAGGAATCACTTTGCTGGGTGGAGAGGAAAGAGCATGACTTCTGGGTTCCAGGCATAGTTCCCAATGATGAACCCACAATTTAGGTGTTCTGTGATTGTGGACAAGCATCTTAATCTAAGTATCGGTGAGTTTTTCTCTAAATAAGGATAAAAGTACCTATTTTTGAAGACCTTTGGGGAGGAAAATATAAGTGATAGGCTCCAAGTATCTGACAAATGAAAGTATACATAAATATTTCTATTTCACAGTTCATATGGCAGGGTATTTTTTTAAGTGCATTTTGTGTAACGGATGAAAAATCTGGGTGTTCAGCAAGTGTCTCAAAGAATTCTTTCAGTGACAACTTTCACCAGGACATTAAAATGATTGATTCTGAGAAAATTTGATTTTATTATTATTAAAAGAGCTATTTAACATGGAAGAGTTTATTTGTGGAACCAAATGGCCTTATTCTTTTTAACTGCATTCTCCATTTCCACTCTTGCCTTTTATGGAGAGCAAATAAAATGTAATGGAAATCAATTGGAAAATTGGAATTCTGCACATTTTACTTGGCTTTGCTCTGTTCGAACTTACCACATACAACCCTTCAAGTCTTTTAACTCACCAGTGGGTAATCTTTCTCCCAAATAACAACCCTTGCTTTCTGCATTCAATTAATCCACAAGTGTTTACTGAAGACCTACAGTGAGCCTGTACCATATTAAGCACTATAGGGTCTGCAAGAAAAATAAATGATGACAGATTATATAGTAATTATTGGTTCACTAGTTACACATAGAACTTGTTCCTTCGTTTTGGTCTCTCACCTTGAAAGAGATGATTTCCACACTCCAGGAACTTGATACCTAGGGAGGTAAGATTCATACAAATGAATCAATTAATACAATCAACCATCAAGTCATGTGACCTAAATGTTCCTAAATAGTGGCCCAGGTATGGTAATATACTAGGGTTAGGTCACCAGGAAACACATTTTGGAAATGCTTGGATTTTAGTTGGGTATTAAAGGCAAGGAAAAAGAAATAGAGAAGCTCAGAGACAGTGAAAGGATATCGCTTACAGGGGACAGATTCATCAGCCCTTCAAAAGGAGCCAAATGGTTAACTTAGGGTCAGGGAGAAGAAGCTACAGATAAAGACAATGGTTTTAGCAGATGGGAAGGCTTGACCACAAGGCTTGGCTTTATGCTATTTTGTTCTATAGGCCAATATGGTGCCATTTGGGGGAAGAGTGGGGTGGGAAATGAAGAGGGGCTGAGTTATGGAGAACAGTAAGCACAGCCATACCATATGTAAATTTTTATTTGTGTTTTGAGGATCCATCTCGTCCTGTTCTCCCACTTAATTTACCCACTGTTTTTCCACATAATACTGTGATTTAGCTATCCTCACTCAAGTCATTATATTTTTTCATCACCTATTATGTGCTATACACTGTCCTAGAGAAACACAGAAGAGGAAGTGAGAATCAATCTCTGCTTAAGAAGCTGACGATCTAACCTAGAAGGAGTTCTAGAGACAGTTTCTGGCAGTCCAAAAGGTCAGAATAATGCTAAGAGATGATCTGTCTTTCTAACTGTGTTGACTTTGGCACTGATGGTGCAAAGCAGTGACAGGTAAGCTGCAGGTGTCTCAGCACCCATCGGGGCAGTGGCCCCAAACTACCGGTATGTGGATTCTGCCATGCAATCACAGAAAAAAAACTTCCAGTTTCACCTAAGAACATTCTCAGTACAGTGGTAAAAATTCTTAATTAAATCTCAGCCCTTTGTTAGACATCTTTTTAATATTCTGTGTGGTAAATAAGTGCACAGAAAGTACTCCAGCTGCACACTCTTTCAAGGTAAACACTTGCCGACTGAGTTGAACACCACTGAGCACCACCAAATACTGTGTGTCATGGAACACCACCATTTGTACTTAAAAAATGGATTGCCAGGCAAACTGGGGTTAGTCTGACATGGATATTTAGGAGAAATATTCCCTAAACTTAACAAAAGGAGCCCATCACTTCAAGGAAAGCAACTGGCAGTATTTATTACCAATGAAAAGATGTGAGCTTTCAAGCAAATGTTAGGATTTTGGAATATTTTGTCTGCCACCAGTAGCTTTTCCAATGAGATTGATGGTGATATGGTGGCTGATTACTTTCATATTGTATAATACCTGTGTCAACATTTTAAAGATCTGTACAATTCAGTGTGCCAATGCATGAAAAACCTCCATTCAAAATCAATGGTAGACTAATGAATTTTAATGTTAACAGAGTTCTAGAAGTTCACTGATGTCATTTTAAATTCCACATTTTAACTAACCCTTAAGAAACAATCTCATGTCAAGTTTTGGTGTACTACCAAAGAACATTCACAGTAATTATCTAGAAAGGCTTCATAATTACACATCTTTGTAAGGCCAGATTTTCCTTCAACCAAAACAAAATAACAGCTTGAATGCAGAAGCAGATGTAAAAACCCATTGGTTTACTGGTAAACCAGATATTAAAGAGGTCCACAAAAGATGTACAAGAATGCCATTCTTCTTCCCCTGTATTTTAAAACATAGTTACTTCTCACAAAACATAGTGAACTTATTATCATTATTTTTAAGAGAATTAATAAATGAACATTTAAATCGTTCTGAGCTTTAATTTCTAATAGGATCAATGTGATAGAAATAACCCACAGAAACAAAGGCTTTTTGTGGTCCTTAATAATTTTTGAGGAGTAAAATGGGCCTGAGAGCAGGTTTGAGAACTGCTGGTCTAGCTGATTGTGGCGTGTCCAAGGAAGGCTTTTCCCACTTTGCAGTTGCTCCCTTAACTGTCAATTAAGATAAATCAGTGTAGAAAAAGAAAAGAAAGAAATGTTGCCCATTCATGATCAGAGTTGCGATTATAATTCAGAACTTGCTGAATTTCCTCAATCTGTTTCTCTCTGTTATATATTCCCTTTTCAGAGTTAGTGCTTATTCATGTGATCTGAATGCTATACACACTTCTCAGGCTTTTTTCTTAAAGTTTATTTTTTATTTCATTTTCATAGTTTAGAGGCAAAGTTGCATTTTCATTGTTTAGAGGCAAATTTTTCTACAAAGCTTGATAAAGGAATCAGAAGTCTCTCAGTTACCAATCCATCCCTGAATTTTCAACTCCTAAAAGGCAGTGATTCCGAACACTTCCAGGGGGTTCCTTTGGTATTACCCTCTACTTCTCTCTATAACATGCTTATATTATGAAATCTTAATTTTCTTAGCAATATCTACTGACTCCCCATATGGAATTCTGTCACTTCATGCCACCTAAACCTAGCACTACCACTGCCCCACTTCCCTCTCCCACACACTCGTCAAGCCCACATCCTTCAAATACCAACATTTTGGCCAAACACAATTTTAACTTCTTACACCATTATAAATATGTATGCACAATTCACAGTCGAACTATGTGGTGCAGTATTATTAATTTGCCTTTCTTGCCTGACTTTTTATTTTCCCTGGGCAAATCATTGTTTTTATTTTCATTTTCTGTCTATTTATTGCTTTTCCAGACACAAACGTTCCATGAGTTGCATAATCTCCTGTTGATATTTTAATCACATTAGCTGTTATCTGATTTTCCTCTTCCTGGAGCAGTGTCTCCCTGAGCCCCTTGACCCATTCCAGTCTGGGCAGCTGCTCTGAACTTAAGCCGTGCTTGACAACCTTTGAAAATCCTCACCAGCATGGCTTACCAGACACTGCCTCTGTTTCTGATCCCATGCCTTTCTCTTTCTTATTTTCTCCTTATTTTGGTGCAGGACACTCTGGTAGTTTGCCCAGGAAAGGAAGAGTACATTTCCTAGAATGTGCCTGTGTGAAAATATTTTTATATTTGTATTAATGTAATGTTCTCATACATATGTATTAATAAATTGTAATACCAAAACCAGGCAAAGATACCACAAAAAAGATATACACAGACGCAAAAATACTCAACAAAATATTAGCAAACCAAATTAAAAAATACATCAAAAGGATCATCCATCATGATCAAGTAGGATTTATTCCAGGGATGCAAGGATGGTACAACATTCGAAAATCCATCTACATCATCCACCACATCAACAAAAAGAAGGACAAAAACCACATGATCATCTCCATAGATGCTGAAAAAGCATTTGGCAAAATTCAACATCCATTCATGATAAAAAATCTCAACAAAATGGGTACAGAGGGCAAGTACCTCAACATAATAAAGGCCATATATGACAAACCCACAGCCAACATTATACTTAACAGAGAGAAGCTGAAAGCTTTTCCTTTAAAATTGGGAACAAGACAAGGATGCCCACTCTCCCCACTTCTATTCAACATAGTACTAGAGGTCCTAGCCATGGCAATCAGACAACACAAAGAAATAAAAGGCATCCAGATTGGCAAGGAAGAAGTTAAACTGTCCCTGTTTGCAGATGACATGATATTATACATAGAAAACCCTAAAGAATCCACTCCAAAACTACTAGATCTAATATCTGAATTCAGCAGAGTTGCGGGATACAAAATTAGCATGCAGAAATCTGTGGCATTCCTATACACTAACAATGAACTAGCAGAGAGAGAAATCAGGAAAACAATTCCATTCACAGTTGCATCAAAAAGAATAAAATACCTAGGAATAAACCTAACCAAGGAAGTGAAAGAGACCTATGGTATAAAAACTACAACACACTCATGAGAAATTAAAGAAGATACCAATAAATTGAAATACATCCCATGCTCATGGCTAGGAAGAATTAATATAGTCAAAATGGCCATCCTGCCTAAAGCAATCTACAGATTCAATGCAATTCCTATCAAAATACCAACAGCATTCTTCAACGAACTTGAGAAAATCATTCTAAAATTCATATGGAACCAAAAAAGACCCCGAATAGTCAAAGCAATCCTGAGAAGAAAGAATAAAGCTGGGGGGATTATGCTCCCTGACTTCAAGCTCTACTACAAAGCCACAGTAATCAAGACAATTTGGTACTGGCACAAGAACAGACCCATAGACCAATGGAACAGACTAGAGAGCCCTGATATAAACCCAACCATATATGGTCAATTAATATATGATAAAGGAGCCATGGACATACAGTGGGGAAATGACAGCCTCTTCAACAGCTGGTGTTGGCAACACTGCACAGCTACATGCAAGAGAATGAAACTGGATTATTGTTTAACCCCATACACAAAAGTAAACTTGAAATGGATCAAAGACCTGAATGTAAGTCATGAAACCATAAAACTCTTAGAAGACAACATAGGCAAAAATCTTCTGAATATAAGCATGAGCAACTTCTTCCTGAATGCATCTCCTTGAGCAAGGGAAACAAAAGCAAAAATGAACTCATGGGACTACATCAAACTAAAAAGTTTCTGTACAGCAAAGGACACCATCACCAGAACAAAAAGGCATCCTACAGTATGGAAGAATATATTTGTAAATGACATATCCAACAAGGGGTTAACATCCAAAATATATAAAGAGCTTACATGCCTCAACACTCAAAAAGCAAATAACCCTATTAAAAAGTGGGCAGAGGATATGAAGAGACAGTTCTCCAAAGAAGAAATTCAGATGGCCAACAGACACATGAAAAGATGCTCCACATCACTAATCATCAGGGAAATGCAAATTAAAACCACAATGAGTTCTCACCTCACACCAGTAAGGATGGCCAGCATCGAAAAGACTAAGATCAACAAATGCTGGCCAGGATGCAGTTAAACGGGAACCCTTCTGCACTGATGGTGGGAATGCAAGCTAGTTCAACCATTGTGGAAAGCAATATGGAGGTTCCTCAAAAAGCTAAAAACAGAATTACCATTTGACCCGGGAGTCCCTTTCCTTGGAATTTACCCAAAGAATACAACTTCTCAGATTCAAAAAGACATATGCACCCCTATGTTTATTGCAGCACTTTTTACAATAGCCAGGATATGGAAGCAACCCAAGTGTCCATCAGTAGATGAATGGATAAAGAAGAGGTGGTACATATACACAGTGGAATACTATTCAGCCATAAGAAAGAAACAAATCCTACCATCTGCAACAACATGGATGGAGCTGGAGGATATTATGCTCAGTGAAATAAGCCAGGCAGAGAAAGACAAGTGCCAAATGATTTCCCTCATTTGTGGAGTATAACAATGCAGCAAAATTGAAGGAACAAAATAGCAGCAGACTCAGAGACTCCAAGAAGGGACTAGTGGTTACCAAAGGGGAGGGGTGTAGGAGGGTGGGTGGGGAGGAAGGGAGAAGGGGATTGAGGGGTATTATGATTAGTACACATGGTGTGGGGGATCACGGGTTAAACAGTGTAGCACAGAGAAGGCAAATAGTGAATCTGTGGCATCTTACTACACTGTTGGACAGTGACTGCACTGGGGTATGGGTGGGGACTTGATAATATGGTTAAATGTAGTGACCACATTGTTTTTTCATATGAAACCTTCATAAGAGTGTATATCATTAATACCTTAATTAAAAAAGCAAAAAAATAAAATAAAATTAGATTTATTAATTTGTAAGATAATGTATTTGAAAATAATTTTGCCTGATAATTTCAAAGCCAGTCCTGTATCTTCTGTTTCCAGTATTGAAGCCTATGCTATTTCTACCTTTGGTTCTCTGCATAACAACTATTCTTGTTTTTGTTCATTTTCCTTGATGGATGAATTTAGGATTTTCAGCTTGTCCCACTTTTGAAAATTATTGACAATGTGCTTTGGAGAAGTATTCTTCATTTATTGTGCTAGATATAGATGGATTCTTGTATAACGTTTTTTCCTTCAATTATTTTGCTGACCATTTCCTGACTTCTACTCTTTGTGAAATTCCTTGTTTTCACATGGGACCTCTTGGACTGGTCTTTTAATTTTTTTTCTTTCATCATCTTTTTCCAGTTTTCCAACTTTTTTCCTTTTGTTTTCGGTTTTATGGAGATTTCCTTAACTTTATCTTACCATTTTTACTGTATTTTTCTTTTACTTTTTCTTTCTCTTTCTTTTCTTTTCTTTTTTTTTTTTTTTTTGTGCTGTAGCATTTTTCATTTCCAAGAGCTCTCCTTTTTTGGTAGCATCTTTTTTCCCAAAGGCACAATACTCTTACAGGAGGATTTTGAAGTTTCCTCTCCCTGAATAGTTCTTTCTTTCCTCTGATCATTTTTCTACGTTGGCTAGCCTATTTGGGGCTTTGCCTTTAATGTGGGATGCTTTCCTCTGATGTCTGCTGAATGAAGTCCTCGCAGTAGGTGGTGCGTATTTTAAATTAAGCTCTAAAACATTGATTCACAACACAGCACTACTGAGTGGGCTTGCTAAATATGGATTGTAGTGCCAGTGATCCATTCCAGTTCTTGATTTGGAGAGCGCCCAAAGCCAGTATCTTTAGGCCTTTTTTATCCCCACTGGAGTAACAGATGTTCCAGGGACTGCTCTTTGGGTCCTGACTGGGAAGTATAAACCTGCTGTGGTTGCCAAGCTGGGGAGCATGTCTGGGGATTTCTTATTCAAACTTTCACTCAATTGCCATCCTTTTAGCAAGTGTGCTCACGTTTAAGTGGTATCCTAAAGCCCATACACCTTCTGCCTTGACCATTTCCCAGAAATGAATATACAGATGTGTGTTGTGCATTCAGAAAATAAATATATATCACACTCTGGATAGGACAGTCTCCTACATTTAGCAGTAAAGGTGCTGGAATTTTGATTCCTCCCTAAACAGACCTTCAACCAACGTCCTTGTTTTAACCCCAGATTCACTCATATTTGCAAGATTCCTTGCGTAGCCAATTTCTTTTTCAGTCTCTCCCTGCTGGCTTATGGTCTTCAGGAACCACCAACCCCCATTCTTGCAGTCTCCAAAATTTTGTTGCAGTTGTCTATTCTCCTATTTGGATTTATATCTCATTTTGGCTTATATCTCTCTCTTTTTTAACCTAATAGCCCTCTCCTTTTCTTAATATCTTAACTGCCATTTAAGTGGCTTTTTGGCAGACAGTGGCAGTTTTTTGCATATGTTCAATTTCCTATCTTCAAATAAAAGCCCACTTTGATGTTTATTGGTTATTGTTTGGCAAAATGTCCAGAAAGTATCAGAGATCTCATATATCAGAATCTGCAAAGAATAAGAAAAATTTAAAAACTATATAAAATCTAATCTGATTTATAACAGTAACTGAAGATTTACTTCGTTTTCAAACATGAAACATCAACATAGCTTAAATGAATATAGGGTAGAAAGTCACTTATGGACACTGGAATCTAATGAAAGAGAAAAATGAGTTCATTAATAAATGATAGCTAAAGTCAGCCTCTCATCATTTGCAACAATATTTATTGTTTACTATTAGGATATGCTGTACTAGAAACTCTTATAAACTGCAGGGAGGTGTCACAAAGCTAATTTCTGTCATACCTTAGAAAAATTAATTTGACAGGGAAAAGAACAGCCAAGGGCTATTAGATCAAATGTGACTAAACTATCCTGGCAATTAAAATCTATCTACTCTGTGGGAATTATGAATTAACTGCAGTTTTCACTTCTGTTTCAAATCATGCTATTCTCCAAGGATAGCTGGGGTGAGTAGCTAATGAAGAACATGCTTTAAATATCTTCTTAGTGCACATTTTTAAAACTCTCAGATCATTGAAAGCCTGTTTTACACTTATCTTTTGATCCACTGATAAATTTCTCCTAAATATATCATCTACAACCAGAGTATGGTTGACATCATCATTTCCTGGTGTTCAAATTCATGTACACCTCTCGTTTCCACATTGCCAATAATCATAGGCACTCCTAATGCTTTTAGCTTTGTATTGTGTCTAGTCCCTGTGCAAAATGTTGTGCGTATATTAACTATATCCAGTCCTTACAACAACCCATTGTTACAGATGGGAAACCAAGGCACAAAGTGGCCAGGACTCGAACCCACACTGTGTGTCTCCAAATCCTGCATTCTTTAAAATTATAAACATGGCCTCCTCCTATGTGGTTATAATTCTTAAAGTATGACTGATTCTTAACATCAGTGTAACTAATAGGGGGAAGTTGGCAGAAGGGGACAAGATATGTGAACTCCAATTCCAAACTGGAAAACATGCTGTAATTATCAGAATGGATAAAACTGTTAAGCATACATGACATTCAATGGGCAGACTGTGACACTTAAATCCCAATTGTTTTTTGTGTGTGTGACAATGTAAAAATTGCAGTTTTTATAACAACTGAATCATTGCTGGTACTCTGCCTATGAAAATGTGTTTGTCCATGCCAACTTTTACTCATGAAAATTATTGCTCGCTTGGATAAATCCAGCTGCAATTGTCCCACTATTACAACCAAGCTTGTAGGCACTAGGAAAAATATCTATTACACTCTACCTGTGTCCATGGAGGTACTATTCTGGGATAAATTTCAAGACTCTGAACTGATTCAACATTTGTCTATTTACCAGATTTTCTGCCTCAGATTCCTGGGCTGAAGTCCAAAACTTCTTAGATTATACCAAAAAGACTCAGCATTAAATAAGCAGAACTCAGGAACTATTAAATACCTGAAAATTATATAGAGTATGAAAACTTTTAGCTTATTCAGTGATTACCTGCAGTCCTACCTCTCTTTTGAAATTAACTAGGATTTTTAAAAACCTGAATTTTAAGTTTGGCTTCTGAAAACCTCCACATTAAAAATACAGAAAATTGGAAATTACAGACCAATACCCCTGACAAACTTAGATGCAAAAAACTTCAACAAAGTATTAGCAAACTGAATTCAAAATACATTAAAAGGATCATATACCATGATCAAGTGGAATTTATCCCTGGGATGCAAGGATGGTTCAACGTCTGCAAAGCAAGTAACATGACATACTTATCTTAACAAAATGAAAGATAAAAATTATATGATCATCTCAACCTAAGTGTTGGTCAACAGATGAATGGATAAATAAAATGTGGTGAATATACACAATAGGGTATTATTCAGCCTTAAAAAGGAAGGAAATCTTATTTGTGACAATATGGATGAACCTGGAGGGCATTATGTTAAGTGAGATACTCCAGACAAAGCCAAATACTGCATGGTATCACTTACATGTGGGATCTAGAAAAATAAAGAAAAACAGAGAGTAGAATCGGTTGGGGAGTGGTGGTGGGTAAAAAGGTACAGACTTTCACCTATAAGATGAATAAGGTCTGAGGACTGACTGTAACACATGGTGACTATAGTTGATAACACTGTATTATAGAATTGAAATGAGCTAAGAGAGTACAACCTGGGTCCCACGAAAAAGAAAGGAAGGAAGGAAAAATATTAAAGAATAAAAATAAAACTTTTCTGCCTTCTACTTACTCTTCTGAACCAGAAAAAAACTCATTGATTTTTTTAAAAAAATCCTAGGGAGCTACTGGTAATGCATTTTGATAGTTATTATAAGAGATATTGCCTTTATATCTCTTAGATCCAGTTTCTGCTCTAAAAAAAAACTAAAATGAAGCAAAAAAATCAAGTAGAAAGGGGCTAAAACATGTTTATAAATCATTATAATAAAAGGCACGAGATGATCAACTTCAGAGGAGCTTCACAGTGCTAGAGAATTGCCCCTGTGCCTGGAAGGAGGAGGTCCAATCTCTAATCAGGGGAGGCAGTTTGCCTATCTCCATATCATTTGTCTCCAGTGTTTACTGTGAAGGCATGAACGATAGATACATGCTTTGTTCCTTTTAGCAGTTCCAGTGCCTAGCATCATTTTTGCACTTGGAAGTTGATCAATAAATATGTTTTGAGTTAACTCATCTATTCATTCCTTCATTAATCCATTCAATCTTTGGTGTTTTACCCACTGCTCTTCCAGAGTCAACAAATTCCTGTTAGTTTTAAATAATTGTCTCAGAAGTTATTATTTTTTAATCTAAGTATGTTACCAGAATGAGGAAACACACTCATCTGAGGACATCCTTAGCAGAGAGGAATGACAGAACCCAACGGTCCCTGGGCAGGTTCATTTTTATTGAGATAAGGGAAGATATTATCAGAAACAGACAGGCCTTCAGGAGTTGGTTTATTTTTTGCTTATCAAAGTTTTAAGCTCCAAGAAGGATTATTGCAGAGTGCAAATCTGAGTATCCAATAAATTCTATTTTCTGGAGAGGAGGAATCCAGCTAGGGACTTCAAATAGAAAAACAGGGAAACACCTAAAAGACAACTTCCCTAATGTGTAATTTTATTTTATTTGTTCCCCACATTTGTGCATTTTCTCCTAATTCTTGTACTTGTGTCATCAAATGTCTTTGGAGACTCAGTTTAGAGGAATTAAAAAAAACTCTCTAAATTCTTCATTTGCAAAATGAGGATCAATGAAATTAATTCCTTCTCCTCCCTTTACTTTAAAAAGGAATACCTGGATTTAAAAACTTCCAGCTGATACCTCATGTTATACTCTGTGTCTTTCCTGAATTTGTGGACAGAGAGGCATGAGGTTCAGGGTAGTCCCACTTGTGTGTGGCAGTGATAGCCCTCTGGTCTGGAACCTCCTCCCAACTGACTACCAGAACATCTGCCTCCTTTTGGGGTCATGAATGGCATTCAAGGAAGAGATGCCAACTCTACAGACTGGCCCAAAAAACATGGAAAGTGATAGATCACAGGTCATTGCTTCCTTCCAGGATCAAGGAAAAAGAAATGATGCAAAGAGGAAGACAAGATGTTGATGCATTTAGCATTTTATTCTGGAGTTGGCAATTCAAGTGATTCCAGAAAATGGACTCTCTGGACTCATGGGACTCTGGCAAGCCTTCAGCCAGTCAGGGCTGATTGTTCGCTCTTGGCTTGTGAGTTCATCCATTCCCACCTGGAGTTTGGTTTTCATGTTCACCTTTTTTCTCTAGGTCAGTGTATTCTACATCAGATTCATTCTCTATACATTTATGGGGTATTTTCCATGGAATTTAATGAGGAGAATGAAGAAAACCAAACTCTATAAAGATTAAGAGTTCAGATGTTATCCACTGAGGAATATGAATTCTGCTTTAGATTATTTATAGACACGTGCACAAGATTTCTTTATGCTTCTCTGCATACATTTCATTTCAATTGGTCTCAAAAATATTCATTGTGTAAATAAACAGTGGCAAGCCCAAGACCTCACATTTCATTAAACACTAAGTGTTAAGTGTTTAAAGTGTGTGAGCTTGTTTATGATTGCTAACTGGGAGCTTGTGCCTAATTAATCAGGCAGCCTTGTCAGATTGTGTCAACAGCCATATTTCATGTTGAGTTTGGAAGATTTTTACACATAGGACAGGCTGGCAGGTATGTAGGGGGTCCTAGAGAGGACATGAAAAAAAATCATATAACTTAATTCCTAGGGAGTGTGAAAATGGCAATAAAAACTGCATGTATCATTTTCCCTGTGGTCTTGAAAGCTGCACGCATCCAGATGTGAGAGAATTGCAGGCTAGCTTTCCCTCTCAAGCAACATCACACTCAAATTGGAACATACCTTTACTGTTATTTATGCTATCCTATGATTAAGACCCATTAACTTTGTCCAGATTTGCCTAATGCCAAAAAAGACCAGTTGTCTTAATTTTGAAAAAAACTTTATTTATGTATTTTCCAGTTTTGTTGAGATATAATTAACATGTATCATTGTATAAGTTTAAGGTATTCAACATAATGATGTGCTATGTATATATTGCAAAATGATTAAGTTTAACATCCATCTCCTCACATACTTACAGTGTTTTTTCCTTGTGATGAGAACTTTCAAGGTCTAGCTCTTATGATATATGGTAACTATAGCCATCATGTTGTACATTATCTCCCCAGAACTTAGTTATCTTATAAATGGAAGCAAGTACCTTTTGACCACCTTCACCCAATTCCTTCACATCCCATCCTCTCTACCCCTTACACTCTGTCAACCACAAATCCAATTTCTGCTTCTATGAATTTTTTTTTTTAGAGTCCACACATAGTGAGATCATACAGTATATGTCCTTCTCTGTCTGACTTATTTCACTTAGCATCAGGCCCTCAAGGTCTGTCCATGTTGTCACAGATGGCAGTCACTTGGGCTCACTGGTCAGAATGCAGATACTTGAAAACTTTTGTAATTTCTGACAGACTTATGTTCCTTGGCAACAAGACGTGCTGACATCAGGTTGCCATATACAATTTCCAATATGGAACCTCTTGCAGAAATACAACTGAATCTCTTTCTTGTAAGATATTTTCCTGGTACTTAGGCAAGATATGCAAAGGACAGGGAAGAATTGTTTAAAATGAGCTTAAAAATCTTGAAATATATAGAATGTGGTCACCAAGTACTCTTAATATCCATGAAACACTGCACAAGAGAAGAGCTTAATAATTAGGAAAGGATGTTTTAGTTAATGTTATGTCAGCTTACATACACATTTTTAAATTTTTATTTATTTTTATTAAGTATCATTAATATACACTCTTATGAAGGTTTCACATGAAAGCATTGTGGTTACTACATTCACCCATATTATCAAGTCCCCCCCACCATGTTGAAGTCACTGTCCATCAGTTATATATGCATTTTTCAAGAACTTTCAAATATAACATATCATAAGATGCAGACTAGAAGAATCTTATCATTCTTCATGTACAACCAATGAATATAAGGTTCAGGAAGGCTGGGTCTTGCATCATGTCTACAGCCTGTAGACAGCAGATCCACGACAAGACCAAGTCTAGTGACACCTGTCCGAGGGCTCCTCATGTCCCACCAACAGTGCCTTTCTACATAGGGGAATACATTTTTTTTTAATGAAGGCTCTTACCAAAGAAGATGTACAGATGACAAATAATTCTATGAAAAGAAACTCCACCTCATGTGTCATCAGGGAGATGCAAGTGAAAGCCAAAATGAGATACCACTGCACACTTACTAGAATGGCCAAAATCCAGGACATTGACACCACTGTATCCTGGTGACGATGTGGAGCAAGAAGGCTCATTCAATGCAAAACGGTACAGCCACTTTGGAAGACAGTTTGGCGATTTCTCACAACACTTAACCTATTCTGACCATATGATCCACTCATCACACTCCTTGGTATTTACCCAAAGGAGATGAAAACTTATATCCACACAAAAACCTGCACAAAAATGTTTATAGAAGCTTTATTCATAATTGCAAAACCTTGGAAGTAACTAATACATCAGTCAGTAGGTGAATGATAAATAAGGAAATGAGTTATCAAGCTGTGAAAAGACATGAAGGAACCTTACATGTATATTATGAAGTGAAAGAAATCAGTCTGAAAAGACCACGTACCGTATGAGCCCAAGACTATATGACATTCTGGAAAAGGCAGAACTAGGGAGTCAGGAAAAAGGTCAGTGGTTGCCAGTGGCGGCTGGGATGGGGGTGAGGGACAAATGGGTAGAGCACAGAGGATTTTTAGGGCACTGAACCTACTCTGTATGATACTATAATGGTGGATACATGTCATTATACATTTGTCCAAACCCACAGAATGTACACCCCTGAAAGTGAATCTTCAGGTAAACTATGAACTTTGGGTGATTAGTATGTGTCAGTGTAGCTTCAAACCTGGTCATAAATAAATAAATAAATAAATAAAAGCACCATTCTGGTGAGTGATGTTAATAAAGAGGGAGAGTGTACACGTGTAGGGGCAGGAGGTATACAGGAAATCTCTTCATCTGTCAATTTTTTTGTAAACCTAGAACTGTTCTTCAAAAGAAAGAAGGCTGCTAAAAACTAGAATCATTTTCAAAGATAACTGTTAGAAATTCCTTTAGTTGAGTGCTTTAAATGCAGCCAATTGCTGAAGGCAGAGAACTAAATCACCAATCACACAGTACTTATACCCTAGGATCCTAATGCTATTGCTACGTGAAAAATCTTCGCTCCCTATGGGAAGTCAGTTAATGAGTCACGTGGGTTAAGAGACACTTATGAGATGTGGCATGATCAGTGGAGGGGCGTACAGCACTGGATTATTCACTAAATAGGAATATAAGTTTTGACACATCATCTTATTTTTGAAGTCACAGTTTTCCTGACCTACAAAATGTGTAAGGAATAGTGGTTAATCTCCAGCATCTCTTCTAACTCTGAGCAGCTCTGGTTTTCTGAAGTGATTCTTCCTCCTGACTCCATTAATTCAATAAATATTTGCCTTCAACAGTCTCACCAAAAGCCAGACTCTTCATTTAAAGGGGAAAAAGAAAGAAATAGATCTTATTCTGTGCTTATTTTTCATCCTTATTTGTGCTTACACTTCAAGTGTACCTCATTCAGTTGCTCATTAAAAAATTAACTTTATAACAATTAGACCCCAATACTCAAAATACAAATTCTTTACTGAAATCAGATCTTAACACAAGTCAGATTTTCCCCCCCAGATATCAGGCATCTAAGAACCACAGTTATTTCATCCCCAAGAACCAGAGTTTCATCTGACTTTGAACTCTTGTGGAGGAGATCCAAGGGCAAAGTCTTCCAATGTTAAAGAAGACCAGCTCCACTGGAAGTGTGGGGAAGATGAGAAACAAGCCCAATTTCAGATTACAGCAGAATAAATCAAATTAAAGAACATTCTGAAATATTTCGCCCATTATAGAACACTTTTAGTAGGTTCTTTTGGCCACAGAAAATTTTTTCAAAAATGCTATTCCTTTTAAATTCTATGTCCCCATTCTAATTGATCTTCATGATCTTGCTATAGTGTTTGAAAAATGTCCACATATATAAATAAGGAATCTCATTTAAAAGACTATAGGCTGGGAATGTTTGAAAAAAAAGTCCATTTATTGCATATGTCAGCACAATATTTGCTTTTGATCATTCAGAACATTGCAATATGCAGTGAAAACTATTTTGAATTTGTTAGCATGTAACAAAATTATCACGAAAGCCTTTCCAGATTGATTCAACAGATCAGTCTCAGTGGACATGGAAAAGGAAATGCCATGATTAAGCAAGGGAATCAAAGAGTATACACCAGGTATTCCAGATATTTAATAGAATTCTATTTCCATCTTTCATTTTCACAGATCCTTCTAGCTTTTGAGTTGATGTTATGTTTGTCTTATTCCATTTCCTTGTTACTCCCCAAGCCCTCCACACTCAATCTCATTCAGCTTTTAGCTGTGTTGTCCCCAGTCCTGAGTCATATCTACAGTCACTCACTCATCTCAGCACTGCTGGAGAAAGGAAGGGAATTGTACCATTAGTTTCTCTATAACTTACTAATTTGTAAGCTCACCTGGGTCCTCATGGTTTTAATTCATCCCTTAATCATGTTGCATCTTGCCTGCAGTCTGCTCTCACAGTTCCACCCCTCTCATGGCCTCACTTCTCTTTCATAAATGGAACTGTCCACCTTCCTCTTTACTCGCATCCTCCACGTGACTCAGAGCCACATCGTCCTCACGCCGCACACATCTATGGCATCCTGGAGCTCTCATTCTTCCAGCTTGTCTCAAAGAAGCCACACCTCTTCCTCACAAGGCTGCTTCCCTTCCTAGTCATCTCAGTCCTATAAATCCCTGTGTTCTCCAAGTCTGCATTTCTGATGCTCTGATGCACACACTGTTCTGTTGTCTTTAATCTTTCACTTTCTGTTGATTCTTTACCTCATAAATCTGCCCAGGTCTCCTATCTAAAACACACACACACACACTTTCTTAATGCTATTGTGATTTATCTCTTTTTAGTTTGACTGAGTAATAAGGCCGTTCCCAGAATTACCCTTTCAGTGCCATCATAATCCTCCTAAAGCACCTCTTTATGTACATCACTGCTCTGTTAAGGAGCTTTTTATTTATCATGATCAAATCTACATTCGTTTGTTTTCATTTGAGGTTCTTTGATGTCCGAATGCCCCTCCCCCACCCCCTCTCCCTGCCCCATGCACCTTCCTAACCATCTTTCACTCCTTTACACCAAAAGGCTCCTTCCCTATCTACTCCTTGTTCGGTGACCTTGCTCTGCGCATTCCAGCTTCCCAGGCATTCCTCCACATCTCCAAGAATACCCATCATCATCGCTTGCCTTGTAAGCCCCTCTTCCTTACAAGCTCAGGCCATCTCCAGGGACCTCAGTCTTCAGCGTCTTCCCTCCTGTCTGAACTCCAGTAGCACTAATCGCCTATTCCCTTCCTTCCATTGGCAATTTCCACATAATATCCTATATTCTATGTGTTTTTTACCTCTGTGTGTGCATTCTACCATCTTCACTATATTATAAACTCATGAAGAGCAAGCTACTTGTTTGTGTTTCCCAATATCTAAGATGGTACTTAAAAACATGAAGCAGACAAGGCATGTGTTTAATACTACGTGCTAACAACTGCTTCATTTAATCAAATACAAATTTTATTTTCTCTCTCATTACTGAAAGATACCATGGACAGTGCCAACGTATTACAGCATGTGTTTAAAAATCTATGAACAAGATAAGATGTACACAGATACAAGTGGTACTGGTTGCCAGTTTCTCTGTCGTCTATACCTCCACTGAATTCAGCTAACAACATGCAAAACTCTGTGGTGGGTACTGTGGGAGGAGGGAGGTAAATAGGAGCATGCTTCCCCTTGAAGAGCTCCCATTTTGTAAAGACGCGTACACATGTTCCTGCAGTGGGTAGTTTACATGCACCAAGCGGGCGGTGCAAATGACTAAGTGATGAGGTCTGCTTAGAGAAACTGAGACATTCGTGAAGGGATTAGGGAGAAAATTAACCATTGTTAATTAACTAACTCTGGTTAAACATAGTTTATGGAGGCTTAAAATAATAACTAATAAGTACTACTTGGTCAGACAAGTGTGTGGATGTTTTTTCTTTGTTTAGTTTTATGCAAAATAGTCATGCTCTGGATGCACTGTACATTAGTGGTATGTCATATTCAATCTAATTCTATCGTTAGGAAGTGAATTGGTGTGGGTAATGTTGGATTTTCCCTCTGAGAATTGTATAACTTTTCACAGGCTGACGTAATGAGAAGATCCAGAGAGATCTAGGAGTTTCGCTCTTTATAACACATAATAAATCATATGTAAAGCCACACTGGCAATATAGATAGGAAAAACATGTATTCAGGATACTAAAAACACATATTTTTTAATTCCCTAGATCACACGATGAAGTGAAAGAGATGTGTGAAGGGGTATAGATGAATTTGAAAATGGTTAAAAATATCAGAATGGAATGATTTTTCCTACAATAATAGAAACCACATAGACCTGATTGGTATAAGGAGTTTTTCAAGTCACAGTTGGAGCATTTTTAATATGTGAACCACTATTAGTTCTATTATTGTTTCCACAGAAAACTATATACTATGCTTTTTAAATTATAATAGCCTTACTCTACATACGGTATTTTGCTTAAGATATCAAATGTCAGAAATAGTGCTAGGCCTATGTAGCAACTCCTTTTGTTTTCTTTGATGTAATTACTTAGTTATTTCTATGAAAGATCACTGTCAAGGTAGATTTAATTATAGCAAGTTATCATTGATGACATATTTTGTGTTTATGTCAAATATTTTTTAAGGGACCTTTTGCCCCTAAAACTAACATGAATTATTTGTGACAATGGCTGGACTCTTTATCTGACACATTTTACAGATCACAAAATCTTTGATAATTCACAGTCTGATGGCAGAGGTAAAATTACAGACAAATAATCATGATACAGTGGTCTACAAAATGTTTTTGAGATGCAAGAAGGAAAGAAACCTATAACATTTTGGGAGGCTTCCTAGAGGAACTGATGTTTTAGTGGTATCTTGAGAATGTATTGGAAGGAAAGTAGGGGGCTTCCAAAAGAAGGTGAATTTTAGGTGGGATCTGGTAGAATTTGTAGAAGTGGAGCGAGATCTTTGTTCCTCAGAGATGGTGAATAATTTTGCACAAGCCTCCAATTTACTAATATGTTTTTATGTATTTTGAAAGATTAAAAACCTACTAAGCATGAAAAAGGATGACATCTTTGTCCCAAATCAGAAACATAAACAGTTTTATGGCAGATTAGCTTGGTTCATAATCTTTTTATGCCAGAGCTTCAGATGATTCCAATTCTGTTAAAACCCAGTGAAAAAATCCAAAGCGTTACCCAACATTATAAGAAAAACGCATCTGCTCCTAGGAAATCAAAATGCTGAATCACTTGCTAGAGCGGAAAGAGACAGCTCTGAATCCCACGCATCTGGAGGGATGGGATCGAGAAGCAAATCAGTCACCTAATTCAGTTTCTCAGTCTTCACGCTATTGACATCAGGAACAAAATAATTCCTTCTTGTGGGGGGCTGTCCTGAGTAATGTAGGGTGTTCAGCATTACCCCTGGCTTCCGGCATCTTAATGCCGGGAGCACTCCACTCCCTAGGAGTGATAACTAAAAATGACTCCAAACATTGACAAATATCCCCTGGGGGCAAAGTCATGCCTGGCTGAAAACCACTAGTCTGATCGATGCACAATGTCATGTCCTCTCCCAGAAGGGGACCTAGAGGGCTGACATAGAGAAATAAGTGATAAAGGCAGAGGCAGCAGAGAGCACCTGCCCAGCCCGGGTTGTCTGCACCCAGGTGAGAGCCAGTGACACAAAACACACATGGGGGCCCTTCACGATCTTTGCCTCTGTGGCTCCCTCAGGTTTAGAAACAGAAACCCATATTCTCGACCTGCTGGAAAGCGTACAACATCAGCTCTTCGATCCACACCCAGTTTGAGGCTTTATCAGTCTCTTTATTCTAGACACATATCCTCACCAGGCACAATTTATGAAGAGGCCAAAAATTAAAAACCAAAAAACCCTTTGAGTTTGGTGGCAGCACTAAAAGTTACTGCCACCAAACTCACAAGTAGATCCGTCAAGGGAAACACAACTGAGACACAGAGATGACAGTAAAATGAGACCCTTCATCACATCCTAGAAAACCAGTCGGTCTTTGGACATGGCAAGTGAGGAAGAAAACACAACGTACTGAAGAAAAGTGGGAAATGAGTTAGCCAGCAAGGGCCTGAGAATTTGGCTACAGAGAATGTCCCCAGGAGAAAAGTTGTGAGGGCCTTCCCTGGCCCAGTCCAGTGTTCCCAAGGCCTGGGCATGCTGGCAGCCAGAGGGGCGGATGAGCCAGGCAACGGACAGCCTGGCTATGGAGTATTTCCATCCACTGTGGCAACCTGGGGGGCTCCTTTGGGGTTCCTCTCTGTAGCCTAAGGCTCACTATCCAGAAAAATCAACATCCATTTTCATTTCAGGCTTTCAAGAATAGTGGAAATGCAACCTGCTCTTACTTGAGCTGGTCCCACCCGTTTTATCCAAGGGAGTGTCAAAACAGCACATGGCTGAGATACTAAATTTCTCTTAGTGTTCACCACAAGCCCGGGCTGAAGAGAAGCCAGGTTGTTCCACACAGGCCCATTTTCTTTCAATCTGTGAAGAAAAACTGGGAAGAAGCCTCAAAAACAGAGCAGAAGAATTGTTATTATTGCTAGTAATGTGGGGAATAAACTGACCAGGGGCACATCCCACCCTAGTAACTGTCTTCTCTTAAGTACCCACTTGTTTGGGTTTACATATGGTTTACTCTGTTCTCTGCTGTTAGGACAGTGAGCCAATCCTACTATAATACAGCCTCCCAGCACGTGCTTGAGGAAACAGCCCAGTCAAGGCCAGCTCTTCTGGTTCTGTTTTGTGTGTTTTCTCGGTTCTATTCATGTTCTTCCCCTCTCTTTGCTTGGCAGGAACTGAAGGCCTGTCCCCCCCCCACAGACCCCCAGGAAAGGAGCTCTGCAAGACAACAAGTTAGTCTAGACAAAGAAAATCAAAGCGATTAGTAGGAAACTGCAAATGTGTAGGAGGCCCTGTCGTTGCAGACCCTCACCCAGGCTCCCATGGTTGGGTGTGTATACAGCATATGATAGTTCTGGGTTTCCTCTCTGTTGAGAGGCATAAAATAATACTGTCTTTCAATCAGAGACATAACTGAGACTTCGTCAGGGGCTCACAACAAGGGTGGCTGAGAGCTCTGCCAAGCTAATGTCATAAGATATGAAATCCCAGCACATAGCAAAGGATCCTGAGGCATCCGAGTGTCCACAGCCCTCCCACGCAATAAGGCACCAAGACCAGCAATTAGAATGCAGACAGAACAAAATATTTACATTTTGAGAAAACAAAAGAGGAGGTATCAACAGCAGAATGAATCCAAAGCCACACGGTCTCAGATGTGGGCAAGCAGAGTGTCACTGTCAATGTGAAGCAGGAAGGCCGTGGCATTTCCAGTATTTGAAATTCAGAGATCTAGATTACTGGAAAATGTACAATAACACTGCCGCTTAAAATCTCCACTTCATCCGTGTTGCACAGAGTTTAACAGGATGAGCCATTGCCCTCAAAGCCCATGATCAGCTCCAAGTCACTTCTTCACCGTGTGTACAATGGATTATGTGTTCCCGAGAGTCTGAATACATTATTTCAAGAGGATCTTATAACTCCTGAGCACATCAAGTGATGGAAGTGCTCACACATATTTGCAAACTATGTATCAATTCATAAATTTATTGTGTTAAACAGCCTGATGTTCTGAAGGCTGAGAATGGGGTGAGATCTAATAGTAGAAGAAAATTCTGGCCTTGGGTGGAGGTGCAGGAAAGGAGAGAGATGTCTGGCTCCTCTCTCCTCTAGAAGTGGTGGGTAGATAGTCCTCTTTTTTCTAAGTACTTTTAGATGGTTCACTCATGCAAGTCCAGAGAATGGACCTGAAGGAATGGAGAAAATTCTGGCTGGTCAGGCTCCTACAAAGGAGAATTGTCATCAACAGGGAGAACCTAAATAAGCCTTCATTGTGACTGGAGTGAAGTGTTTAGTTCTGACCAATTTGGCATGCCTCAGGCTATTATAACAAATCCAGAGAGGGTGGTAAAGATGGAATGACTGGGGCCTGGCTAGCAAGGAAAGGCTCAGTACACATGGCCTGACTTTAACATGGCAAATGATGCTAACTTTCCCCTTCCAAATGTCTCTAATTCTGAAATTCTATAAGCATGAGATGGTGTCTCGGCCCCTTTTGATCTACATCGACCCACAGTGGATGTCTGCCATGCGCTTGGCATCGGCACTTGGGAAAATGACTTTGCTGCCAATTATCTGATACTGTTATTTCATTTCTAAAATATAATAATCTAAAAATTGTTCATTTGAGAGATGTTTCAAGCATTTTTAGCCAGTGTTCCAAGTTTCAGATTCATTTTGGGAGAGACACATACACATAGTATTTCACTCAATTTAATATGCTATAAATAGGTAACATTAATTAAGTATATGTGGTCTACCAAACTCCATTCTAAAAAGTCCTTGCAAGTTTTAATACCAATGTGGGTGGGGGGGTAATAACTGGATGATTTCTTCCTTCTCTTGTGAACTTTTTCCCAGGTTACTGAAGTTGAGGAGGTTACCTTGTTGTTCTACTTAAACAGGCTAACATTTAGGGGAACAATAGAGAGCTAATGAGGAGCGCTCTCAAGAGGATACAAAGACTGAGAGTCAAGACAGAACCACAGATCTGAGTATTTGGGGGCCACTCAGTCCGAACCCTGAGCTTTTTAGGTTAGTTTATAGGCAATAAGAGTAACTAATTTAAGGTCACTGTGGTCAAGAAATTTCATTTTCTAGACAACTACTTCAGCTCGTTCCTCTGTTCATGGACTTTTACTCTTTTTAAATTCTTTTGTTTCACATATAAAATATCTATTGAGGTTTCATGTTTTCTTTAGATCTAACAACGCAGAACTCAGTCTTTTTATTGAGGGGTGGGTGCAATGGGCCAGTCATTGCAGGATTCAGTGTCTGAGGCAAAGCTGTATAGACCACGGTGGAAGTTACTGCATAAATCATGGGTATTTTGCAGGACTTACATTATTGACGTTTTTCCTTTTCTATAATAGAGTGATGCACCCTACTTCTTGTGGAGGTTACTGAGACTTTTTTGGTGTTTCCTTCCTTTGGCATGAATTCCCTATTCTCTTTCCTACCATGCTCTGTCCTGCACGTACCACGCTTCTTACCTCTACTCCCATTCCAGGCCTGTGTTCTTTTGGTAGACAGCTCCAGGGAACAGAGAGGCTACCAGGCATGAGTTCCCTCATCCTTGAAGCGTACCTTCCTGCACAATTAACTATTCTTTTCTCCTGAATTCCCATCTTAGAGAATGAGATTGCTCATCCCATCCAACGCTCTCTTTCTTTCTTCTATTTCCACACCCCCTCCATTTTTTGCTCTCAATTTTAAATATATTCAAATAGCTTCCATTTTAAATTTAACACTTAAGAAATGGGAGGGAGGGAGGGAAGAAGGAAGGAAGGAAGGAAGGCAAGCTATAACATCTAAGGCCTGTTCTACCTTCTGGAAAAAAAATTCTGTATCTATTTTCTCTCCCACAGCATAACTCAAAATGTTTTAACCCAAGTATCTGATTCGTTGGGGACCAACCGATCGCTTCAGTCCTGCCTTCTCTAACATGCTGTGGCATTACACTCTGTTCAGCCCTCAGCTCCTTGGTACTCTTGCCTTGCTGGGATTTTGGCTGTTTGTTTCCAAGTTTCTCCATCTTCTTTGAAGGGCTTTTATCCTCTGCTCATCCCAAATAGCAGTTTTCTCCAAGGTTTAATATTTGCCTCTTTTAAACCTCATATGACTCCTGGGAGATCTTATCCTCATGCACATTACCACAGATGGCTTCCAGATCTACAGCCCCAGCTGGAACTTTCTCTTAAACTCCAAACCCATGTTTTCAACATGTCATACTCCCTATCTTAGGGAAAACTGCCACACCCCTCCTGGGTTGAGAAAACGAATTGTGCAGGCACAAGCACCAATCCTTGCCCCTCTTCATACCAATATACCAACTTACACTTCCACCCTTACATCTTTTTCCTACAGTCATAGGCAGATTAACCACTGACCAATTCAAGGCCAGCATGTCCACCTGAGCACTGGCTACATGCCTCTTCCTTCTCGCTTCATTACAGACCTTGCTCTAGGGTTCACTACAGTCTCTTGCTCATATGACTTAAACCTCATGCCCTCTGCTGGTTTTTCTCTCCTCAGCTTAAAAAATATACATACATATATTCCATCCACATAAGTAAGTGGATAAAAAATAAACTATCCCCACTGGCACTGCCTAATTGAGGTCTTTTGCCTTCCCGTTCTAATCAATTGATTAATTTGAATCAATTTGTTTGAAAAAATTGCCTACTCTGGGGGCCAGGCCAGGCACCAGCCCCACTCTACCCCCATCACAGGTGGGAGCCTAACACAGCAGAGGCATGCATGCAGTTCACATTGGGTATACCCCTTGAGCTCCTACCTCTAGTGGTCAGAGGGGATTGCACTTCTGATGTCCATGTGACATCTCCTACACAAATCCATTCCTTCAAGACTGGGAGAGGTGGCTGCTTAACCTGATGCAAAGGAACAAACGTAGAATCAAGCAGAATGAGGAGACAGAGGAATGTGTTCCAAACAAAAGAACAAGGCAAAACCTCAGAAAAGGTCATTAATAAAACAAAGATAAACAATCTACCTGGTAAAGAGATTCAAAGTGATGTTTATAAAGATGATCGCTGAACTTGGGGAAACTGGGTGAACACAGTGAGATAGATCCTCAACAAAGAAACAGAAAAAGTAAGAAAGTTCCAAACATAAGCTACACAGCTGAAGAATACAATTGTATGAATGGAAACATAAGCTACAGAGCTGAAGAATACAATTGTATGAATGGATAAAGAAGATGTAGTATACACACACACATATATATTCCATGGAATACTACTCAGCCACAAAAAAGGAATGGGGTCTTTCCATTTGTGACAACATGGATGGATCTTGAGGGCATTATGCTAAGTGAAATAAGCCAAGTCTGAGAAAGACAAATACTATATGACTACACTAATATCTATAATCTACAACAAAACAAAACAAATGAACAAATAAAACAAATTTATATGTACACAGAAACTGGTGGTTACCAGAGGGGAAAGAGATGGGAGGTGGGCAAAATGGATGAAGGGGTCAATTGTATGATGATGGTGGTAACTAGAGTTTTAGCTGTGATCATTTGTAGGGAACGGATGTCAAATTATAATGCTGTACCTGTGAAACTTTATATACCAGTTTCACCTCAATAAATAAAAAAGAATAGCCTTTCCGCATATCCCTGTCAGTCCTCAGCCTCATGCAATTTGTTCTCTGTGACATGTACCACAGTGAAATTGCTCTGACAAAGATCACTCATATCCTGCAGATTCCTAAGCTCAAAGGTCTCACTTGAGTCCTTATCGTACTTGTTCTGGCAGCAGCTGACACTATAGATCACTCCATACTTGATACTTTCTTTCTCTTAGTTTCTATGAAAGCCTTGACTGAGCTTTGCTTCTTATCTTTTTCTTCAACCCAAAGACGCCTGTACAAATGCATCTCTTTCACATTTGTGCTTTAAGCACTGGTTCCCCAAGAATGCCATTCTTGACCCTTAGTTCTTCTTTCTACAATATGTCCTTTTTATAATTTTCCTTCTTTACAAATTCAAAGAAGTGTTCTGGTTTTTAGAAAACAAAAGCAAATAAACAAACAGAACACTGGTGTTGAAGACCTAGACAAACCTGAGTTTGAATCTCAGCTTTTACACCGACTAACAGAGCCCATAACATAATTTATTTCTATTATTTACCATCTCCGTAGAAGGGACATGTGCAGGGTATTAACGGAAATAAGGTAGGCATTCATGTAAAGTAGGCATTACTCAATACCTGAATACAGCAATGCTTGATATTATAGTTATGTTAATATTATCACTTTTATAATTATCTTTAATACCAATATATAATGGACTCTAAAACCTATCATCCTCAGCCTGGCTCCCTCCACTGGTGTTCGGACTCACATCACAGTTACAGATGTCTCTACTCAGGCATGCCTCAGCAACACGATATACAGAAGCAGACCATCTTTGCTCCCTTCACCTCGAGGCTCCCTCATCCTGCTGCATTCCCTTCCTCTGTGACACCAGCATGTCTGGCTTCACCAGGTTTCCCAAACCTGGAGGTTCTGCTTTTCGAAACACATGTCTGTCCCTTCTTCCCACCCATATGCCAATGCTCTGTTCAGGTCTTCGTCTTGTCTCGCCTGAGTGATTGCCATGGACTCCTAGTGGGTCTCCCTAATTTTGGTTTTTCCCCTTTCCAGTTCATCTTTCAAACTGCTGCTACTCCTTTAACTGCAAATTTGCTATTCTCACCGCTCAGAGCAAAACCCGTCTGTGTCTCATAATCAACATAAAATCCAAGCTCTTGAACAAGAGGTAGCTTTCTCCATGACTTGCCCTTGCCTTTCTTTATGTTTAGTGAAGACTGATTGTTTGATTATCCGCACACCCTGCCTCTCATTCTGTCCCCCTGCTGGAGATCCTTCACTCCTCTCCTCCTGAACCGCCCTCCATCTGTCCATGCTTGAAGATCCTGCTCAGGTTTGCCCTGCTTTCCCAATACAACATCTGAAGGTTGAACTACTTGCAGCTTCTCAGTTTCTAAACTAACCCATGCATTACTCTTTTCCTGCATTTTCCACATTCAACGTAAGTTGTCTGTTTACAAATCTGTATTTCCAACAAATACATTATCCAAGCATAGCACCATGTCTTATTTGGCATACTGTAGGAACATTTGTCTAAGCTAAATGAAACTTCACAGGCAACTCAAGAATGGCATGCTCTAGGCTGAACTGAGCATCTCTCAAAAAGCCTTTCCTCCATCTATATACACACTTCCCAAGAAAACAGCCAGTTACCATCCACCTTGACAGCCAAGCCAGGAACTCTAGAGGCACAGCCATTCATACCTCCTTCTCTCCTACCTCTAATCTCTGTACAACCACCAAAATCCTTTCTACCTGCCCAGCCCCCAGTCAAACATCTCTCAAATCCAACTGCTTCTCTATATCCAAATAGTTGCTTCCTTTCTTGGATGTGTAGGCAGGGGCCACATCTATGGCAATGGATTCCTACCTCTTCTTCCTACTTCTGGTCAGGGCTCCCTGCACTCCCTAGGGCACCAGCCATGCTTTCTCACTGCTTCCAAAGGGACGCTCCCATTACAGAAATACATTATGCTTTAAAGTCTAAAGGTCCTCCTTAATGTTTTGGCTAGAGCTCCGTACCTTTAGCATGAGATACCAAAGACTTCCCAATGGCAGAGTGTTGCAGATGCATCTCCCAGTTTTTATCATGCACCCTATATTCAGTTCCGGAGACCCACTCAGTTTTCACAAGTGCAATGCCCTTACAAGCCCCTGAGCTCACCTGCTCTCTGCCTGGAATGCCTTTCCCTTTCCCAAGTTTTCAGCTAGCCCATGGCTACTGGTTCTTGAAATGCCAACTCAGATATTCCTCCAGTTCATATTGTATACACTGAGAACTGGTTCTTGTTTCCCTGAGCTCTACTCCCAGGTCCCTCTTCTCATGCCATGCATACCTGTCTCGTATGTCTCTTAGTGTCTGCTCTATTGTACTGTAAGCACCACCTTTCTTAACCAACTCCTAGTAAAACTGGGAGTTCTTTCTTGTTAGGTTCTATGTCATAGTCATAGTCACCCCTGCACTACAGTACCAATCATAGTACCTACTATACATAAACACTTGATTGCCACTGATTGAATGAATACAAATAAAGTTCAGAAAAGTTAAAAGACTTGAAAAGTCTGAGAGAACCAGTGTGCACCTCAAAGCAGAATGCTAGAAACAGTAAACGGCATTGGTTCTGAACATGACTTTGGAGAATATAGAACCTGGGTTTGAATTCTACCTGGACAAGTCACTATTTGTATTTGGGGAGGTACTGAAATTCTCTAAGCATTTCTGTCTTATCTGTTAAGTGGGAAAGATGGTTATGATGACGATGATCACTTGAAGTGGTTCTGACAAAGATCAATTAATATAACTTATATAATACAGTTACACAGTACTTGACATAAGATCAGCCTTCAGTAAATGTCACATCATTTCTGCTACCTAGTGTCTGGCAGGTTACTTTAAATTGTACTTTTTAATTGATCAGTTTTTTAATTAAAAATCATTGTGAGAATGAAAATAATAGTATAACTGGTTAATTTTGGAAAATTGCCATTAAGTTCAAGATTCACAGATGTATAAATAGAAAAGATCAGTTAGTTCAAAACCCTCACTTTTGTATCAGGAAATAGGGTCTAAAAAGATTAAGATCTTGGTCATATAGCTTGTTAGAGATTAGTTAGTGAAAATCCAGGATGAAACCACAGTATCTATGAATACGTGTTTTTTCCAGTGGCTTGGACTGATGAAATCCACACGACTATTAGATTTTTTTAAAAATGAGACCACCTAGGGACCCCTGAGTCCATGTCCGGGAGAAGGAAGATACCAAATGGTTGGAGAATCAACCTTGTCACATAGCCACACACCAACTATGCTATTCCGTTTCTTTATTTCCTTTGTCTGGGAGGTTTTTCTTTTCCAAAAAAAGGATCGAGAACTCTGTGGAAAATTATGAAATACTATTACATACAAATCTGATTAAAATTACAGCAACTGTAAACCCTGCATTGAGACGGACACATTCCTCAGGGCTGGCATATGATCACCATTTCCATCTAGCCTTAACTCTGTTGTCTTTCCCCTATTAAGTTATCGTCATGAAAAATGCAAATGTTAATTATATCACCAAATTGTTTGAGGTACTCCAGCAGGGGAGTGTAAAGAAAGAAAATTTCTATAAATAGAGACAGAGACAACTGAGAGAACATGAAAGAAAAATATCAGTCTGTTCCAGAGAGGGAAAAAACTGCTATATGGCTGGGAATATTTCTGCCTCTTACAGGAATCCAAACAGGAACTTCTAAATGAGCCTTCCTTGGTTAAGGCAGTTTCCTGATTCCACAAGTTTCTCAGTAATTCATTCAATTATCCCAGTTATTCGTCACCAAATCTGACTGAAGACTTGAAAGAATAATATAAAGTCCTTAATAACACAGGCTCCTGGATGTCCTTCCTTATTTCAAAGTTTATAGGCTGTCTATTTTTGCTCTGAAATTTCATTATAACAGCAAACATTACCTCTAAAAATTGTTTTAACATTCAGTTCATTTGTTCATTTCGTACTGTTCACAAGCATTTGATTGCTAGACAAAAATGAGTGATTCTTTCAAACTGGGAGGCCCGTTTTTGTCATTTATATTCAGTGAAAAATAAGACAGGAAGAAGAGCAGTCAGCTTGGAGTCCTTTCAACCTGGCCACTGCAGAAAGAACCTGGGCTTTCTAGTGGTAGCTGCTCTCCATAGAGCTGATCGCCATGTCACCTCGTGTGCTACTCTGCTTTTCATCTTTGAAAAGTGTGTTTTCATTTGGGATTGTCGCATGTCAGAGTGGTTGGGGATGATAACTTATCTGAAATGGTGTGCAACAGTCCCCTGGAACTGCATGTTTTGTGCACTACGATTTCAAGGCACCTTCTTTTCATGGAAGCCACATGTGATCCTTTTGATCCGCACCCTCATAAGGAGTCATATATTTTAGCAAGGAATGTTGAGAGCCAAGTGTATAGGAAATATATGGAGAACAGCTTAGGTTTTTCGTGGGGACCAAAGATTATCAGAGAATTTAGAGCAGGAAAGACTCTTAGAAATCATCTTGTCTGGAAGGTACCCAAGTATGTCCTTCACTTATAACTCTGTCCAGTGAGATACTTCTCCAAAGGTTCTGCCATCCAAGAAGTCAGGAAATCCCACACACCATAACTCTCTTTGAGACACTCACATATCACATCAGTCACATGTAAGTCTTGCAGAAAAGGAGGCTCTACAGCTATATTAATTCTGGGTTGTAATTTATTTGGTCACAGGCCTCTATTTTTCTGAACTGGCATTCAGAGATTCATATTTTAGGAAACACTGAGATACTCCTTTTTCTTGAGAAACTTAGGGCCCAATGAAGTTGTCAAATGGATAATTATTACCTAAAACTAGAACTTTGGAATTGAAACATGAAGCAGCATTTAGGGATAACCCATATCCTGAGATAACTTTGTCAAAGTCTTGGGACAGTGAATGTGAGGGCTGGCTCTGTGATGGCTGTTTAAATAAACTGTTTTCATCGAAGGAGTAACAGCAGTGTCAGGGTCTCAGGATGTGTGCAAATAAACCTGGGCAAGAGAAACCCAAGAGGGATTAATAGAAACCTATAGTGTGTGGTGCTCTGGAGGATGGGGAGCTGGGACAGGTGGTGTGCTTGAGAGACAGATTCCGGCCATTTGTGAACAACAGGATCCACACCCGGCTGCTCGGAGACAAGGGAAAGGCAGGCAGTCTGAGAGGCTTCCTAGCAGCAAGAGAGCTGCTGAAGACGTGGGGTTTGCACAGAGCTTGCTGTGCGGAAGAAGGAAGAGATGGACAAGGTTGTCTGGGTGCACTCTTCCCAGCAGGTTGGGAACTTTGAGAAGTTTCAGGTGCTCCATCCCCCTGCCTGCCTACTCAGCTCTGAGGTCCCCCCACTGTAACATGCAGCCTGCCAAGCCTTCCTCCTGGCCTGACAGCACCAGCTTGCAAATCGGCAGTCACTGCTCTGGCGTCAGGCCAGCCAGAGGGAGGCCTCACCTACAACAGCTACAGACACTAAGCACAGAGGCTTACACCTGTGTGCTCGGCCCACTGCCTGTGATACTGGAGACAGGCAGGGCAGACGGGAGTCAGGAAACAGATCTTTCCTCCCCCCAGGCACAGCTCCACTCCCCTACAACCCCAGCCTCACTCCAGGGGCTGAGCAGCTCCAGACATGGGAGCTTCTGGGAAATAGTGGGCACCACACAGAAATATGAAATGTCAAAAGAACATGTTACAGACCAAAATCTCACAAACCCCAGAAAAAGGGCCAAATGAAACTGAACTCACCAATCTTCCTGAAAGAGAGTTCAAAATAAAAACCATAAACATGCTTATGGAAGTACAGAAAAAGTATTCAAGAACTCAAGAACAAATTTAAGATGGAGATTCAATCATTAAGAAATTCCATATCTGAAATGAAACATACAATGAAGGGATTTAAAGGCAGATTAGATGTAGTAGAAGAGATAGTAAATGGAATAGAAATTAGAGAAGAGGAATACAAAGAAGCTGAGGCAAGGAGAGAAAAAAGAATCTCTAAGAATGAAAGAATATTGAGAGAACTGTGTGACCAATCCAAACGGAACAATATTCGCATAATATGGGTATCAGAAGAAGAAGAGAGAGAAAAGGGCATAGAAAGTGTCACTAAGGAGGTAATTGCTGAAAACTTCCCCAATCTGGGGAAGGGGATATTCTCTCAAACCATCGAGATGCACAGATCTTCCAACACAACGGACCCAAGGAAGACAACATCAAGACATATAATAATTAAAGTGGCAAAGATCAAGGATAAAGACGGACTTTTAAAAGCAGCTAGAGAGAGTAAAAAGATTACATACAAAGGAAAACCCACCAGCCTATCATCAGATTTCTCAACAGAAACCTTACAGGCCAGAAGGGAGTGTCATGATACATTTAATGCAATGAAGCAGAAGGGACTCGAACCAAGAACACTTTCCCGGCAAGGTTATCATTTAAATTTGAAGGAGGGGTTAAAAAATTTCCAGATAAGCAAAATCTGAGAGAATTTAACTCCCACAAACCATCTCTACAGTGTATTTTGGAGGGACTGCTAAAGGTGGAAGTGTTCCTAAGACTAAATAGATGTCACCCAAGGGATAGACAAAGAGTACAGAATATGATTCATAACATACAAAGAAAGGAGGAGGAAGAAAAAGGAGGAAAAAAAAAGAATCTTTAGGTTGTGTTTGTAATAGCATACAAAGTGAGTTAAATTAGACTATTAGATAGTAAGGTAATTACCCTTGAACCTTTGATAACCACAAACCTAAAGCCTGCAACGACAATAAACACATACCTATTGATAATCACCCTAATGTAAATGGTCTGAATGCACCAATCAAAAGACGTAGAGTCACTGAATAGATAAAAAAAAACAAGACCCATCTATATGCTGCCCACAAGAGACTCACTTCAAACCCAAAGACACATACAGACTGAAAGTAAAGGGATGGAAAAAGATATTTCATGTAACTAATAGGGAGAAAAAGCAGGAGTTGCAGTTCTTGTACCACACGAAACAGACTTCAAAACAAAGAAAATCACAAGAGACAAAGAAGGACATTACATAATAATAAAGGGGTCAGTCCAACAGGAGTATATAAACATTATAAATATCTATGCACCCAACACAGGAGCATCTACACATGTGAAACAAATACTAACAGAATTAAAGGGGAAAATAGAATGCAATGCATTCATTTTGGGAGACTTCAAAACACCACTCACTCCAAAGGACAGATCAACCACACAGAAAATAAATAAAGAGGCAGAGGCACTGAACAGCATATTAGAACAGATGGACCTAACGAACATCTACAGAACACTCCATCCAAAAGCAACAGGATACACATTCTTCTCAAGTGCACATGGAACATTTTCAAGAATAGATCATATACTAGGCCACAAAAAGAGCCTCAGTATATTAAAGAAAGATTGAAATTGTACCAACAAGCTTCTCAGATCACAAAGGTATGAAATTAGAAATAAACTACTCAAAGAAAATGAAAAAGCCTACAAACACATGGAGGCTTAATAACATGCTCCTAAATAATCAATGGATCAATGACCAAATAAAAACAGAGATCAAGCAATATATGGAGACAAATGACAACAATAACTCAACACCACAAAATCTGTGGGACACAGCGAAGGCCATGATAAGAGGGAAATACATTGCAACACAGGCCTACCTCAGGAAAGAAGAACAATCCCAAATGAACAGTCTAAATTCGCAATTAATGAAACTAGAAAAAGAAGAACAAATGAGGCCCCAAATCAGGAGAAGGAGCGATATAAGATTAAAGCATAAATAAATAAAATTGAGAAGAATAAAAACAATAGAAAGAATCAATTAAAGCAGAAGCTGGGTCTTCAAGAAAATAAACAAAATAGATAAATCCCTAGCCAGACTTATCAAGAAAAAAAGTCTACACACATAAAAAGAATCAGGAAATGAGAAAGGAAAAATCACTGTGGACTCCACAGAAATACGAAGAATTATGGGAGAATACTTTTAAAAATTATATGCTAGCAAACTGGATAACCTAGAAGAAATGGAAAACTTTCTAGAAAAACACAACCTTCCAAGGCTGACCCAGAAAGAAACAGAAAATCTGAACAGACCAATTACCAGCAAAGAAATTGAACTGGTAATCAAAAAACGACCTAAGAACAAAACATCTGAACCAGATGATTTCACTGCTGAATAATATCAAACATTTAGTAAAGACCTAATATCCATCCTCCTTAAAGTTTTCCAAAAATTAGAAGAGGAGGAATACTCCCAAACTCATTCTATGAGGCCAACATCACTCTAATACCAAAACCAGGTAAAGACACCACACAAAAAGAACATTACAGACCAATATCCCTGATGAACATAGATGCAAAAAAACTCAACAAAATATTAGCAAACCGAATTCAAAAATACATCAAAAAGATCATCCATCATGATCAAGTGGGATTCATCCCAGGGATGCAAGGATGGTACAACATTAGAAAATCCATCAACATCATCCACTACATCAACAAAAAGGAGGACAAAAACCACATGATCATCTCCATAGATGCTGAAAAAGCATTCAACACAATTCAACACCCATTCATGAAAAAAACTCTCAACAAAATGGGTATAGACAGCAAGTATCTCAACATAATAAAGGCCATATATAATACAAACACAGCCAACATTATACTTAACAGCAAGAAGCTGAAAGCTTTTCCTTTAAGATCAGGAACAAGACAAGGATGCCCACTCTCCCCACTTTTATTCAACATAGTTCTAGAGGTCTTAGCCACGGCAATCAGACAACACAAAGAAATAAAAGGCATCAGATTGGTAAGGAAGAAGTCAAACTGTCCCTGTTTGCAGATGACATGATATTGTACATAAAAAACCCTGAAGAATCCACTCCAAAACTACTACAACTAATATCTGAATTCAGCAAAGTTGCGGACACAAAATTAATACACAGAAATCTGTTGCATTTCTGTACACTAACGATGAACCAGCAGAAAGAGAAAACAGGAAACCAATTCCATTCACCATCACATCCAAAAGAATAAAATACCTAGGAATAAACCTAGCCAAGAAAGTCAAAGTCTTATACTCTGAAAACTACAAGACACTCATGAGAGATATTAAAGAAGAAACCAATAAATGGAAACACATTCCATGCTCATGGATAGGAAGAATTAATATCGTCAAAATAGCCATCCTGCCTAAAGCAATCTACAGATTCAATGCAATCCCTATCAAAATACCAACAGCATTCTTCAATGAACTAGAGCAAACAGTTCTAAAATTCATATGGAACCAAAAAAGACCCCGAATAGCCAAAGCAATCCTGAGAAAGAAGAATAAAGTGGGGGAATTATGCTGCCTGACTTCAAGCTCTACTACAAAGCCACAGTAATCAAGACAATTTGGTACTGGCACAAGAACAGACCCATAGACCAATAGAACAGACTAGAGAGTTCAGATATAAACCCAAGTATATTTGGTCAATTAATATATGACAAAGGATCCATGGATATACAATGGGGGAATGACAGCCTCTTCAACAGCTGGTGTTGGCAAAACTGGACAGCTACATGTAAGAGAATGAAACTGGATTACTGTCTAACCCCATACACAAAAGTAACCTCAAAATGGATCAAAGACCTGAATGTAAGTCATGAAACCATAAAACTCTTAGAAAAAAACATAGGCAAAAATCTCTTGGACATAAATATGAGCAACTTCTTCATGAATGTATCTCCCAGGCAAGGGAAACAAAAGCAAAAATGAACAAGTGGGACTGTATCAAGCTGAAAAGCTTCTATACAGCAAAGGACACCATCAGTAGAACAAAAAGACATCCTACAGTATGGGAGAATATATTCATAAATGACATATCCAATTAGGGGTTGACATCCAAATTATATACAGAACTCATGCACCTCAACAAACAAAAAGCAAATAAGCCAATTACAAAATGGGCAGAGGAGATGAACAGAAACTTCTCCAAAGAAGAAATTCAGATGGCCAACAGGCACATGAAAAGATGCTCCACATCGCTAATCATCAGAGAAATGCAAATTAAAACCTCAATAAGATATTACCTCACACCAGTTAGGATGGCCTACATCCAAAAGACAAACAACAACAAATGTTGGTGAGGGTGTGGAGAAAAGGGAACCCTCTTACACTACTGGTGGGAATGTAAATTAGTTCAACCATTATGGAAAGCAGTATGGAGGTTCCTCAAAAAACTCAAAATAGAAATACCATTTGACCCAGGAATTCCACTCCTAGGAATTTACCCTAAGAATTCAGCAGCCCAGTTTGAAAAAGACATATGCACTCCTATGTTTATTGCAGCACTATTTACAATAGCCAAGAAATGGAAACAACCTAAGTGTCCATCAGTAGATGAATGCCTGAAGAAGATGTGGTACATATATTATTATTGTTATTCAGCCATAAGAATATTATTCAGCCATAAGAAGAAAACAAATCCTACCATTTGCAACAACATGGATGGAACTAGAGGGTATTATGCTCAGTGAAATAAGCCAGGTGGAGAAAGACAAGTATCAAATGATTTCACTCATCTGTGGAATATAAGAACAAAGCAAAAACTGAAGGAACAAAACAGAAGCAGAGTCACAGAACCCAAGAATGGACTAATGGTTATCAAAGGGAAAGGAGCTGGGGACAATGGGTGGGAAGGGAGGGATAAGGGGGAAAAAGGGCTATTACGAATAGCACACATAATGTAGCGGGGGTGGGGGTGGGGTGGGGGGATACGGGGAAGGCAGTATAACACAGAGAAGACAAGTAGTGATTCTATAGCATCTTACTACGCTGATGGACAGTGACTGTAATGGGGTATGTGGTGGGGATTTGATAATAGGGGGAGTCTAGTAACCATAATATTGCTCATTTAATTGTACATTAATAATATTAAAAAAATAGTGCACTGACATCACTTGGGAGGTGCGTCACCAACCCATCAAATCTCTGAGAGCTTGGGGAAATTTATAGAACTAGCATATTCTGAGCCCCAGACCTTTTTTCTAAATCATTAAATATGTATTTGTAGGACTTTCTGATAATCCTGGAATTTAGTGATTGACAGAGTTTTCAGCAGATTTGTTTTCTATTTTCTGTTTTGTTTTGTTCTGCATGCATCTGATACATTCATTCCCTAACCTACTTGTATAATAGCTAAGTAGATAGTTACACCGGCCTCCTGTGGGGTGGGGGTGGGGGTGCCCACCTGGAGTGGTCTGCTGGGAAGTCATTTCACGATGTGATGGTTCTTTATCCAACGCTATGAGAACAGCAATATGGGAGAATCTGCTCTTTGGTTGAATGGGCCACCGTTTTTATTTATTCATTCTGGTTCTGGTTTTCCATTCCTGTTGTCATTTCCAAAATTCTTTCATGTAAATATGCATTTACCATCTCAACAAACTGTACAAAGAAAGCCATAGTCACAGGCATTTTTTCAAAAGAGAAGTCTTTCCGATGTTTTAAATGAGTCAGTCAAGAAGGTGCAAGATGAATTACCAGGGTCTGACAGGGACAGAAGAGCCCATCCATTTGGCTTTCCTCTCCCCACCACAAAGTCTGGCAGAAAACATTCCTCGCCAGCACCCTCACACACCTACTGAACAAACGCTAAAAGTTTCCTGTCTTCATCAGAACTGATAATAAAGGAAACAGAATCCAAGTAGTCTTGATCCTGTTTCATCGTTGGGCAAATTTGGCTGCCAAGTATTGGGATTCATCAAATGTTCCCTTGAAGAAAATCCCAGGAGCCCTTCACTGGGATGTAGGAGACAGGGTGGGAAACAGTTCAAGTTAAATGATTCTGCTTGATGTGGCTTTGGCAAAACTGGATGCTAAATCTAAAGCTCAACTTGGATATAAAGGGCTGTTCTAAGACTAGAAAGTCATAAAACCCCACCAGGCAGGCTGTTTATCATTTCCCTGGCAAGGTCCTGGATAAGGCTGAAGCTGAGAAGCCAGATATGTTGGACACGCCTGGAGGGCCATGAGACATATTTTCAGGTCAGACGTGTCTCAGTGGCTCCGTGCACATACCGAGAATGGGCTTGGTACTAATCAATTAACTTATTTAATTAAGTTGATGTAGTTGTATTGTGGCTCTTAGATTTATCCAGAGAGAACGGTGCATGCCATTCCTAAAATATCTCCTTTTCAACCCAGATATAACTCCTTGTGGCCCAAGAATGTTTCCAAACATTAGGGATCAGAGACAGGTGAATAAAGAGTGGCTAGCTAGTGAAAATCATGGTCCTTTGGGGTTAGACTACTAATTTAACAAATATTTTTGAGTATCTATGCCACTAAATTCACATAGTAAAATCCAGTCCCAGAAATTTCAATATCCCCTAAGAAATCTCATTGTTTAAAAGGCCACTGCATCCCTCTGAGTAAAATTTGATATTCAGGTATTTAAACAGAGTTCATTCACACTTCTGTGAGCCTCCATTTCCCCAAATAAAACAAAGGAATAAGAGGCTTACTGCACTTCCAAAGGTCTGTACGGGGACTAAGTGAGATGATGTGGGTAAGGATGTTAACACAGTACCAGGCACACAGCATCGAGGGTTAAAAATTGTAAGTTCATTTTCTTTACCTAAATATTCTTCATCTCTCTGAAAATTATTTTTGGGCTTGTCTATATTCAATCTTTTCTTTCTGTAATTTCATAGTCTTTGGTGTTAAGGGACCAGAACAAGCCCCTGGATGATTTCGGTACTTGTACATAATCCATGGTGGAATAAGCAAAAACAGAATTCAGATGGTTTTGGACATTCAGGCATCTCGGTGGCTGTGTGATCTTGGACAAGTAATTAAAGTCTTAATTTGCCTCCCTGTGAGCTGGGAACAAAAGTATCATTTCCACGATGAGGGATGAAGAGCATTTCATTCCAGCTATAATGTAATAGACTACAATTGTAATTCCTCCGTCTTCCTCCTCAGCTACACCTTCCTCCTTCATCTCTCCCTTCCTTAACAACTCTTATATAAACCCACCAGCACATTGCATTCAAAACACTCCCTACTGTCAACAGGAGAATGGCATGAAATATTTTTACTGTTGCCCTTGTTTTCTTGGGTTGTCCTAAGCAAGGTTATTTTCTGTAAAATCTGAGTATACCCTAAGAAGTGGGTCCCAAAGCAGACCCTAAAATTAATACTCATCATCTTTCATGATATAAAATTATCCTACTGATCTTCATGCAGAGTTATTTTCAAGACTGTCAGGAAGACATATAAATGGTTTCAAGTTACAACACAGAGTGATATCTGAAGATAAGCGACCGTGCTTTTTGTTAAACCTGTCAAGATTAAATGTCCCTTCCTTTAATAAAAATTAATGGTGTTTCACATCTGGGCTACTGAGACAAGAAGAAGAAAATACCAATGGACTTAGAACACAATCAACACATTGTGGACCCAAATGAGGGACAGAGAAAACATGCCTAATTCCCCAAAGTGGACTTAATCCCTGGGTCCTGCTCACTGCTCCCTTCCTTCACTTCTCAACCATTTCTACCCCTAGTCTGGGCTCTGAGGATTGCTGTGAGTAAGTATTGCTTAGCTAGTGGAACATCAGCTAGTAGGGTTAAAAGGTAACAAGATAACTGACCCCATCCTAGGGCTCAGGTTTCTCTCCAGCCAGAGCCCTTAGGCCATCTCTTCATATGCCCAGAAAAGCAGTTTAGAAATGCAGTTTTTAACCTAGCAACATCCGCTTCCCTTTTTCTGCTGTGTGTCAATATTGAGAGACTTTCACTGAAGCCCAAATTTGCTTTAAGCAGTGAAAGAACTACACACATCTGCCCTTTAGATACTCGTAAAAGTGCGTCCACGTAGGCACAGAGATTTGGAATTGCCTCAAAGATGGACCAGGGTCAGAGAGTGCCTGGTAGATCTGTAATAGAATATTTAAATCCAAGTGCTTGGGAGAGAGCCAGGTTGGAGAAGAAGGCCAGAGTAACCTGACCCAGGCCTTGGCCCTGGTGCTGCCCCGAGCAGCGGCACCCCTTTGGACTGCTTGCCGGGATGGCCAAGCGAGCCAGGCAGAGCACGGGTTTAAATGCTTGCTGGATTAGTGATAAAGGCAGGGAGGAGATTGGGTTGCCTTGATTTCTGTAGAAACCAGCATATTAAACTCATGAACTGGGCCTTAATTTTAACAAAATCACCCCAAACCACCCATCCAATGTATTCATGTGATGATAAGATTATAAAATATGACTTTTAATGTCTTAAAGATGATTTGCCAATCACCCAGATCCCAGAATCATGATACAGAGGTATGCTGGACAAAATACTGTCTTCCCCAGCATGTCTATGCCCTGATCTTCAGAACCCGTGGATATGTCACCTCTCATGGCCAAAGGGACTCTGCAGGGGCTGATTAAGTTAATGATCTGGAGATGGGGAGATTAGTCTGGATAAACCAGGTGGACCCAATGTAAACACATGGGTCCTAAAAGGAGGAGAACCTTTCTTAGCTGTGACCAGAGGAGACCTGAGTTCAAAGCAATGGTCATAGAGATGTAACACCTCCAGCTCTCAGGAGGGAGGAGGGGGTGGCAGCCTCTAAAAGCTGGCAAGGGCAAGAGCACGGATTCCCTCCCAGAGTCCCCAGAAAGCAAGGCAGCCCTGTGGACACCTGTATTTCAGCCCACAGAGGCCCGTGTCAGACTTCCACATAACTGTAAGATAATAGATTTGTGTTGATTTAGCCACTGAAGTGTGGGAATTTCCTATGACAGCAATGAAAAGTGAGTACAGGAGGATGACAGGCTTCAGAGGCAGAGCCCTTGCCCTGGCTCTTTATTCCCGAAAGGTCCATGGTGGCCCCAGGCGGAGAGCCGGGAGAGCCTTAAGAACCGTACTTGAGCTTGCAGCTCATCTCTCCAAAGGAGGGACTCCAGTCAGAACACCAGGAGCCATAGTCCTGCTTGCAGCACCATCCCTACACAGACGCCCAGCACCAGGGTACAGCGAGCAGTCTTGAGATAAGAAGTTATGACCTTTCCTGCCCAATAAGCATGTTACTGGAGATGATGTGGGAACTAGGAGGAAGCTTATACAGAATCCAATCGTATGGGGAGAGGGGAGAGAAGAGGAGAGAGTCCCAGTCACTCAGTGCCTACATCCTGGGGTGCTTCACATGCTTATAACATCTAATTTAGCTGGGTTCCCAAGAAAGTAGAGAGAACTAAGACTCAGAGCCATTGTGTGAATTGCTCAAGGTCGCAGAGTCTCTTAGTAGCTGGGACACAAGGTGAGCACAAGGCCAGCCTGACCCAAAAGCCCAGGGGCTCTCCACACTCTGAGCTGCTCCTGGTGTGGCTAACTCCCGCGGCTCCAACATCTTTATCATGAGGTCACTTTGAGCTCGTGCTAAGGGATTCTGAGCCCTGCTGATATGTCTGTTTGGGTCTTGGAACTAGTTCAGAAAATCATGGTAGGAAAAAAAGGTACAAAATAAAGGGCATCAAAAAGTAAATATGTTTCAATCTGGTATGGCTTTTTTGTTTTGTGATTATTTTTAAAAAATACTTGTATGGCTTCTTCTGATAATTTTCCCTTTTAGTTAAATCTTAGGTCCATTGGGAATTTATATTTGTGTAATGTGAGCTATTAAATCTCTATATCTTACAGATGAGTTTTCATTTGCCCTAACACCATTTATTGTATAATCAATCTATAAGGTCTCACTTATTCAAAATGTCACCATAATCACTTCCTAAATATCCATTTGTATCTGAGTCCTTTTTCAAAATTCCCTGTTCTGCCCCATAAACCAATCAAAAGACAAAGAATGAATAGGATTAAAAAAGAATTGTAATACAATCATAAACAAAGGGCATCATATGTAAAGAGCTCCTAAAAATCAATTGAGTGAAGGATATGAACAGACATTTCATCAAAGGGAATATATAAACAGGTCTTAAATAAATGAAAAGTTGCTAAATGCTCTCTTATTGCAGGCAAATAATTTAAAAGAACAGTAAATTATCATTTTTAACCCATGAGATTGGCAAAAATCCAAATGTTAATAACATACTGTCTTGATAAGAATATATTTTTACTGAGAATGTAAATTGGCATGGCCTCTAAAGAGGGATGTTTAGATATATTTACCTAAATTAAATTATTTAGCCTTTGACTCAGCAATTTATTTCTAGGAATTTATTATTAAATGTGAAATTACATATATTGAAATGACCCATGTGTGAGATTTTTTCACTACCACCCTGCAAGTAACTTCAAATAATACAGAAAAAATATCTAAGGGATTATCAATAAATTTATAGTTAAATAAATTCTCACAACACTTAATGCATTGTGATGTGGCTCCACAACATAGAACTCTCTTTTTGTACTGTTATGGAGGTTGTTTTCTAGATACATTCTTTTTTTTTCTTTTGCTATCATTAATGTACAATTACACGAACAACATTATGGTTACTAGACTCCCCCATTATCAAGTCCCCACCACATACCCCATTATAGTAACTGCCCATCAGCATAGTAAGATGCTATAGAATCACTGCTTGTCTTCTCTGTGTTATACTGCCTTCCCTGTTTTCTCCCGCCTACACTGTACATGCTAATTGTAATGACCCTTTTTCCTCCTTATCCCTCCCTTCCCACCCATCCTCCCCAATCCCCTTCCCTTTGGTAACTGTTAGTCCATTCTGGGGTTCTGTGACTCTGCTGCTGTTTTGTTCCTTCAGTTTTTGCTTTGTTCTTATACTCCACAGATGAGTGAAATCATTTGATACTTGTCTTTCTCCACCTGGCTTATTTCACTGAGCATAATACCCTCTAGTTCCATCCATGTTGTTGCAAATGGTAGGATTTGTTTTCTTCTTATGGCTGAATAATATTCTTATGGCTGAATAACAATAATAATATATGTACCACATCTTCTTCAGGCATTCATCTACTGATGGACACTTAGGTTGTTTCCATTTCTTGGCTATTGTAAATAGTGCTGCAATAAACATAGGGTGCATATGTCTTTTTCAAACTGGGCTGCTGAATTCTTAGGGTAAATTCCTAGGAGTGGAATTCCTGGGTCAAATGGTATTTCTATTTTGAGTTTTTTGAGGAACCTCCATACTGCTTTCCATAATGGTTGAACTAATTTGCATTCCCACCAGCAGTGTAGGAGAGTTCCCCTTTCTCCACATCCTCACCAACATTTGTTGTTGTCTGTCTTTTGGATGTTAGCCATCCTAACTGGTATGAGGTGATATCTCATTGTGGTTCTAATTTGCATTTCGCTGATGATTAGCGATGTGGAGCATCTTTTCATGTGCCTGTTGGCCATCTGAATTTCTTCTTTGGAGAAGTGTCTGTTTAGCGCCTCTGCCCATTTTGTAATTGGCTTATTTTCTTTTTGTTTGTTGACGTGCATGATCTCTTTATATAATTTGGATGGCAGCCCCTTATCAGATGACACTTATGAATACATTCCTCCATACTGTAGGATGTCTTTTTGTTCTACTGATGGTGTCCTTTGCTGTTCAGAAGTTTTTCAGCTTGATATAGTCCCACTTGTTCATTTTTGCTTTTGTTTCCCTTGCCCAGGGAGATATGCTCATGAAGAAGTTGCTCATGTTTATGTCCAAGAGATTTTTGCCTGTTTTTTTCTAAGAGTTTTATGGTTTCATGACTTACATTCAGGTCTTTGATCCATTTTGAGGTTACTTTTTGGGTATGGGGTTGGACAGTAATCCAGTTTCATTCCCTTACATGTAGCTGTCCAGTTTTGCCAACACCAGCTGTTGAAGAGGCTGTCATTTCCCCATTGTATACCCATGGCTCCTTTATCGTATATTAATTGACCATATATGCTTAGGTTTATATCAGGGCTCCCTAGTCTGTCCCATTGTTCTGTGGGTCTGTTCTTGTGCCAGTACCAAATTGTCTTGATTACTGTGGCTTTGTAGTAGAGCTTGAAGTCAGGGAGCATAATCCCCCCACTTTATTCTTCCTTCTCAGGATTGCTTTGGCTATTCAGGGTCTTTGTGGTTCCATATGAATTTTAGAACTATTTTTTCTAGTTCATTGAAGAATGCTGTTGTTAATTTGATAGGGATTGCACTGAATCTGTAGATTGCTTTAGGCAGGATAGCCATTTTGACAATATTAATTCTTCCTACTCATGAGCACGGGATGTGTTTCCATTTATTGGTTTCTTCTTTAATTTCTCTCATGAATGTCTTGTAGTTTTCAGAGTATAAGTCTTTCACTTTCTTGGTTAGGTTTATTCCTAGGTATTTTATTCTTTTGGATGCGATTGTGAATGGAATTGTTTTCCTGATTTCTTTCTGCTAGTTCATCGTTAGTGTATAGGAATGCAACAGATTTCTGTGTATTAATTTTGTATCCCGCAACTTTGCTGAATTCAGATATTAGTTGTAGTATTTTTGGAGTGGATTCTTTAGGGTTTTTTATGTATAATATCATGTCATCTGCAAGAGGGACAGTTTGACTTCTTCCTTACCAATCTGATGCCTTTTATTTCTTTGTGTTGTCTGATTGCCGTGGCTAAGACCTTTAGAACTATGTTGAATAAAAGTAGGGAGAGTGGGCATCCTTGTCTTGTTCCCGATCTTAAAGGAAAAGCTTTCAGCTTCTCGCTGTTAAGTATAATGTTGACTGTGGTTGTATTATATATGGCCTTTATTATGTTGAGGTACTTGCCCTCTATACCCATTTTGTTGAGAGAGTTTTTATCATGAATGGATGTTGAATTTTGTCAAATGCTTTTTCAGCATCTATGGAGATGATCATAGGGTTTTTGTCCTTCTTTTTGTTGATGTGGTGGATGATGTTGATAGATTTTCTAATGTTGTACCATCCTTGCATCCCTGGGATGAATCCCACTTGATCATGATGGATGATCTTTTTGATGTATTTTTGAATTCGGTTTGCTAATATTTTGTTGAGTTTTTTTGCATCTATGTTCATCAGGCATATTGGTCTGTAATTTTCTTTTTTTGTGGTGTCTTTGCCTGGTTTTGGTATTAGAGTGATGTTGGTCTTGTAGAATGAATTTGGGAGTATTCCTCCTCTTCTACTTTTTGGAAACCTTTAAGGAGGATGGGTGTTAGGTCTTCATTGAATGTTTGATAAAATTCAGCAGTGAAACCATCTGGTCCAGGTGTTTTGTTCTTAGGTAGTTTTTTGATTACTGATTCAATTTCTTTGCTGGTAATTGGTCTATTCAGATTTTCTGTTTCTTCCTGGGTCATCCTTGGAAAGTTGTATTTTTCTAGAAAGTTGTCCATTTCTTCTAGGTTATCCAGTTTGTTAGCATATAATTATTCATAGGATTCTCTAATAATTCTTTGTATTTCTGTGGTGTCTGTAGTGATTTTTCCTTTCTCATTTCTGATTCTGTTTATGTGTAAGACTCTCTTTTTTTCTTGATAAGTCTGGCTAGGGGGTTATCTATTTTGTTTATTTTCTTGAAGAACCAGCTTCTGCTTTAATTGGTTCTTTCTATTGTTTTATTCTTCTCAATTTTATTTATTTCTGCTTTAATGTCTATTATGTCTCTCCTTCTACTGACTTTGGGCCTCATTTATTCTTCCTTTTCTAGTTTTATTGTGAGTTTAGACTGTTCATTTGGGATTGTTCTTCTTTCCTGAGGTAGGCCTGTATAGAAATATATTTCCCTCTTAGCACAGCCTTTGCTGCGTCCCACTGATTTTGTGGTGTTGAATTATTGTTGTCATTTATCTCCATATATTGCTTGATCTCTGTTTTTATTTGTCAATGATCCACTGATTATTTAGGAGCATGTTATTAAGTCTCCATGTGTTTGTGGGGTTTTCCTTTTTCTTTTTGTAATTTATTTCTAGTTTCATACCTTTGTGATCTGAGAAGCTGCTTGGTCTAGATATATTCTTAAACACCTCCCCCACAAACATTTGGGACAGACACAATACCCCCTACCCCAGTGTAAAATTATCCAATTTAAAATGTCAATAGTGCCAAGACTGAGAAACCTTGTTCTAGAATAATGATCAGAAACTGATTATATCACGTGCCTACTGGGCTCAGTAAGGGATGGGTAGAAATATTTACTGTATTCCATTTTGAAATTGTTAAATTATGTACATGCATGAACACTGAAATAAATAGCCCTGTTTTCTTTTTTTTAAGGCATTGTTGAATCTTAAAAAAAAATGTGTTAGTGTGTGTAAAGAAAAACCTTTGATTTACTCATTTGTTTTGTTTCTTTCCTTGTGGCCCTCTGTCCTTTTGAAAAGCTCAAGGACGCATATATTGACTGTTTCAGTGTAGTTAGGCTCTCTCCTGGAAAGGTACACCAAACAATACAGTAAAATAGGAGAATGAAGTTTCCATGTATTGTATCTGACCAAACAGGCTTTGGTCCTTGCAAACACCAGAGAAAAATGTAACCTTAATTACTGGGAGTTACAATTGTATAAGTTAATGTTTCCTCAGAGGTGAGGACAAACATTTCTATTAAAGGGAACTGATAGCACAGAGGTGCCTTTTCATTAAAACTCCTGACAGTGGTGGCTTTAGGCATCTAAGGACCTCTGAAGATTTCTCTGGAATAATTTCCTAACTGTACTGTAAATTTTCATTGTTAGTCACTCCTGGTGATAAAAATTGTATTTGCCATTCAATCTCTAGCCTCCCTTTTACTTCTCATGTACCAAAACTGCTTTACCCAAGGGAAGTGTTTCACAGAGGCTAACATGAGCCAGAAGCCAAATTCCTTGTGATCAAGGTAGGACCCTGCTCAGAGTATTACTCATGGCTTTCTCTGGCAAAGGTGTTCCAAGAGTCTGTACTTGAGAATTACTCTTTTATTTTAGTTATAACACTTTCTCAATCTCTCTCCCCCTACTTCAGGAGTTTGTGTGACATTTCAGTTACTGTTTGAGGCTTTAAAAAGCAAATGTCACCAAAAAAAAAAAAATACATGACATAGGTGAACACCAATGCATATTAAATATCAGTGGCCTTATAGGTAAAAAGATTTGGCCATTTTAAGCACAATATGAGAGAGATGAGGAAAGCTTTCCATTGTGAATAGGTAATATTCCAATAGACATCATTAAATACGTGACATCCCCCCATTTGTTCTTTCTTTGGGATAACTAAGGCATTTTCCTGTTTAAAACACTGAGCAGGAGCATACTGGTGTCATGTGTGAACACTGATAAGCTGTTTCCATCACTCACAAGACAGAACAAGAAAATATGAAGTCTGTGCAACTTAAAAGCAGAGAAACTAGAAGAAAGTAAGGGACTCAAAGATGGAATTTAATGGGATTCAGATCAAGAGTACTAAACACTACAGTTGTACTGAGAGTTGATTTTGCTACTTCACTCTGCCTCTTAACACTTTTCAAAAAATATGCAAAACAGAATACTGAAGACTGTTGATTCTAAGGTAAACTTTCCCCCCACAAAAAGGACTTTTGGTCCACTAATACAAAATATTATACAATAAAACTTTAGAAAGCTAAACATGTGTGCAAAAACATAATTCCTTCTCTCAATGAATTATCATCTAGATTGGGGAAAAAGCCACTCTCATGAAACATCTGCATTAGAAGCAGCCTAGCTGTAGCCAAGTGTGCACCCCACTCCACCTGGGTCTCATCGGCTGTCTGCTTTGATGAAACAGTCAAGATCAAGGTGAGTGTATGTGCCACTGGATTCTGGAGCTTGGATTCCTGTGTTTGAAGGAGAAAGGATAGAGGACCACCAGGCTGCCCAGCTCTCAGACATGATTCCCACACTCACAGACTGTAGGAGCAAATCAGGCAAACGGAGCCTAAGGGAAATGCAAAGACTGTGGTGAGTCACCCAGAAAAAAAAAAAGAGAGAGGGAGAGCCATGCGCTTGGGATTCACATAAAACACGTTTTCTGACATAGGTGAGTTGGAGCTGGTTTTGTACATGAAGCAGCCAACTGCAGGCTCCACGCTGATGGCCTCCTTATGCCATTTTTAAGTCTTTCTCATTTTGCTTTCAACTTCCTTTGTGGAAAATGGAAATAAATTGATTATATCACCAAGAATAAGAATTGTATCTTTCTGTTCCCAGAATGTACTAGACAAACATAAAGGAGTAATTCCAGGAGACTGAGAAATAAAAAGAGGAAGAAAGAACAGTTCATCTCTATCAATCCAAATATGGATTCACATTTAAGTAAACGTTAAGTGAATACCATATATGGTGATATCCAACTTACCTTGACCTAGAGTCCAAAAATAGATATAGAACAGTATGACTATTTGGTTTACCAATGAGAAAAAAGTGATTTCATTTTTGGAAAATGGTGGTCCTATTATCAGGAAATGTATAATGAGAAAATAAAGATGGTAACTAAGAGAGAAAAGGAAGGGGAAAGAAACGAAGAAGCTAGAAGAAAGTAATGACAGAACCAGTCAAACAGTGACACTAGCAAAGAGCCATTCTTATAGGCAGGCAGAGAAAAAATACCAATGATACCACCAATTTAAGAGCATTCAGTTTATGAGCAAATGGCCCCATACACACTTGCTTAAACTAATATATGAAACACACATTTGGAAAACTTACTGGGTGATTCTTCAACTTCCAAAAATATCTGTTTTTTAAAATGGATGCTTTTAAGAAGGATCCATTGTAAAATTCCTTCATGTAGTTATGAACTTTTAGCCCGATACATTTAAAATGAATCAATTCCTAAAGTTTGTCTTCTACCAAGACTATTAACTCTTGAAGCTGACAATCAGCTTTGTTCCTCCCCCACACTCCGGAAACCTGAAAAGCAGTAACACCATCAACAACAAAAACAATTTAATGCATTCTGACCACCAACAAGAACACCGGTCTTTAAAATTAATTGACATTCTGTCAAGAAATAAGTTCGTCAAGAAATAAAAACGTGCTCTCATAAAGACAATCTGTTCTTTGAGAGGCTTTGTCTTAACAACTGGCGTTCAGTAATGCCAAGCCATGCATGCAGTTTTTTTTATCCTCTTTTGGCCAAAAGTGCAAATTTGGGGGCAGTGAAATCTGTTGCCAGAGAGAAGGATGTTTCTTTTTGTGAGCTGGCTGTTTCTGAATGAGGTATCATTCTTTGATCAAAACATAATTTTCAAATGGAATTAGCCTTTCTTATGACTCCATCTAAATGGCAAATCCAGAAACCTCAATCCAGCTTCAACCGTCAACTCTGACTTTTAGATATGGGAAGAATTAATTAACTAAAGAGTGAGAAAAGGGGAGCACATATTTCCCTCTAAATATCAACTAAGTGTATATTTTCTGCAGAAATTTTTCCCGTCCTCTTAAGAAAAAGCAAATACATTTAGCAAGAAAATTACTGATTTTGCTTTTTACAAATGACTTAATTAGCCCTGTCTCTTCAACTGATGGCAGAATGTGAGAGATGATAATAGTTCAAAACTGCAGTCTTTGCTTCTGAACCAGCATTTCCTGTTTCCCTTCTGAGAATATATATTCCTTTGCAAAATACAAGCAGGTCAATGATAGCTTGAATCAAGTGGGGAAAAATTCCTAGCTTTAGATATGTGAAAACCAGCTCTTTGGCTGACGTGAAAGGAGTTACAGGCATGATTTGAAGGAATTAAGAAAGTTTTGTCTTACCTTGAACGTGAATAGAAATAACATCGGTAACAAAACCTACAGCTTCACAAGGTACCACCTTCACGGTCTTGGCATCTCTGAAGTGCCTCTGGTTGTATAGGATTGGGTTTTCGAAAGCAAGGGGAATACAAAGTGGGCCTGTGTCACATGGCCCCTATTGTCTGCTGGCACTATGTATGTTCCTACCTATAATATTGTGTCTCAGAATTAAAATTTTTTTTCAACAAATGTGTAATTTTTTGTGAAAAAAAACCCTCTCCTCCTGAAGAAGAGCTGTTAGCCATTGTGCCAGGCACATGGATGGACTCCAGTAGGTTATAAAGATGCTGAAATAACCCCTGAGAAATCCAGGATGGCCAGGTGAGGCCAGGAGGAGACAGTCCCTGAATTCTGTCTCCAAGTGTGAACATCCAGAGGAAAAGCAAAAATACATGGCTTCTTGTACCAAATTTACTAAAAATTCAAGATGGCACAAAATAGATTGTTTCTGTTAAAAAAAATTTTTATGGTTCTCTTTGGGTACTTCAAATGACAGAATTAGAAAGACCACATTGCTAAACTATATAAAGGTAAAGGGAATTTTCATTTTTGAGTCATTGGGATGTATTTGGAAAAAGCAAGGAACTTCTGTCAGAAAGACATAAATGTGAATCCTGGCTCTTCATAACAATGGAAGCTGTTTTCTTGAAATCTGGAAGATGGGAATTTGATTCTTGGACAAATCTTTACTGAGCTCCCACTGACTCCGGAAGCTCTCTATTAAATTATTTAATACTCACCACCACATTGTGAGTGGGTAGTGTCCTTTTCCCCAGCTGTGGAAACTGTGGCATAAAGAGATTTTAAAACAGGTTTTCACTAGTAGTAGATGTTGGAGATGTGGTCTAAGCCTGGGCTGCCTAGTCCAGAGCCCAGACTCCACTCACTGCTTCACCACCATCTTCTAATATATGTTACATCACTGGATCATCTGAGACACTTGATAATCACAATGACAAAAATAAAATCCACAATTCCAACACAGAATTAAGGCTCTACTCCTGTATGATGACTCTTCTGGACCTACACGTTTTTTCCTCGGTCTTTGACATTACAACATTGAAACTCTCTCAAATTGGGAAATAATATAAACCAGGAGACATGTAATTGTTCTTACTGTTGTCTAAATCTAGACATATGATTACAAGAAACAAATCAAGTAATATTCCTTTGGAGACACAGTATATGTGAATATACTTAACGGAAATCCCTAGGAAAGGTATTTTCTTGCCAGATGACCCCAAATGTACTTTTAAGGTTTCCTCATAGATGCACTTCTGAAACCACAGTTCAAAAAAATCTAATGAAATCCCTAAGGAAGGTAGGGAAGCTTAGGGAACAACAGAATAAAAATAAAATCACCAATATCCATTTAATGTGTCATTTTAATAGAACACAGACTGGATTTTCATTATGAAACATATGACTGGACTACCCAGTGCTGACAGTTGTGAAGGTGCAGATTTGACCCAGGAGGACTTTGCAGTTTCTAAAGAATTGCTGTTAAGAGTCAGGGTCGGAGAGAACTCAACGACCTTGACTCTCAAGCAAACTCCTCAGAAGCCCAAGGAGCAGAATGGGGGCAGGAGTGGGGGAGACTGTGTGGGAGGTCTGCCATGAAGGCTGAGCTCTCTCATTAGAAGAAAGAGCCACCATTTCAGGGACTGAGATCTAGAAACCTTTAGGAGCCAGAGACTCGTCACCTAGTCATTTAGCATCCACTCTGTGGTGTAGTGATGGTCTTTTTCATGTTTAAGAGGCAGAATTGTTCAAACAATATAGTTGTTTTGAAATACACCCAGGACCAATGCAAACACCAAGTGGGATGCCCAGAAACCACACATTATTTCCTTCAGACAAAAGATACTGATGGCCTAATGAGTTTTACCCTTAATTGCCCTCTCTGGAACACAACCACAGGAAGAAAACCCACAGAACAAAAATTGTGAGTCCCCAAATTTACAATATTTTGCAATGACCCCTATCCCTTTTCCTTGGAGTGCTAGTACTTGTGTTGTTAAGTATTTGTGTTATTTAACTCATAAATTCCAGCCTCACATAATCTCAAAAGTGCCCTCCCAGAGAGAAAAAAGGAAATGAGGAAAGGAAGAAAAATAATAAAAGCCTTACTGATGTACCTCCAAGAGACTTCAAGCCCTTCTGAGATAGTATCTTACTTGAATGTATTTTGACCTCATTAAAGGCTTGGGGGCAGTAACAGAGATTAGTATTCTACATGATGCCGAGAGAAAGTGAGACAAAAACAAGTTGCGCTAATCGGCCCATTTAATAAAGAGCATTTAAGAAATAATCAAAACTGAAAGTGGAGGCAAAGTTAAACTTCGACTGATCGGACTTATAAGAGTAGGAGGTATGTGGAGGATTAGAGGACTCCCTGGAGTCGTTTGCTGTTGTTTCAGTCAAAGACAAGCTTACAGTAAATGGTCCCCCCTCTCCGTGACCTCGCTGGCTGACCCTCCCCAGCCCAACTACCATCTCCTCCCCTGCACTCCTGCACAGCGAAAGGTCAGATGTATGGTCTCTGCCTCCCACCTCTCATCCTGGCCTCATCTCCACTGATGGGCTTCCTTTTGAAACTGTCCCTTGGAATTGCTCTTGTTGAGTTGACTATGGCCTTCAAGTGGCCAAATCCATGAGCCTTTTCTGCTCATCAGCTGATTGATCTCAGCAACATTCCAAAGACTTAGCCCTTCCTCCCTTGAAACCACTTCTGTCAGCTTATGTGACACTAATTCCTCCCCATTTACCTGAATCACTGGTGGCTGGTCCCTCTCAGTCTGTGCAAGTCCCTCCGTCCCTGCACGTCTTTTTACCTCTGGATGGTTCCAGAGCTGAGTTCTCAGCATTCGCCCTTCTCTAGCATCAAAAATCTGCTCCTGAGTGGTTTCACCCTCACCTCTCACCTTCAGACTCATAGGAACAACGTTACTAATCCTTTCCATTTGGATATCTACTGGGCATCTCCCTTAAATGACCAAAATGAAACCCTTGTTTAGCCCCAAAACTACTCTTTCCTGGTCTTTCTTATTTCAAAAATGTTCTTCCCTCTCATGTCTAATGGAATATATCATGTTGTTTTTATGTCACATTGAAACATGTCTCAGAGCCATTTCCTCCTCTCTTCCCACTACTGCCCTGGCCCACATCACCCTCGTTTCTCATCTGCGCCCCTCCAACAGTCCAGGTGGCCCTCCACCTGCATCTTCACCAGTACACCTCCCTTTCTTCACTGCAGGAAGAGCTCTACATTTGTAAGACATAAAATGAAATTGCATCACTTTGCTACTCTGAACCCTGTGCTGGCTTCACACTGAAAATTCATTAAAGTCCAAACACTTACTGTGTCGCTAGGGCCATATGATATTGTTTCCATCCCCACACAGAACATTCAATCAAGTCCAGATGCTTACCATGTCCCTAAAACCACATGATCCCCATCTGCCTCACCCCCATCACTTGTACTCTCCCCCTAGCTTCCCAATGTCCAGCCACACTGGCCTTTCTGTTCTAAGCACACGAGAAGCTTGTCCTCATCCCAGCTTATTCCCATGCTTGCTGTTCCCTCTGTCTGGAACCCAGAGTGCCTCTACTCTGTCATTCAGGGGTCACAAGTGCCCTCCTCAGCCAGGCCCCCCCTAGCTATCAGTCTCAATCCTAGCCAGCCCAAATCAGTCTTTATCCCTATTAAGTTCGACCTAGCACTCTGCTGTCTACAGATGTCTTGGTTTTATGTTACTTAATAGTTTACTATTCATGTACCCTCACTAGAATGGAAGTCCCAGGAAAAGCAGGGCCATGTCAGCTGTACCCCTAGCTCCTGGTGTCTATGATAATAGCCTGTGGCACATGGGAGAGATTCCCAGTAAGTGTTTGTTGACAATGAATGAATTTAAGTGAAAACACTACAGTGAAGCCCTCTAATGGAGAGAGCTCAGAAATAACTGATATTAAAAGGATATTAAATTTCTACAATATCCTATCAGGGTCTTAGCTTTTCAAATAACTTAAGACATTTATAATAACTTCTGTCAATAAAATGAACTATGTATTTTACATGAAAACTTTGTATGGAATGATTCTTAAGACATTCCTTTATGTACAGTGCTTAACACAAGGAGTATCTCAGAAGTTGTGCTGCTTTTTAAGTCAGTGTATCAGAGAAGTTAAGAGATGCATTGCAATTAGAAAGGAGCAAAGTACTTGCATTCAGTTATTTAAAATACTTACCATTAACACCCTCTGCCTATAAGTTGTGTAACAGAAATCTCAAGTACAAAACGCCGTATCATCAGGGAGGTTTGTTAAAATAAATATTGCTGGGTCCCAAATCCCATCTCCACCTCAGAGTTCCTTATTCAATAGGTCTGGAGGATGCAGGTGAGGGAGGGGTGTCAACTTTTGCATTTCTAATAAACTCCCAGGTGACGCTGATGCTACTAGTCAGGGAAACATGCTTTAAGAAACTCTAATCAAAGTTACTCAGCAATTAACTCTAAGAGGAGGAAAAGGACCTTAATAGTAGGAAAACAGGAGGAAATTTCATAACTTCCAGAATAATTCTGCTAGCCTGTTACTAAGTTATCCAAATGATTTTTTTATTTTATATTAATATAGAAGAATATTGTCCCATTTGATGTCAAATCTCCTTTATTACTAGGTGTTTATTAAGCACACTGATAGATGCTTTCATTCTGATCCTCTATTACATACTTTTCTTGCCCAGAAAATTCTTCTCTGGTGTTTAGAGAACTTCCCCCAAATAATGTTTGTCCCTCACTATTCCCCTGCATCGATTTTTCAAAAAATTTTATTCAAAAATCATTTGCCAGCGCAAACAAAAATTTCAATTAAGACAGTTTGGGATGGTGAACTGAGAAGATGGAAAGCTCATAGGGCTCTTTGCTCTGCCTCTGCCTAACCCCGCATCTCTTCTGCTGGCCCTGGGGCCTGGCCGGGAGTTCTGAGCTTCAGTTCCCACCCTCATTCTTATCTGAGACTTTAGCAGCCACCTTATCCATCTTTGCCCGGACCGAAGACACTTGATTTCCTAAACACTCAAGCCCATCAAGTCTTAAGAGTCCAGAGGTCTCTTTGTGACAAAGTAATGCTATTTCTAGAGATCTATGGGAATGTGATGCTCCAAAATCAACATACACAGGTGTTTATAGCAGCCTTACTTATATAAAGTTGAAAATTGGATGCAGCCTAAGCAGAATAATTAAGTATATTGAACACACATGTGTTAGAAGATCATATAGACATGGAACAGTATTTATATTTATATTGCATGTTCTCTGAATTCTCCAAATTTTCTACAAATAGCAAACAGAATTTTGTAACCAAAATAAAATTATTATTTTAAAGACAAAAGGATTAAGTTTTTAGAAAGAATATCAAGTTAACTGGGATCATGCATTAGTGCTACTTTCCACCCAAGACAGATGTCTCTTTTATAACATCCTTGCAGAAAAATCACAAAGGCTTCATTTAACATTTTCTCTCAGAGATTGTTTGATGTGTTATGAATCAACCCACGTAACTTTTGAGTTTCTGAGGACAATATTTGATTTTTGGTTGATTTAGCTTTTAACCATAAACTGAATTTTGTTCATAAAATAGTTTCATATTAATTCCTCTGCTAGTTTTCTTTTTGAGACAAAATTCACATAATGCAGTTAACCATTTTAAAGTGCACAAGTCAATGGCATTTTAGTACACTCACAGAGGTGTGCAACCACAAGGTCAGTCTAATTCCAAAACATTTTCGTGACCCCAAAAAAGGAAGTCTCATCGCTGTCAGGTAGTGAGTGGTCCTCCATTCCCCACACGCTCCCAGCCCCTGGCAACTAGGCTTGCATTAGATACCATTCAGTTTTTAACGAGCTACGGTTGTTATCTTTAGAAGACACACAGTGGAGTAAGACTGCTTCTCTCGGGGCTGCCAGTTCGTTGGCCCCAGCCTGCTCTGAGCAGCCTAGAAAAGGCTTAGTTGTGACCGACACAGGACAGCCCTTCTCTGTCACACCTCTCCCAATGCCACCAGTGCTTCCCCTGAACGCCTATCATGTTCTTAGTGTTGAATACACAGAATTCCTTTCGTGGCCCCTTCCACCGTAAAGGATACCTTCTACGGATTCTCTTTAACTTTTTAAGCTCCTGCTCAGCGTATGTTGCCTGAAAGAGACCCAAACTTCAACCGAGAGGTGGAAGGGGAGAAGAGCAGGCAGGACAGGAAACTCAGTGGGCCGGTCCCTGCTCAGACCTGCCTCCGCACAGTGATAAATACCAACCTCCAACGACCTCGGAGTTGCCGCGGGCCAGGTCCCTGGCTCTGACTCTCCCCTGGGCCCCTGCAGGGATCTCTCCAATGGTGTCTTGTCTTGCCAATGGGTTTCAGCCCCAGGCAAGTTTGCTATGGATTCAATGTGACCAAAGAAATTGACAGCAAAACGTTCTTTGGGGTGAAAGGGTTTATTACCTGCTTGTTCTCCTGGTGGTAGGTCCAGCACTACTGTCTCTGCCTCCTCCCAGAGCACTAGGCCAAGCTCTCCATATAGCACAATAATAGCTTATTGCCTAAAGGTGTGGAAGCGGTAGCCTAACAACAGGCCAGTTACATCATCAGGTGGTTTAAGTTCAGTGCGGATCCTGGCCATAGGAACCCCAACTTGCCCATGTGTTTCCATGGACTTGCACAAGCCTCAGCTCACAGCTTGAAAAGAAAGGCATCCTAAGTGGAAACACATCACAATTACTTGCAAATCATCTCCCGCACATCTTCCTGTCACAAGCCATTAAAGAAATCCTCTACTCTAAACATGGGAAAATTGCTCAAAGGAAAAAGTGATGTGAGATCTAAATTTCAATTAACTGTAACACTGATTGTTATGTATCACAGGATTAGACTCTGGTCCTTATTAATGATGATATAATTAATGAAATTTGCCCTGGGCAGTGAACCAGAGCCCAGATAATTACACTGTAGACAAACAATTTAGGCTTTGCTTTTCAGAATTTGGAGTGCTTATTAAATAAATGCCATTTCTCCGATTCCAACCCAAATCTCGAGTATCAGAATTCCTGTATCATGTGGTTCTGGCATCTGCATTTTTCACAAGTTCCCAGGTGTGTCTTGTTTATACTGAAGTTTGGGAGCCACTTATTACAGAAAATGAGTCCTGTGTTGAATTTGTATTGAATGCAAATAATAGATATTGTTCATAGAACTTGCTCTCTGGAAAAAATGTGCCAATACTCATGTTTGGAAACAATATATTAGAAAATATTTGATAAGCTTGACTTAAGGTATATAAGTGGTTCTGTTTGATGTTAACAAGAAACATTCTCTATAAATATTTCCAAAGTTCAGTAGAAGTCTCTTTTTATTTATATTATTTATAATTAGGGGGATCCAAGGAAAGATCTGAACAGGGTTATAAAAAGCAGGATGGACACCAAACATATCATGAGCACATGTGCGCTCAGTAAATATTTGCTGCATGAACGGTACACTTAAATTTGCTTTATTTCCCAAATAAAAGGCAAAGGAATGATTCCTAACCTCCCAGGCTTTCCGCTTCTCAAATATCAGTTGTATTCTGGCTGTTGAAATACTAGCAATTACAACATCTGTGATTTCTCTAAAATAATAAATATCCGTTCATTTATTCAATAAATTTCACTAGGCATTTCCTATGCGCTGAGGCTGGTGCTATCCAAGGATATGGTCGTGTTCACAACAGACAGGGTCTCCACTCTGATGGAGTTTTCCATAGTAGAGGATTTGTAAGTAAGGTGCTTCGGGAGAAGGCTGATTATTGAAAATCAAGGGAAATCTCAGCCTGGCCCCTGTCATCCTGCTGCCTGAGGCAGATACGGAGACATCCCCTCTGCCTCATCCCATGCCCATCAGTCCCTTCAACAAGTTAGCACCCAAATATCTAAAATGTTTCCTTCTAGTCCATCCCCTTGGCAACATTTTTTTTTTCATGGATTTCTCAAAGAGCAGACTGACTAGTCTCCCACATCCAGGTTAATGTCCCTTTTTGCTTATTTCATTCCTGGCATGAAATCCATGTCTTACTCATCTTTGCATCTCAACCCCAGGAAAATGCCTGGAACATGTGGGATGGATGAATGGATCAGTGAATTCTTATAGCGTTAGTGAAAGTGCTGCCTATGACGTATGTATAAATAGACACCGCTTTTGATATTAGTATTCATTTAAAATAGGTTTTTGACACTTAAAAAAATTTTTTTTCCATGACTCCATGTCCGTGGGCATGATTGATGTCTCCTGGTTTCCTCTCATTACGTTTGTTTTCTTTGGTCAATCGTCTTGGATTTGCCCTAAAATTTGCCTGGATTCAACCTCAGTTGTCAATAGGAGCTGACTTGGAAAAGGCAAGGTGCCTAAGACTTAACACCAACTGCACCAAACTTCTTGTTTCAATTAAATTACTTCATATGGGACTTCCCAGTCCCCTATGAACCCATATGCCCATGGAGTGTTTTGAAAAACTGTCAGAATAGAGAAGTTGCAGAATTCAAGAGATGTAAGGAAGGGAATAGAAGAGGAACAAAGCCCAGGGTCTTTCTTCATAACGTTTGCTTGTGGTCATAAAATTTTTATGCGTCAAAGGAAGCAAGGAAGAATTTTTCATTTTCCCCAGTATTGTTAACACAAGTCTCATGCTTAGAAACAATGACGTAATATAATAATACACTTCAGTGTACTGTTCTCCAAACATTTCTTTAAATTTACATACCCTCTCACAAAGTGTTTAATTGACACCTAGACTTTGCAGTGGACATTACTTAAAAAATATTACAGAGTTGATGTTTGAAAATAAAATGGTTATAATACTCTTCTTAATGTCTTTAGAGCAATCTAAATACTGTAATTGCTAGATACCATAGTTATTTTTATGCCCACTCTTACACATTTTAAAAATACATGTAAAAATACTCCTTGATAGGAAATACTCTTTGGATTCATATTTCTCTCCAGTCCTCACCACATTTTCCTAATAGAACAGGCTCTAGATTTAAGTCTTTATTTTTCACCCTGTCATTGTTTTCGGTGACAAAAAGTATGTGTGTAAATTTTCGTTTTAATTCTGTTGCCATAAAGCCTTAAGGATTCAAAATTTTCCTGTGGCTTGGTCACTTGTTAGAGTTTAGAGCAGTATTTGATGAAAATAACATAACTATGCTAAAATTCAGTAAATAATTATTAACTATGAAAGGCAGATCTCAATTTATGCCTCTCTTAAAGAGATGCCCCGTACATGAAGATTTTTTGCTGTTACTTGTTTTCATGAACCAATACTTTTTATTGCCAGGAAGAAATAAGGGTCAGCAGAAATTTTCTATCAGGTGAGTGTGTGTGTGTGTGTGTATCCGTATGATTATATTGTGTATACAATATATACTAAAGAAATTTGTCACAAAAGTAGAGTGCAACAGAAATGTTTTTTAGCACCAATGAATGTCAATTTCTTGATTGCCTTAAGCTTTTCAGACTTACACGTGAAAAATCATCATCTCAAGACTATTTTTGGTGACAGATCAGCTGACAATTTAATTAGCTTTTCCTTCAATTTTGATTTAAAGGAAATTATTGGAAACAAGCTGGCCTGAAAAAAAAAAAGATGTATTCATTGGTCACTTGCTTTTTAGGGAGCACACCAATATTTAGAAGCCTCCCTTTGTTTGGTGCCCTAGAGCCTTTGTTAGACTCCTGGCAATACAACACGGTGGAGGGGGCTGGGTGGGGGCCATCTCCTCCTTCTGGCCAGTGGAAGAAGGGGATGCTGAGAGGGGCAGGGAAGGAGGGCTTGTCCATCCCACTGTGGACACTTCCCACATGGATCTCTTAGAAGAGAAGAACAAATGGACGTTGAGAATTTGAGTACTGATTCCTCTAAAACTACTTCTGAACCGCTCCTGCTTGGAAAGCTTTTCTGTAATCCCTTGGCTGCACATTTGCCAGTTGGAAAACCATTTACCGAGAAGATTTGCTGGAGGACTTAAGATGAGAGATGGCATGAGGCCAGTGGTAGACGGAACAGAGAGGACAGACTGCATGGAAGGAGGACAAGGACCTGCCAACACATTACGACTGAGTCCTAGGTGGCTGTTTATTGGATTTTCAAAAAAGATTCCACAGTTAAGAGTTATGTTGACTTCTGACTTTGATGGCTAGATATGTATTAAATCATTATGATTAAAGGCTTGTGTAAAAATCACTGCTACTGAAAAGCTTACCCAGTTTCAAGTTCCTGTTTATCATTTAAAAAAAAAAAAAAATTCACATCAATACCAGTGTAGGTAAAACCTATTTGATCATCCAGTCTTCCATTTATTCATGCAGAGATAGAATTCAAAGCTATTCTCCAGACCTGCCATAAGACAAGGTGGGAAGAAGATTGAGTAGCCTGCCTTCCAGAAACTCACACTCCCCCTGGGGGGACGTGCAGACAACAGCCATGTGGTGGCCTACTGGATGTAAGGAGCCAGGTATGACGATGGCAGAAGTGAAAACCACAGGGAACACGCTTGCTCTCACAGAGGACGTGGCATTTGAATGAAACTGAAAATACCCAGCAGCGGTCACAAAACATGGTTTCAGCCCAAAGAAGTAACAGTACCCATTTGTAGGCCCATGAGGAGGCTTGCTATATTCGAGCAGTAAGGACCTCACCCGAAGTAGTAACAGTGGGGCTGAGCACTGAGGCAGGAGAGAGAGTTAAATTCTTGCTAATGGGTTTAATATATGAGAGGATAAGGTAGGATGCTCTCCAGGACCCAAAGAAAAATGATTTAAATACTGAAGAATTTACTAACTCACAAACATGAAGGTCAGAGATAAGCCATCCCAGGGATGGTTAATTCAATGGCTTAACAATATTTTCTCCTGGCTTGTCTCTTTTTATGGGAGGGTCAACATCTTTCCCAGGAAGCTGTTCCTTACATCCTGTCAGTCATTAGCTCAGACCTATCAAGTCCCACTCATGGTATCAAGAAGCGCCCATATAGAAGTTGGACTCCAATACCTGAACAAAATTGTGCCTCTTTTAGCAAAGAGGGATGAGAATTTTGGCTTTCAGGTAGTAAGGTAACAGGGTCTGCCTTAGCTCAGTTCCCTGAGGTGGGTGCAAGGACAAATGTGCTGTTCACTGCGACAGGAACTGTCTGAAGAGAAGAAAATGAGATTTGGAATGCACAGAGTTTGAGGTGCCTAGAGGACATCCAAAAGTGAGGGCACCAAACAAAGGGGGCAAAGGGTCTGGGAGTCATGAGCAGATAGCCGGTGGCTGAAGTCAGAGGCACGAATGAAATCCTTAGTAGGAATGTAAGGAATGAGAAAACGGGATAATGGAAGGGCCCCGGGGAAACACCAACCTTTAAGAAGCAGCCAGAGAAAGAAAAGTCAGGAGAAGAGATTGAAAGACTAAAGAGAAAGAAGAAAGAACACTTTGGTCGTGAATTCCAGAGTTGGTAAAAAGTGGGCACACAGTTTTGTCACCATTCCTATGCACTGTCATACAACGAGCAAAATGAAGACCAAGCCTGAATGGGGCATGACTGGGAAGAGCTGAGTGCCTGGGTTTTTGGTTTTGCTCACATCCCTGCAGACAGACCACTCTAGTTTTCATGTACGCTCAGACAGAAGATCTGTACAGCCCACTGCCAGAGGAGAAGCCTGCTGTTTGGGAAGCTCACACTGAACGTGCAAGGCTGCCCCAGGAGGGAGGGAGGGAGGGTGTGCAGCGCAGACTCAGTGCAGCAGGATGGGTCCCTTGAGCAACAGCCTACCATCTTCACCTGAAAAAAATCAAAGGTTCTACCTAATAGCAGCAGAGAACAAGGTCACCGGCTACAAAATCCTTAATGGATCCCTCGTAATTTCTTCCTTCCTGGCAAATAAAACTCAAGGTTCCTTTCGCTCAGAGTGTTCCTGGACTATGACTTGATCTCAGTGCCACATTCCTCATAACAGCAACTCGGAACAGGGGGTGGTCTGTGCCATTAACACCATTTTACAGAGGGGAACCCGGAGAAGCCTGGGAGTGAGTCATGCAGGGTCACGAGATGGGCAGCTCCAGCCCCAGAAACCACATTCTCGCTCCCACTCCCAAGTGACCCTGCTCTAGAGAAAAGCAATGGTGCGTGTGTAAGCTTACACCTCTCAAGGCACTTTCGCACCTATCTTCTAATTGATAACGCTTTGCTCCCCTCTTGCCTCAGTGCTACATTTCTCAGCCTGAGTTTAGCCAAACAATTTCTTCAAAGATACACTTGCTATCCAGAAGTCAAAGTAACGACAGTATCATTTCTTCTTTGGTTGAAAACCTTTTCTAAAAACATAATATGATTTTTCCAGATGAAATTCAACATCTCCTGGAACAAAATGATGGTCAGTGTTCCACTTAGGCAAATGTCACTTGGAAAAGTAAGTGAATCCATTTGGATTTCAAACTCTGAGTCATGTGGGATGCCCTGATCGCTCTGCTTTGAAACTGCAAGCTACTTCCTATCCTTCTCATGACAGTTCAGAAGATACATAGTTAGTACTTATTTTTCCTTCCCTGATATTTTAATTTGTCTCTTCTACTTAGAATAAGTTGCACTCTTTCCTTTTCAGACTACAACTACTGCATTTTAACTTGGTGATCAACTCTCTTGAAATCAGAAGCATGCAAATTAAAACAATAAGATGCCATTCCAATTTTTTCAGATAGGCAAAAAGTAACAAGTCTGGTAACACCAGCTGTGAAGCAAGTATGTGCAGCCCCAGGACTCACATATTACCCTGGGGAGAAGACTGGTCAGTACTTGGAAAGTGACTTGGCAAAACTTAGTCAAGCTCAAGTTGTACATATTCCATGATCCAGCATTTCCACTTCTCGGTGTCTCCTCTAGAAAAACTCTTAACAGATGGACATAAACACATGCAAAAATGTTCAGAGCAATGCCATTGGCAATAGGGAAAAAGGAGAAGAAACCTAAGTGTCCCGGACATAAACACATGCAAAAATGTTCAGAGCAATGCCATTGGCAATAGGGAAAAAGGAAAAGAAACCTAAGTGTCCCGGACATAAACACATGCAAAAATGTTCAGAGCAATGCCATTGGCAATAGGGAAAAAGGAGAAGAAACCTAAGTGTCCCTCAGTTAGGTATTCAGCAGCAGAGATGAAGAGACTCCTTCTAAAAATATGCACACGTATAAAATCTCAGACACTTATTTTTGGATGAAAACAGTACAAAAGGAGAGCATAGTACTATTTAGGTAAAGGTCAAACGTGTGCACATAAACACACGCTCATCCACAAAACAAGCAGTAAAAGCCTCTTCAATGGGAATGATACCTACCAACCTCAGAATGCAGATCATCTCAATGAGGGTAGAAGGAGGGGAGGATGAAACCTCAGCTTCACTTATATTGTTTTATTTCATTCAAAATTAAAAGAGATTGCAAAGCAAATATGGGAAATATTAATATTGGTTTAATCTCGGTGGTGGCTGTATAGGGTTTGTTCTATGTTTACTCTTGCTCTATGTTTGAAATGTTTCAGTTAGAAATTGTAAAATTCAAAGCTCCTTTTCCAGCAAGAGAGCCCAAAGGCAAAGCAAAGGCAACAACTCATTTGGAGAGGGAGGGTTTGGAACGGGGTTTGGCAAGACAGTTTTGTCAAAGGCCAGATAGTAAATGATTTTTATGTGGCGGGCCATAGGGTCTCTATCTCTCCTTCTCTATCCTCCCACAAAAGCAGCCAGAGAAAATGTAAATAAGATGGGTGGAGCTGTGTTCAATACAACTGTATTTACACACACAGACCTCAGATTGGGTTGGCCTCAGGCTACTGTTCGCCACAAATTACAGTTGCTGAAGGTAAGTGGCTTGAGCAGACAAGCAGTCTTACAGTAAGAGGATGGTCTCGGGCCAAGGAATATCTATGTCTAGTTCAGGAGCTAAACCACCACCCTCCCAGCCTAAGAATCCCAGTCATGGATGAAGTACCTTTGCTTACTGAGTTCTAGTAGTGAAATTCATAAAGTAATCTCTGAATTCTAGCATTTTGGGGGCTTTTGTTTGGAGTTCTTTGTTTCTGATACTGTTTTCATTTGGGCCATGGGAGGAAGTTTATCCTAGATGTATCTGCCCATATTCAGCCCTGGGTGCTTGCCTTCAACCTTCCAAACATGCTCTAGAATTCTAAGTTCACAGAAAAAGTTTGAGCCCCAAACCATTCACCACTCATGTGCAGCCCAGAACACCTTGACCTGACCTCTAAAACTCAACATGGCCACTGGGAGTGAGTTAACCAGCTTAAGTGCACCCTTGGCCTTTGGTCACCTGCATAGACCTTTTGGCAAATATGATTCAGCACTGCTTACATCCTTTCCTAGTAATTAGGAAGCTTTATTCTCAGGCTCCTACCACAGAACCCCATGGAAGTTCTTAAGAAGAGCTTCCAGAAGGGGACAGTTATTTTTTAGCAGCCTCGATACTAGACTGCTCTGCCCTGTGACATCCTGGTTCTGAAATCTACAAAGGCTGAGCCCCAGGGGAAGCGCTTCACTACCTCTTTGCATAGCCTGCTTTGACCAACCCAGGCTGCTTAGCCTCTCAGCAAATTCAGCCCTGACACCCTTGCAAATTCACCACGTTGTCAGCCCACCTTATTTACCAGTTTCTTCTGATACAAGTCAAACACAAGATACGTGGGTGAAATGCAGTACCTCTGTGCTGTCCGTACTGGCAGGGTGGCAGCATTCCTGAGAGGGTAACTGCATGCCAACCATCTCTCCGAGTGGCAAAGTGACTCAAGGTAGAGCAGGGCTCTGGAAGGCTAAAATCAGGGGCTGGTGGGGCCACTGACATGTGTGCACGGATGGTCAGTGAGCTGAAGAAAGAAGCCAGTGGTTCTCTCCCCAGGGAACCCCAACCACCTAAAAGCGGACGATGGGCCAGGGCAGCAGCTGGCTCAGCTGCTTTCCCATCCTTGAAGTGAAGAAATCACAGCCTACCAGCAAAATTCCTCTCGCCTATTGACTCTGACACTGAGATGCCAGAGGTGCTGTGCGGGAGGAAGGAAAGAAGCACCTGCTTGGCCCCAGCCTTCCAGCCTCCTCCACCTCTTTTCCCCATCCTGAAAATGGGTGGTTTGCTGTCCTCCTTAGGTGCTTATGAGGCAGAACAGCTCAGGTGCCTGCCAGATGTTTTGAAACTGTTTTAAAGCGTTCAAAGAATGTGTGTTGGTAATCACCACATCTAGTACTGTTGACTCCAAGTTTTTGCCCCAAATCGAGCTGAGTTTTAGCTCTGCTCCCCCTGACGACAGGACCTGTGGAGCAAAAGCATGCAGTTTTGAGCCTATCAAAGGTGCCTGTGGGGCTATTACTGGAACCAGGAGCTGAGGACCAGGCAGACTCCGTAAATCTTTCCTGGCTGGAACTTGCAAACTTTTGGTTGTGTTTACTCAGCATGTTAATAATTTTGGAAATTATTAAAATGGAATCAACATACTTTCTTTTTAAGAGACTACTGAGATCACAAATCATTCTGCAAATATAATAAGCTGGGTAAGCAGAGTGAGTCCAATACTCAGTGCTTGCCATGAGCCTGCTGGAAGCATGGCCGTGTTCACAGGACAGTGCATGTGTGGAGCTAAGGAGCCATGAGAAAACCCCTTTATGAACTCGGCCTCAATATTTCAGTAATTGTGTTGGACAAAATGTTCTTATAAAACAAGATCTTCCCTTTTTCACCTCTGCTCTCAAGGTTTTTCTCTCCCTTGCCCCACGTCATCCACTAACCCACCTCCCACTCTCTCACAGTGTCAAACCTGGAAAAATTCCCATTAGGATTTTAAGAGCTCTTACTTCCTAGGCATCTCCTGCTCTATCTCCAGGAAGAGCTGATGCTCTTTCCTTATGCCCTCACTGTCCCCTGTGGGGCCACTGGTGCCCATGGAGTTCACCTGAAGCAATTCTTTAAAATACAGATCTCCACTCTACTGATTCAGTGTTGTGGGATCAGGAGTCTGCATCCTACTGCATCCCAGGGTGATTCAGATGTTCTTGGTACCAGGATCAATACTGTGAGAACCTAAGCCACTGTGCCTATATAGCTGTCACTGTTACTGTCACTTTTGCATGCCTTTCTCCATCTTCTTAATGCAAGCTTGTTGAAGGCAATGAAATGCAATAGTATTCATATTCCACTCAACACATATTTATTGTGTGCCTACCATGTTCCAGGCACTGTTCTGAGTGCAGGGCATACAGCAATGGGCAAAACAGGTGGCCCTTCTGTCTCGGACCTTCTGTTCCAAAGGGGTGAGTCAGATAACACAAAAGTAAATCAGATCATTAAATACTATCTTAGAAGATTCTAAATGCCATGCAGAAAAGCAAAGCCAGATGAAGGAGACAACGAATACCGGGATCGTGAAGTTCCCCTAAAGCCTCCCTATGAGAGTGATAACTGAGCAAAGACTTGGAAAATGGTGAGAGAAGGCCATGCAGATATCTGGGGGAGAGAGAAATGTAAGGCTCTGGAGCAGGAAAATGCTATTCACATTCTAGAAACTGAAAGGTGGTCAGTGTGACTGGAGCAGAGTAAGCAAGGGGGAGAGAGTAGATGAGGAAGCCCGAGAGATAAGGGTGGGGAGGGTAGGTCTTGTAAGGGCTCTCCAACACTGGTTATCTTTGTCTCTGAGGGAGGTACTGCCGTTCACAAAGCTTATCAGAGTGTTTGCTCCAGAATAAATACCCAACAAGTACCTGATGAATGGACTCATCTGCTAGGTGATATGGCTCAGACTCAGACAAGTAATACTGATACAGAGAAATATTTTGGTGTAGATATTTTAACACAGGTATTTTTAACAAAGGGGTAGCAGTACTCACGTGGAGCCAGGAAGCATGGATTCAAATATTTCACATACTAGCAGCTGTGGATCTGGGTAAGTTACAAAGTCTCGCAATGCCTCAGCTTCCTCATCTGTAAAATGGGGGAAATAATGCTTCATAGAACTCTGATGATTAAACATTTTATACAAGAAAGGATACTGTAGGAGTACTGGATGTGTTTTGAACACCAGTAAATATTATCATTGGCATGAATATACTTGAGCCATTGATAATAACTCAGGGAGTTTAATATGTTTGAGATTTAATTTTAGTCATTATGCTTATGCCTGCTATATGTAATATTATAATTAGAAGATACTATATAATGATATAATGTTTTATGTAGGTTTTTAATTTTACATGCCATTTTGGCACGTACAAGTGAAACAAATGAGAGTTCTATGAGTGGTAAAATGCACAGAGAGGGAGAGATGAAATGTGAATGTGTTGGTGATGATGACACAGGATGAGGAGGAAAGCTACAGTGAGAAAAGGAGGTGAGAGTCATCTCCACTGAGGGGTGTTAGTGAAAATTTGGCAATGAAAACTGGAGTTAACCTTTGCAGAAGTCCATCTTCATTCAGACTTCAGTATGCTTTCTACAACACCTTGTAAAAAGTAAGAACAGTTCCCTTGTGTGAATGGACTTCTGGCATGGTCCCCTATCCACAGACTGAAGAAATAAGCCTTTCATGTGCCTCACCATTGCACTGGTCTAAGGCAGTTTTAATATAGCCATGGAAATTTCTTAATTCATGGCTGGGCAGGGGTTTCCACTACAAGAATCTAATACATGGCTTGTAATTACCTGAATATCTTTGTGCAGATGTTAACTGTTACTTATTATTCAGCGCAATTAACAGAGGTGTAAATACTAATTTTCCTAATTTCTGTCCATTTCTAACTTTAATACTGAATTTTAAGAAACTTTGAACCATGCCCATGTTTCCTTTCCTTTTTATAAATTCTCTGATCATATCTGTGTCTAGACGTTAATTCTGATGGCTCCTGGAGGCAGATGCCTGGCTCCAAATCCTGGGCCACTACTCAGTGGTTGTGTGACCTTGCACAGGTCTGTTTATCTCTGTCATTCCTATTTACTCAGCATCCATGGGCCTGTTTTCTTCACACAGTGGGGAGAGGATTGCCACCTCCAACATAAGGCTGTTTTGAGGATCAAGGGAGATATCCAGATAAAGTGCGTGGTACCTACAAAAAGGCAGTGTTGGGTACTCTCAGTGGTACTTGGGCCAGCTGGCCTGGGCTATGTTTGACAGCCTCTGCTTTGTGATTCTTCTGTAGTTGTTCAACATGTGTAGTCTACCTGCATGATTAATGACTGACTGTTCTGTGCACCACCCTGCCTTGGGGGCAGTATTCAGGAGAGCCCTTGACTATCTGTAAGTGCGCTATTTAATCCAGTCCCACCCCGGCGTCCGCAGCCGGCCTCGCCCACCTGACTGCAGCTCCTCCTAGCAAAATCCTGAGGCCTGCAAGAGACGCGCCCCGCACGCGGCCACCGTGCCAGTCACCCCTCTGATTGTGCTGTCTTTGCAGGATGCTCCGGGGGCTTTCGCTGTCCGTACTCCTGGTGGCCGTGCTGGTGGAGGCGGCCGGCGCCAGGAAGGCCCGGCCCGCGGGCGCCATCCCCTCGCCCTACAAGGACGGCGGCAGCAACGTCTCAGAGAGATGGCACCACCAGGTCAAGGAGGTGCTGGCCTCCAGCCACGAGGCACTAGTGGTCACCGAGCGCAAGTACCTCAAGAGTGACTGGTGCAAGACGCAGCCGCTGCGGCAGACGGTGGGCGAGGAGGGCTGCCGCAGCCGCACGGTGCTCAACCGCTTCTGCTACGGCCAGTGCAACTCCTTCTACATCCCGCGGCACGCGCGCGCCGAGGAGGGCTCCTTCCAGTCGTGCGCCTTCTGCAAGCCGCAGCGCGCCACCTCCGTGCTCGTGGAGCTCGAGTGCCCCGGGCTGGACCCGCCCTTCCGGCTCAAGAAGATCCAGAAGGTGAAGCAGTGCCGCTGCATGTCCGTGAACCTGGGCGACGCAGGCAAGCCGTGAGCGCGCGCGTGCGTCCCGGCCCGCGCCCCGCCCCGCGCCCGCACGCCGTCCCGCCGCGGCCCGCACGCTCCCGGGCGCGGCAGCAGTCCCCGCGCGACCCCGGGCCTCCCCCGCCTCCGGCCCGCGCTGCGCTGTGCCCCGAAGGAAGATGCTGGAAAGCCCCACCCGCCCGGCCGCAGTCGGAGCGCGCTTCCCAGGTGCGCTGTCAGTCGGCGCCAAGGTTTCCGCCGTGTGGAAGAGCGAGTCTTCCCCCACACTCCACGTCGCCCGTCCCCGGGAAGCGGGGGGTCTGTGGCCCCTCCGAGCGGCCCTCACACCCCTGCCGTCGGGGCTCGGGCCGGGGCGCCCACGCTGCGCCGCTGTCAGGCCGATTTGGACCACTTCCGAAAGGATGTCCGTGCTTGGGGAGGGTCTCCGAAGCCACCTGACACCGAGAAGAAGGCTTGAGCCACAAGGATCACAAGGGGGCTTCCTTGGGGACCTTGCTCGCAGCTGGCCACACTCCCCCATCCCCAGCCACCACAGCCTCCTCGTCCTCACCCCCTACCCCCATCTGTGGACTAGAGATGAACTCGGGTGTGCATGCTATTATCGCTGCAATAGAATATTGCTACACACAAAGGTCTCCATATTAACGCTGGTTTTGTAATTGACCTATAATGTCAAGAGCTGTTAAAAAAGTATTATAGACCTATATGTATTGTTTCACGTGTTTCGACTCTGGCTTTGCAGCGTCCTTCTGAGTGGGCACCAGAGCAGGTGATGACCTGCCCGGAAGGTGGTGGACTCAGAAGTAATGCCTGGTCAGCAGTTCACCCTCAAGCACCTATTCTTAGATTGGGCAGGGAGGTGGGAGCAGTTGCAATTTTACATTGAACACTGTCTCACTGAAGGTACTAAAGCAATGCAGCTTAAGGTAGAATTGGGTCTGCATGGATGGGTGTATGGAGGGGGACTCACTGGGAAGTTGTTAACATGGAGCTCCAAAGCCCCTATAATATTTAATATGCAGACATGGTGTGACAAGGTATGCTATTTCACTGCCATGACATTAAGCAAAAAGTGTTTCCTGTTAAAAGAGAAATATTTAAAATTGTAAGGAGTTGGGTCACTTTGTGGCTTAGGAGGAAGTAAAGGATAAAATATATAAAACAAATAAAACTGAACTGTCCTACAGAAAGCAGCTGCCTTCCTTTCCAAAGAATGGGCTTAAGAAGGATGCACAAACATTAGGTCAACTTTCATTTTTACATCAAATTGTTGAGGTTTTCATGTTGCAGTCTCTTGAGATAAGGAAGTTGACATAATTTATTTTCCAGGGACATGATACTTCAAGTTCCTTTGCTAAACTACCCCACCAAAGGCTTCCCTGTGAGGAATGTTTATGGAATCTGATAAATGTGAATGAGATGTCATTGGTGGGAATCAGCATACTTTGAAAACCTTTTACTGGTAATCCCCAACACTCAGTCACAAATGCTGCTGCCAGGGGACTCAGAAAGACCCCGTGTCAGGGTTTGTGAGGCCCCCTACAAGCTGCTCTGGGAACTGGGACTTCCGGACCTTACCAGTACCCGGGATGGAGAGACATTTCACCTAGAATGCAAGGATGCAGGTAGGGGTGGCATGTGAGCGAATCCATCTCCTGCCTCACCTCGCAGGCTTCATTTCTGTCACTTCCAGTTACACCGTGAAACCCGAGCAGAAATGTGCTGTTAGAGAGGAGGTCTTGGCTTCAGAAATGGAACACAAAGCCCTAACTTAGGAGGCAGAACTCAACAGACATCCTCGAGGGCTGGGACCTTGGGATGGAGAGAGTGGGGAGGGTGTCCAAGTTCAGAACTGATTTTTGCCTTGAGTGCAAAGCCTCGAGTCAGACTCAGTGTCAGCACACGCAGCGGAGCAGCTGTGAAGGAAGGAGAGCCACAGGATTGTAAAGACGGTCAGTGCAGTAGGAGGGGGCAGGGAGGTCTCCCCGATTGCAAAGCCAGCCCCTGTCATTTTATTAACACAGAACCCTGGCAGAGAGGGGAAGGATTAAGCTATGAACTCACAGCCTACAAACATGAGCACGTTCTCTTTGAACCCAACTGTGGGTGTAACGATGGAAGCAATATGATATGCTGCAGTGTGAAGCTCCTTCTGGGGGTTCTTGTTTGTACAAAGTTTACCTTATCATGGCTCAAATTGTATTTAATTGTTTTTTTTGTCTGTTTATAAATGAAGAAAAGCTCTAAGTATAATGTAATTATTTTATAGGTGTACTATTAAATTATAGAACAAATAAAGATACTCTAGGATTATATGAGTGAGATCTGGGTGTGATGTTCCCTAAAAAGGGAATTCTGAACTTGTTTCAGTGGGCAAAACAGGAATATGTGCTTTTGTCCAGACGTGGTGAGTTCAAGCTCTAGCCTACGTCACATGATGTCCTTTGAGGCCTGGCATCCTCAAACAGAATCAGGCTCAGCATCCGAGGAGCAGAGGTGGTGCGGACGGCTCTCAATCCTGGTCTTGGGAGCATCCTAGCCTCTTACAGAACCCTAGCAGCTGAAGACAGAATTTTTAACCTATTCTCACGGCACTCTCTGAATAAGAAATACTGAATAAAGAAGTCTTGAGAAATAGCAAATAAAAACTTATTTAAAAAATACAAACTTTAATCAAATTGCTTATGGTTGATTCACCATACGGACTTCAAAGGAATTCAGTTTAACTTCATAATACATAATACATAATTCATAATTAGTTTATTAGATGGGACTGAATACTCCACCTAAATGAGACTAAGGTATTCCAATTCACTTCTTTCTGAAGTTGGCTGTTTGATTTTCAAGTTACAAAGTCAGTGAAAATGAATTTTTGCTGTTGAGTAAATAACAGAGTATATGTATTCCTAGAAGGCTTATTGGATGGTTCCCTCACTACTGATTATTAATGTCTACAAGGGAGATTACCCTTAAGATGAAATCATAAATAATACAATTAAAACTTGTTGATCATTGAGGAATCTTCTGAATCCTTCCTAACCCTCACCCTTGATTCTCTCTCCACCCAATCCCACTGCCACTACTTCTCAAACATAACAGGAAGCTGATGCCCTTTACCAAAAGGAAAATACAGGTAACCATGCAGTTTTGTGGCTGTTATTTATATCCATTGGCATTCCTAGGTCCCTAGCTTTTCTAGTATTCAGTCTGCAATGCATGAGAGGGAAAAGAGGAAGAATAGGAAAATCACTGCCCTATCATTCCCTGAATCCTGAGGTTCCTACGTTGTCTGCCTTCTTTTCTCCACCTTTTAGAGCCTTATTGTGTTCATGTACACACACACACACACACACACACACACACACACACACACACACACACACACACACTTTGATATATATATACCAGAGTCTTTGGTGGGAGGAATAGGAAGAGTATGTCTACTCTGTCTCGTCTGGAATCAGAAGTCTTCTCAATCCAGTAGGGTTTGTTACCTGTTGTCTAATTGTCTAAGGTTTATGGTAGATAAACCTTAGAGTTTGGTGTATATATGGTGCATAAATTAAGACCTCCAACATACTTGCCCCCTATCTTTCATCGGGTCCTGTTACATGATGTCAATCACATGGTGAAATCAGTATTTTACAGAATGCCCACAAAACCAGGGTCACTTTAGATTATACCTTGACAAAGGATGTGAGAATTTACATAGATCTGTGGGCATGACCATAAACATAAACCATTATTCATCCCATGGGAATGCCAATGGCATTCGATTCTCCTTCCTGATAGGTATGACAAGGTAACATATTAGCCAAATCATGCACCAGAGGCTGTTTTAATCTGCTCAAGCAAAGCAGCTATATTGAGTACAGTAGCTGGGGCAGAGGCCGCTGCCCAGCCACCCCCCGTTCTGTTTGATCATTGCTGGGGCTGGCCCAGTGCAATACAGGGGGATATGACGGGGCTACTACACTCTCAAAGCCTTTGAAAAGTTCGTTAATTTTCCCCATTCCCTCTGGAATTCAGCATTGTTTTTGATTTACTCTTTTTGCTGGGATAGGAACCTTCAGAAGCTTCCACTTGCCTCAGCCCACTAAAATAGCTCTTACTCAGTCAAGGAATCAATGTGAGGGTTCTTCAAACTACCAAGGGTGCCCCTTTCAATTATGCATTTGGAGATAAGAGAAAGGCCCACCAGGCTGGTCCATGGACCAGTGGGCCCTCTGAAAGCCAGACCTTGGCTAGGACGTTCAGGGCCCTTATGCACCCCCACTTTAATAGGGTATCGTGGTGACTCATTGGATCTCCAGGAATTAGGGTCAATTCAGACCCAGTATTCAATAATCCTCAAAAACTAAGTATTCCCCTTTCCTTCACAGCACATTTACTGTGAGTAAGTAGTCCTAAATTCCCTGGTTAAGTATACTAGGGGAATAATCAATAAATATATTTGTCCTAGTATCACAGGGTCCTTACTCATAAAGATTCAGCCTCTAAGTCAGTTAATGGGGTCCAAATCTGATCCGGAAATTGAGCAAGGGATTGTGATTTTTACTGAGATACTGCCCTCTGTCTCTGACAACCCGTCATTGATTTTTTTTTTTTTGACTGTATAAATTAAGCAGTACCTTGTTGGCAGCCCATCTCTCTTGCCTCCATGGACACCATGTTCTGTTAACCATTTCTGAGTCAGGACCCTCTGAATGTCACTCCAATCCCACCATGCTTTGCATGCTTTGTAACAATTGTGCCCATGGTACTGCTGGAAGCTACGAACTGGTATTTGGCTTTTATTATTTTGAGATCTTGCTAGTCTCAGGTCCATCAGTGAGCCGAGTATTGAATGAGCATCTCTTCCTACTGTTAGCTGGGCTACAGACACTGGGCATGGCCGAGCTTCTCAGCACTGCTGCTGACTCTTGCACAAGCACAGCCACTATCACTTTGGCAAACAGAGGCTTTCAGGGACCATGATAGCAAACCCACTTGAGCATGTAAGCCCACTTTAGCATGCCCACTTCTTTCAGCCTGTGGATGCTTTCCTCTACCATCCACCATGGAAGTTTCTGCATTTCTATTTCCCTCAGTATGAAGCATAGCTTCTGTGACACTCTAAGAATCATACTAAAACCTTATTATCACTGCCTCTGGGGCATTTGGCACAGTGTTAAGTCCTGCATTATGGTCAACTGGTACAGCCACTACGGAAAACAGTATGGGGGTTCCTCAAAAAATGAAAACTAAAATTCCATACAACTCAGTAATTCTACTTCTGGGTATTTACCCAAGGAAAACAAAAGAGAAATCCAAGAAGATATATGCACACTTACGCTTACTGCAACACTATTTACAATAACCAAGATAGGGAAGCAATCTAAGCATCCATAGAGATGTGAATGGATAAAAAAGATGTGGTATATACAATGTACTATTACTCAGCCATAGAAATAGATGAAATCTTGCCATTTGCAACAACATGGTTGAATCTAGAAGGTATTATGTTCAGTGAAATATGTCAGACAGAGGAAGACAAATACTATTATGATTTCACTTAGATGTGGAATGTAAACCAATTAAACAAATAAAACAGAAACAGACTCATAAACACAGAGAACAAACTGATGGTTGCCATGATGGGGGGATGGGCCAAACAGGTGAAGGGGATCAAGAAGGACAAGCTTCCAATTATAAAATACATAAGTACAGCATAGGAAACATAATCAATACTATTGTAATAACCTTGTATGGTGACAGAGACTACACTCATGGTGAGCATTTAGTGATGTAGATGACTGTCAAGTCACTGTGCTGTACACCTGAAACCAGCAGACTGCGTTGTATATCAACTATACTCAATACAGAGAAAGTCCTGAATCATGGGGGAGTTCTCCAGCTTAGTGCTCTGTGCTGTACACCTGAAACCAGCAGACTGCATTGTATATCAACTATACTCAATACAGAGAAAGTCCTGAATCATGGGGGAGTTCTCCAGCTTAGTGCTCTGCGCCTCTCCTTGACCCAGCACCCTCAGGACACAATCCCACACTTACTCTCCTGGCTCCTGCAGCGACTTCACTCTCTTCTGGCCCAGCCCATCCCCAGCAGGGCTGGGGAGCCTAACAAGAGGTTTATCAGGTTCAGGGGGACAGGGGAGTTTGAGGCTCTCAACCACATCCACCCAGGTATTCCCTTCCCAGTTTTACGGTTTTACTCCTTCTTTATTAGGACCTAGCCTTGGCACAGAAGACTCATTGGAGCTACGAATCCAAACTTCTCTGAGAGAGCACTGCTTCTACAATTGAGCTTGCCTGACTGCAGGAAACTAGGGCTTAATTAAATGCTGCCAGGGACCCTGCGCTTTCACATGTTGACTGAATTGGTCATCAATCACCATGAGCCTTTTTTTAAGTCTCTTCAACAATCAATGCCACTTGGAAGCTGGTACCGGACTTCAGAGTGCTACAGTCACACAGCCCCTCATAACTCTTGGGCAACCAAGTACTGCTCCAGCCAGGAGTCCCCCACTGGCACTCCATGTTGGTCCGTCTCTGGGAAGAATAGTAACAGTGCACTGCTACAGCATGCCAGGCGCCATCCGTGGCAAATGGCGGGCAAGCTACCCATTTCCAAATCCTGTTCTTAGAGTCACTTCCTTGGACCACCCCTGGAGCTGCCTATCTTAGACTCGTTTGCCGAACTCTGAGCCAAAGAGCTGTGTACACAGGTTTATTGGGAATGATCTCAGAACATGCACCCATAAGGAAGTGAGAAAGACAGGACTGCACAGCAGAAAAAGAACACTGGCTGCAAATGAGGCCTCATCTGGCCCTGCGGGGAGCTTTGGGGCTGCAATGACGGATTAGGGGTGTCCCAATAGAAGCAAGGACAGGCCTTGGTGTGTCACATCAGCCGGCCCCTGGCTTCAGGTCATCCCCAGGAGGGGACATGCATTTAGTCCACTAAGGGCAGCCCTTATGAGGCGTCCAGCTGTGAGCCATCAGCCGCTGATCCTTTATAAGTGGAGTGGGGGGTAGGTGAGACTGGATGGCTGCACTGGCCCTGGAGAGGGTATCTGGGAGGCGCACCATAATATTCACCTCAGTATGTGTCAGGGGTGGCAGGAGTGGAGAGAGGGTGGAGGAGACAGAGACTAAAGAATGTGGTTGACTCTGAAGTAGAGGCAAAGGCGGCTCCACTGGATTTTATAGGAGATAGAAAATTGCTGACAGATTTGAGGGAGGATTATTCTAGTCACCATATGAAAGATGATTGGAGGGAACAGAATCCATATCCGGATAGGCCAGCTCAGCAGCTCTTGCGAGAACTTGGACTGAAGATTAGAGCCAGACAATGTATAGAATTGGATCTGAAAGGAAGAGACAAATATGCAGAATATTTGCAGAATCTGATGACTAAGGAGGAGCCTGTCAGGGGAAGAGAGGAGAGCCCACTGCATGTGGAGATCTGGGATTAGAAGGTGCCGACGTGAGTTTTTATAGATGTTGGGTCTGCAGTGACCATGACATAATCTCAATAAAACTGCCCCACTTGAAGAAAGGCGACTGGAATTTGAGTGAGAAGCTACACCTAGAAAACTGCTAGGGAAGCGAGAAGAGGATGACCACTGACTCCATGGCAGAGATGAGCCTTCTGAGAGACTGAGGGGCATAGGACAAAGTCACCTTAGAAAATACTCCTTAAAAAGAACAGGAAGAAGAGACAGAGGTCCTCAGGGGAGGCTGTTTAATAGAGCAGCTCACAAAACATCCTCCTAACCACCACCTGTCACTGTCAGGACATTCCTCATCTCACAGGACCGTATCTGTGCAAAAGGATGCAGTTGCTATCACACGGGGAGGAGAGACTGGTTACCAAATTATGAACTGGGTGTCTAATCAAGGCTGGAAACTTTAAATTTTGTTTGAAAGTTCAACAAAAAGGTTTGAGGGTTAACCAAATATTTACATCTGTCGTTTCTTGCTGTTTTTGTTTTTTTTGGCGGTATATATTTAAAAATTTTTTGTTTTATTTGAGGAGCCCAGGAATATGCAACTCGTGTTACCATAGGCACCACACATCTGTTTTCCCACGTGCTAGAAGGCACTCAGTTGATGGGGTCTATTTCTAGATGTATCCTAGAATTCTGTAAGCTAAATATTAAAATTCTTGATTTTCACTTTTGATTGAAAAACTGAGCTCCTTCATTTAAGGACATGCTGACAAGTTACAGGCAGCATCTACAAAGTAAAATATGTGGATATGAAATAAGTGCTGTGAAACCCAACTTAAATGAATTGAATCTCATTATAATGTGGCTTTCTGGAACACGGTTTAGGTGTATTGTTGGTTTCTGACTCCAAAAGCCTAAAACCAACAGAAAAATCTTGCTGATTTGCCTGTAAGGTGTGGGTTGGTCCTTTGGTCCACTGTATGGATTAGAAAGTGATATGAACCTCTGGAGAACTTTACCGTATATGATAGGAGTACAGCCATAAATCAGAAACATTTACATAAAGCCAATGGGGGCAGTAGGCAGTAACTCCAAAATTGAGGTGGAAGGGGGTTTTGTGTAAGAATTACCAAAATAGGCCATTGTGAAATAAAAATCACCCAGTGTAACTGTAACAATCAGACCACCGTAGGAGAAAACATGTCCAGTGGCTTACAGACCTCCCGGCCTTTTTTTTTTTTTTTTTTTTTGCTGCAAACAGACTAACAGGACTGGCTTCCCATACTTACAAATGTCCATAGTGGCCTGGGGTGTGCGTTTGCCTGCTCTTCTTTGGGGCAGATAGCTGATAGAGCCACTCAGTGTGTAGGCACCATAAGCCACACAGAGGAGATGGTCTCCTTCATTCCACATCACTGACTAGATAGGAGTCACTGGGTATTTGAAATGAGATACATTCCAAAAAGTTAATGATAAGCTATTTCAAAATTGTACACAATGGCAAAGCAAGGAAAGACAGAATGTTTTTCTCTCACCCCTCCCAAAGCCCCTGGCTCCTTTCTCCAGAAGCAGCAACCATTACCAGCTTCCTGCTTCTTAATTTCTGTATGTTCATTTTTTGCCCAATTTATTGCATTCCATTATTGTCTTAATAATTTTTGGTTGATTATCTTGTTTATTGAGTATAAATCTAATAAACAGCAAATAAAAATGATTTTGCCTCCTCCCTTTCCATTTTATACCTTCAATCATTTTTCTTTCATCATCAGAAGAGTGATAAATAACAATGGTGAATGTAGACACCCTACTTGTGTTCCTGATCTTTAATGAGAACTCTCCTAATGCCCCATTTTGCTCCAGGTTGACTTTGCCTTAAGGTATTTAATTATTTTAAGAGCACTCTCATTCAGATTCTTTTCATAAAAAATGACGTTGAATTGCTTAAATGATTTTTTAGCAGAGAAAAATCACATAATTTTCCTCCACATATATTATATTTAAACACATATATTATATGCAAGGCCATATATATCTGAGCATCCTGCATTCCAGGAAGAAATCCCATTTCCTCATGGTCCTTGTGGTGTCCGCTCATATTTTGCTTGATATTTTTGCATTGCTGGACCAAGAAGGAATTGATCCATAGTATTATTTTGTGACTAATCTTTGTTGATTTGGTAGAAATGTTAGGCTCACCAACTATTTACAGGTGTGTGTCAGGGAGAGGCTAGTATTTCAAGTGAGGAAATTTTTCATCAGGAAGTAGGGTTGGAGAGCTTGACTTGTTCTAGCATTTACTATTCCAATCGGGAGTCTCTTTCCTCACCTTATTGTACTATTGATAGATGTCTTCCTACAAATCTGACTTGCCTGTCTCATGGCTTGTTTAGGCCTCCTTCCTGCTTTAAAAATAAATAAACCACATACTAGGAAGCTTCTGATACCAACTGATGTACCAGGCTCCATATTGCAAACAGGATTCTGAGATAGCACCAAAGGAGACCTCACCTTGGAGAAGGCTTTCCTGGCTTTTTCTGAGAACTACCTCCATGTGCATCCTCTCTCTGCTTCCTCCTATATCCGCGCATGTGGAAGATCTTCCATATATTTTGTGGTTTGGGTTTTTTGTACCTCTAATTTTAGTCAAAGGTAAAGTTTGCATTTTGCTCCTTGTTGCTTTGGAATGATTTCTGAGAGGGAAAGGGTAAATACTCCCTTTATCCCACCATTTTAAAACATCAAACCTTTCCCTATTGCTTTTGATTATGTAACTGAAAATGTGTCATGGAAAACAAACACCAGAAAATACAGCCTCTGAAAGTTTGAGTTTACTAATTGGCTGGGAAGTGGAAACGGTAATGACAAACTGGTGGAATACAAGGAATAGTTTGTGCAAGATTTCTAGAGCTTGCTAATAGCAATTACTTTTCTTCCCAAAGGCCTCCTACCTGCCATCCACAATCACCTCTTTTCACCATACTTTGTTTTGCCTTCTTTCTTCTTATTTTTCTGGCTTTTAGTTGAACCAGTACATCCCTCCCCCCTTTGTTTTTAATTATTTCTAATCTTGTAAAGACTACCCCTGGAATTTTAACTTATATTTAATTTCATGTGTTTGTAATGAAGTCTAAATGCATTCTAGATCACTGTCTTCTCCCTTTTTTCCATTATAGCACTTATAACTTACATAGGACATATACGGAGGGTGACCAGAGTTTGTATGGAGCTTGTGATGGTTTATGGCCTAACAGTCCCCCCGGCACTCTCAAAGGTATTCTGATTTAGAGAATAAATTAGCGATCAAATTACTGGTTAATTAAATTACGATAGCACCTGATACCATTTTATCATTAGAACATAAGGCCTGCGAGGACAGGACATACTTCTGCTCGTCCATTATTCCAAGTGTCAACAATGGTTTCTGGCACGTATTAGCCACTTCATAAACATTTTCTAAATTAAAGGAATGAATAGACTAAAGCAAGACTATATGAATTTGAGTTATTCCCTGAATTTCATTTACTCATTATCTGAACTTTCAGTCCTCTTTGTAAACAAAAACATTATAGTTTTATTGTTTCCAATCTAGAGCTGATTTATCTCACCAGTTTCTTTGCTCTCTGTGATTTCTTGTGTCCCAAACCTTCACTCTATCTTCAGCTTTTTTCCTTGCTGAAATGAGCCCTCTGGCAGATTTCTGAGTGAGGTTTTGGGGTAGGAAACCCTTTTAGTTTTCATGTCTAAGAATAGATATTTCCTTTCATGTGAATGATGCTCCAACTGGCTATAATGGTCTTGATTGTTTTTCTTTATAATTTGAAAATGCTACTATTTGTTAATGCTTCCAGGATAACTATCATTCCACTGAAGGGGGTGTGTCCTTTCTTTCTGGGCATCTTGACATTTTGTCTTTACCTGGTTGGCAATTTACTCTGACTTTTTTAGGTGCAAATTTATTGGTATTTATCCTGCCTAGCACTTGTTATTCATTTTTAAGCAGAGAGTTCATGTCTTTCTTTGATTCTAGATATTCTCAGCCATTGTTTCTTCAAGCTGTTAGCTGGCGTCTCTACCACTGCCTTCACTTTTTCCTTTGGATGCCTGTCAGATTGGAGTCTCTAAGTCTACTCTCTCTCTTTCCTTTTCAACTGGGATATGACCTCAGTGAATTCCTTAGCGCTATCTTCCAAATCACTAATGGCCTTTTAATTTGTATCCATCTAGAATTATTTATCTAGAATTATTCATTTATATGTTTTCTATTTCAAGAATTACATATTTCAAACCTTTGTAGATGCTAAACATTAATTATTAAACCATTGACATTTTGCCCTATTGTTTGCATTTTTGAAGGGGAATTCACTTCCACGTATTGAGCTGCTTTATTCTTTCTTACTGACAATTTTCTTCATTTGCTTTGGAAAGTGTTTTGCAGACTTGCCTTTAGAGGGTGCTCATATTCATTCTCCCCTTACGTCTCTGTAACTAGTCATTTTCTGTCTTCCCCAAACCAAACCAGCCTTTGAATGAGGCCCTTGTGTGGCAGTGATATTGGAGATATTACAGGTGTAAAGAGGGGCCAACAGGTTAGCTGGCTGTGTTTGCTCTGAAATGACACACATGCTTTGTTTGCTACAACATGTGGCACCCCCTGTAGCTATTCAATTGACTCACTGGTAGGTGAGCCCTGCTCTAGTCCTACATCTCCAGTAGTGAGCCTGGTTTGGTTTCCCTCCGTAAATGGGGCATTAGTTCCCATTACCTTGTAGTGAGATTCCTCTCTCACCTATGCTCCCTCCCTCATTCCCTCTCTCCTTCCTTGTCTACAAGTGCAGGCTCTCTCTCTCCCCCTTATCCCCTCTTACTGATTGGTTGTCTAGTTCTACTAGGTGGTAGGAAAGGCATGCTAAAACCTCCACTATGATTATGTAATTGTTTATTTCTTCTTCCTTAATTCTTTCAACTTTTACTTCATTTATTCTAAAGCTGTTGTCAATACATACTTACAACTATGTCTATTTATGTCTGATTTAAGTGTGCTTTTTGTAGATGGTACAATCTTGCCTTTCAAAAAAAATACCATGTGGTAATCTCTGCCTTTTACATGGTGTGTAGTCCATTTACAGGTAAAGTGATGGTCAAGGTTCCATCTTGCTGTTTGTCCTTTGTCTCTTCTAATTTTCTTGACTCTGATCCCCCTTATCTGTCTTCTTTGAATTATTCAAATATGTTTTGAGTTCTATTTTAATAGATCTATTAGCTTTTTAGCTATATGTCTTTCTCTTACTTTTTAGTGGTTGTGCCACATTGTGGAGGTATACATCCTTAAGTTTCTTATAGTATTTGGAGTTAATATTATACCATTTCATGTAAAATGTAGAAATCTTACAATTTCTTCCCCACCCTGTGTCATCCTTTATACCTGTCTTATGCAATACATTTAAATACATTATAAACTCTTCAAGGCAATGTCATATATCTTTTACTTTAAACTGTCAGTGTTTAAAAGCAAAAGAACTAGTCTTTTATATTTCCTTAGGCATTTACCATCTCCAGTGCTTGTTATTCTTTCCTAAAGATGCATTTTATTTTCCTTTGGAATAATTTCCCTTTAACTTGAAGAACTTTCTTCAACATTAATGTAGCACAGGGCTGTTGGTGACAAATACTCATAGTTTTCTTATATGGGCAAGTGTCTTTACTTTGTCTTCATTCTTGCAGTGAACTCAGAACTTCTGTTTAAAATGTCTTTTCTACACTGCTTTCCTATAGCAGAGTTTTAAATAGAATACTGAGGAACTCAATTCATTACATATATTGTATACATTTATTACTTTCAATAGTAGTATTTTGAAGAGCAGAAGGAAGGTGTCAGTGGAGTTTCTTTTGAAGTGCTGTTTGCTTTGATTCCTATAATACTACTTCTTTGTGGTTATCATTGTTTAATTCCCTGGTTAATTTTCCTGAAGTTCCTTTTGTGACCTATTTCTGTTTCTCTTTTAAACACTGGTATCAACCTGACCTCAGTTAGCATTTTTAAAAATCTACTCCTGACTTCCTAGGCAATTTCAACAGCCTACTTGATTTCAACTACCACCTGAATACAGGTCATGCTTATATCAAAATCTCTAGAGTTTCTGATCAATATCCTCCATCTGGAAACTGGAATTTCCAACTGGATGTCCAGCACACATTATGGATTCTTCATTTCCCTCCAGTCTTGAACTTTCTCTTCTTTTCATTTATTTATTTATTACGTCAATAAATCTTTGAGTGCCACACACTGCTGTTAATGTTACATATTTAGTACTGGGGGGAAAAACATCTCTGTCCTTCCGGATTTAAATTTGAGTGGTGACAGACTATATGCTAAGAGCCACATCACTAAATAATATCAGGTGGTATGAATGTGATAAAGAAAAGGAAGTTGATCGAGACGATAAAGTCTTGGGGCTTCTTTTCTTGACAGACATATCAGAAGTTTCTTAGAAGCACACTGACACTTACGAAGAAACTTCACAGAAGCATTTCCCATGTTGTCTTTATGGATGATCTTCACCAAACAACCCAGTGGAGAAATCAGACTACCGTAAATTAAACCTTTCTTATTTTTCACATCTAAAGATTCAAGTTCTTATGTCTATTTCACCTGCTTGGCATTTTTTCTTCAGCTCCAAGCTTCCACCTCTACTAGTAAGATCGTACATAAGTCTTATTTCTTCTTTTGAATTGCAGGTCTCTTTAAAGATCTTCTGGCGTCTGGATTTATACTCCTCCACACTGGTTTTCTTATCGTTAAAAGTCTTCAACAATCTAGCCCCTGATCCTACCTGTTTGTCTGCACCACTTACTCTGCCTTATACCCCACCTGCTATCCTCTATGCAGAATGAATTACCCCACCAGCCAGGCAGGTTATTTTGCATTTATTTTCCATGCTTTTTTCTCAGCTTGCTTCCTCTCCTAGAAATACATCACTATCCCCTCCTCACCAGCCTTTGGAAATCCTTCAGGACTGCATTTCAGACAAGATCCCAGATGAAGCCAGTGCTGGCGGCCCACCACCTACTATGAAGACCTAGGGTGCAGATGACTCTAAGATACCCTGACCCCAAACTATAATACCGTTAGATGTGTTACAACCACAGAATCCTTTTCTGCATCTCTAGCAACATCTCCCCCCATTCTTTCTCCTTCACACCCTGGTCCCTCTAACCTGAATGAGTTGCTACTCCTAAAAGAAATGATGCATTCCATGTGCCTCTGAGTCTTCCTGCTGGCAGATTTCTCTTCTTCACTTCCCTCACTCCTACTCATCCCTCTAGATTTAGCCTTTGTGCTCTCGGAACTGGATGTTCCGATGAACCGTAATCATTTCCTCACACTCTTTCCTCCAACCTTGATTAAGTTCTTGAGGACGTGCAGCTAAAGTACCAGGCCTTGGCAAAAGGTAGATGATGAGCCAATGTACAGGGGATAAATGGTTTTCTATGGAATAATTGGGTCAGACCTAAATGCAAAGCTTGTATGAAGAGAAAGAAACTCGTGTTTCTCCACTAGCGAGTGGGCAGGCTTCATTCCTTCTGTTTCCCTTTTCATCCATCCCTTCTACATCCCCATTTTCCCTTTGCCTTATTGTCTTCCAATAGCCCTTCACTACACAACCTGTATCATGAACTTCTGCATCTAGATTCTAACTAATGCACAAAAAGATTTCTCAAATATCAATATACTGGTGTTTGTAAGTGGGAAATAGTTCTTCCTTAAAATGGCACGGGAAAACTTCGACTTTCTTTCAAAATATGTTTTGATGTACCAGAATGATTACTTTAGCTCTAAAAATAAGCAGTCATCAAATAACTACTAACAACTATTAAGCCTGAAATAAGAATTTTAAAAACTCTGAATGACAGCAGTCTAAAATTTATCTCAGCCCCCCGCTCAGGTAAACATGACAGCTGTGTTTTGCCGGCATCCTCAGGCAATAAGCACATGATGGGCACAGAACTCTTTGATTATTTACTTTATTTTCATATAAATTAACATCCTATAAAAATTGAAATAGAAACACTAAATACAGTATTGCACATAGCGATCTTTGTTAAATGCCCTATTATTTGATTGAAGAAGGGTAATATACACATTGGAGGGACTGAGGGGACAGGAAGAGTACAAAACAAACAAACCCCCTACTGTTTCTGTGCACATAAACTACAAAATAAAAGGTAAGAGACCATACTTTACGTAAACACAAACATAGTTATGACTCGGGACATTTTCTTTTTAAGTTGCTTTCCATAATCAGTTTGCAATAGCAAGAGTTTCTCACCTTTATGTACTATAACCCCAACAGATATCATTAAAGAATTAAAAAAACCAAACACCTATTAACGGTAGGTAGGCCAAACCATCACAATTCATCATGAGGTAACTTTAACATACTCTCAGCAAGAGTGGGAGATTTGCTCTTTTTCCCCTCAAAGTAAAACAGAATAAAAATCCTAGGCTCTTTCCGGTAACGAAACATTATGTACTCATGTCACAGCTTTTACTCACCTGCCACACATGAAGATGACTCCAATCACGTCAAAGTACTCAGGCAGATGTGTTCACTTACCAGGTTCTAGGCAGAAGCCAATCCATCCAAAAACTTAACTTTTTTTTTTGTTGCCAACAATTAGTCACGTTTTACAGGAAATAATTGATAGGAGAGGGTTTTTCTTTTGCTATATTTTTTTTCTATTCTTTATCGGACTTGAGTAAAAAAATTGATCATCTTCTTTCACAAAAAAATAATTATGGAGAGCAACCCAAGAGTTGGGAAAGCCTTGATCACGACATATAAACGGTACTTAAATTTTAAAATAGAAATTTTTCTATGTAGATGTGAAACTGATACAAACAATTCACTAGAAATAACATTTTAACCATAAATCTCAATGCACTGATGTGGAGTACTGGCTGTCAGGAGAAAGGAAAGTGTTTGCTGTGATAAGGAATACTCTCACAAAAGTAAGTTTTAGGTTAATGTTTAGCATGTTAGCATTAATGCAGATACTGCCTCCTACACATGCTGTTGCGGTCGATCTGTATAATACCATAAACTTTTACAAAAAGAAAAGGTGTCAAATTCTCCACTGGTCTACCACTTTTGCATTTTTATATGAATGTACAGTAAAATTCAATAGTTAGCGAACTGTCTAGAAAACACAAAGATTATGCAAGAGGTCAAGAAGAAAAATGAACAAAATGATATAGTTTCCTTCCTGCCCTCAGGTCAGCTGAATTTTGTGGAAGTGGTGGCCGTGACTCATCTCCGTTCTGCTTTGCATTGTTCAGGTTTTCATGCTTATCTTTGCTTTCTGAAAATAAAAGCACCAGATAAAGAGTTATAGTTAGAAAGAAGAGCTTTAAAAAATGTATGGAGTTAGGAATAGCCCAAACAAGATCTTTTCATTTGATCACATTCTTTGGGAAAAGGTTAAGATCAACCAGCCCAAAAAGGAAAACAATATGAGTAGAGGCTGTTTTATCTTTTAGAATTTTCACCGAGACAAAAATATTTTTGAGAAAAAAAGAGGTGTTTAAGCTTCAGCTTCTACTTGGCATGAGAGAGTGTCAACTTGCACTTCTCATTCTCAGCTCTATATGCAAATACGTAACTATGAAACCTGAATTGGCCGCCTCATTACCTGGTTAAGTGATTTAACTCTCTTCTATCCTTCTAATAGCATGAATGAGGTTAATCAATACATGAATGTTCCTCCTCATTCAATACACCTTTAAAGTTGTACTTTAATCTACAAGACAGGAACTAAACTAAACCATAATATATAATATAATAATAATATAATATAATATAATACTTGTCATTAGATAAGATGAATTTTGACAGAGAAACTTAAGGGGAAATATCTCTTAAGTGAAGACATAATTTCTAACTTTTTCTAAATGGGACTGTTAAATCATTTCCCAATTTGGATTATTTTACTAATTTTTCCATAGCTGATGTGAGGCTGATGCAATTCATAGCGTTTCTGTTTTAAGGCCTAATCCAACTTTTCATTTAAAATAGCATCATTTACTTCTGTGGAACCAAATGATAATCCTGAAAACATTCAATGAAGACTGACAGTATCACAAGGGAAAACTGTCATTTTCACCAAGCCCTCCCCTCCTAGGGCACACAACCTGGCATTTAATTGTAAAGGGCAAATGGGCAAGGAGAGAGCTGGGATTGGCTGGTTAGCTTGGCTGATTGGCTGGCAGATTCTAAGCAGCCACCACTGTAGAGCCACTGATGGGTACAGGCCAGGTCTGAGCCCCGGGTCTGAGCAAAGGACAGCACTGCACACGGCTTGTCTCATCATGATTGAGATGCCAGTGGGACCAATTCAATTCTGACGACCACTCTGGGTTCAGACACAGCCCTGTGCTGTGACCCCTCTGCAGTGAACAAAGTGGAAGGTTGCCCCCAACTCCCACCAAACCAGGCACTTCCTCATCTATGCACTCTCTTAGATTCATCTTAATGCTTTAGCTTCAAATGCCGAATTCTGAGAACCTCTTAGCCTCCTGGGATTGATTAAGGACATAAAGAAAAGCAGATTCTCTAAGTCAGCCAAACTTAAGAGGAAAATAATTAGAATTTTATTATATGAGTTGGGATATATTGTAAAAACAGTGTTTAAAAGCTAAAGAAAATTACAAGTTAAAAAACAGAAGAGTTAAACACTTACAATTCCAGAGTCATGTCTTGGTTTTATTTTATAAAGTGATTTTCCCTTCTTCTGTCTGCACACCTCTTCAGCTTCTTTCAGTCTGGGTGGGGAAAAGACACATGTATGTAAACAAAGACCTACACAGATGGCTGCAATCCACCTTATAGAAGGTAAGCAAGAGTCAGCTCATTAAGGGTTTGAATTATTGGAGAAAATAATACCACATGCACAGGAACATTATCTGATGTTTGATTCGAAACCATAGAATGTTAGAGCTAGAGGCTAATTCATCCAGGGGTTCTTAACTTGGGATAAAAGGATGTCAAATGGAATAGTATACACACACATGAATATTTTCAAGTAAACATTTCATCCTATATTAAAAGAAGTCTTATATACAAAAAGTTAAAGAAATACCCTCTTTTTCAGGTGAGGATACTAAGATTGGCACTATTAGATACATCAGAAGCATTAAATAAAAAAAACAGCATAAGAACTCATACACTTATTTAAAATGATTTCAGATTCACTTTCCCATGCATGAAAGCAATTTGCAATGTATACTTGGGTGGGTTTTTTTTTTAATTGAGCCTCATCAAGCATGGGAACCAGTCATTTAAGCAAAACAGAAAATAGAGAGTGGGCAATAACGTTTCATAAGAGCATTTTAAGGGCCTAAGATTTCTTTTGAAACACAGACTCCAAGGAAAACAGTATTGAATTTATCAGAGGTATAGTTAAAAGAGGATGTTATTTGGAGGTAAGTTCTGAATTAAGGTCTGGTGCTGCTATTTAACATTGGGTAAGGTCATAGTACCACTGACCCTTCTATTTTCTCAACTAGTATAAGGGCTCCATAGTATATAATAGTTTTACTTTATTACTACATAGAGTTGTGCAAAGATTTTAAAATTTTATTTAAAAAGTTCTTTTACACTAGGGGCTTTTTAAATTGTAAAATAAAAAATAGTTATGTATGGCTGTTTTAATTACACAAGTAGGAGGAAATCTGTAAACTGGGATTCTTTTAATAAAAAGGGGTGCCAGAGAAGGAAAAAATAACCTTTCAGGCTAATTTATTTTTTATTTTTGTGATTTTCCATGGAAATTAAAAATGGAGTATTTCTGGAGAAACTAAAAAGGCTGTGATCTATCTTCATAAAAGACTCTTTTTATGTTGATCTTAAAGCCTATTTCCTGAAAGAAATGGATTATATTTCTTGAGCCCTGTGGTAAAAAACACAGTGATAGAATTCATCTCCCATACAGCTGAATTAATCCGTTTTTAAACAATAGAATGAAACAAATAATACAGTACTGCAGCTCCAAGATCGATATTAGAGTTTACATTAAAGTATGACAAATGAAAGTAATTCCTTTTGGATACAAAAATGCCTGCTGAGTTGATATTGTTAGTACTTCCAGAAAATCGTGACAATTTAGAAGACATGCCATTGTTACCACTTTTATTACTTTCTACCCAAGCCATAAATTCCCTTTAATCCTTCCTCCAAACATTTGAAGACAAAAACATTTTCTTTATAACAAACAGTGGATTGCAGAGTTCCCATCTTCCTCTGAAATAGCTACTAGTAAATTTAAGTTGAAATATTTGGACAGGGAATTAAGGAAACTTTTTTTAGCACTTAGTTAAAATCCAGTAGATCCCCTCTTAAATTTACTTAGAGCTCTTTAATGCACTTTGTGGCATTAAAAAACAAAACAAAATGGCACTTCACAAGTATTTAGATCACCAAAACATCTTAACTTTCTCACTACAGTACTTATTCTGTTCTTAAAACACATTTTTATAAGGATCACAGGAAGCTGAATCTAACACAAACATATTTAATTTTACACAAAAACAAATCCAGCCATTCCTTAGAGCAGAGATGACGACAACTAAGGAGAACGTGCATCAAGGAGCCCTTACAAGATCCTCTAGCTCATCTGTTCATTTGATAATCATTTATGGAGAAGTAACTCCAGGCCAGGCACTGGTGTGGCTTGATTTTCTAAGGACAATCATGTTCAACGTCTAGCAGGAGAGGTACACACAAGCAAGCATTGTACAGGGGTACGTTACATAACCACCCAGGCTTGCAGAGGTAAAGCCATGTCCCAGAGAGGTTCTGGGGCTGGAGGGCAGGGGTGTGGACATCCTCCTGGAGTGGGTTGACGGCTGGGCATTGTTTCAAAGATAAATAATCATTCATACTTTTCCTGTTGGGGTAAATGTGGCAGAGGGTGAGAGAAGAGCAGCACATATGCAATGGCACGTGCAAAGGCCCTGGGAGGCCCAGGAATGCCCCTGTGAGCTGCAGAATGGACACCTCCCTGTTCTGCTGCCACAGGCTCCCCATGCCACTGGAGGCCCAACTGCAAACTGGACTTCTGGTTTCTGCTGCAGTTTCTTCCATGTATGACTGCAGTGCATCCCTCACCACATTCTAGGCACCTCTAGATATGCTCACGGGCTTGCACGGCTGGAAGGCTAAGTGCCAGAACCTCCAGCAGCTGCTCTTCAAATTCAGCAGAAGAAGGGCCATGGAGAATTTGCTAGAATGCACTTCTGCAGGCTGGCTCTGCCACACCCTGGCCTGGTTCCCCTGGGACGTGCTGAGCAGCAGCAGCAGAACCGGGACAATCCGTTGGAGGCGGCCGGCGCAGCGCTGAGAACAGGGCCCTGGAAGCTAGGTCTTCATCCTGGAGCCCCTGGACAGCCAGCTTCCTCCCCCTCCGCCCCACAGCGTACATGGGGGGTCACAGCTGCGAACCCACAGAACGAGCTCGCTTAAGCACCTTCCCCCCAGCTTCCTAGCGAATGCAGCTTCTTCCAAATGCCAGTTTTATTTCAACAAAACTCTGATGACAAGGAATTTTTTCCACACTTTAGACAGGAAAAAAGAATGTGTCTCTGGAGGTGAGATTTGCTGCCAGAGTTGGCAGAAATAAGACAAATAATGAGGGAGAAGCCGGGATGGGGCGGCCGGGCCAGCTGTCCACAGGAGCGCCTCCCGTCCTGTTGAGCAACTCCTTGCCCGTGTGCCAACCCCTTTCCCTCCTGCCTCACCCCTCATTCAGTGATGCCCAACATTTTTAAGCTGAGTAGGAAAAAGATGTTCAGCTCATAACTCTGCACCCAAGGTTTCAAGTGAACAGGGAAGGTGGCACTAACATTTCAAACAATAAATAAAAACGACCAATACATGTTACTAGGAAAGGAGGAGTAGAGGAAACACACAGGGATGATATTTCATTCATAAAGAGAAAAAGTGGTCACCAAGGAGAGAGAGGAAATGGGGCTAGGCTACAGGACAGCACTGGGTTTCCAGACTCTCCTTGCACCCAAGTTTAAACTCTGATTAGGGTGAGGTCTGTGGATGGCGTGTGAAGACACAGCTCTCGTGTGATCATGAAGATAATATTCTTTTTAATGTAGCTGCATTCACACAAAGGGGACTGCCAGGGCATCTGTTAGTCAAGATTCCCCCCTAATGGGGAACTAAAAAGGGAAGGAGGAATTTTCAGATGACATTTTTGATAGGCTTACTTTAACAGTTGCAACTTCCGATCAGCAGTTTAGATAACAGAAGGAAAATGTGAACACAAACAAATCATATAATAATGAAAACTTCATTCACCACCTTCAGCAATTTTGGAAAACCAATAAAACAAGCAGAGACTAGAAAACAGGAAATGCAGCATTATTTTTTAGACGGAAGAGAAGGAGACTAAGTGGTATATAATGGCTATGAAATTTGATGTTTATGTTAATACATGCTATATATAATACCTTTTATTGTCTGAAACAAAACTTTGCTGAATAAAATTCACCATTATGTACTTATTCCTTAAATGGAGGACCAAAAGTAATTAAAGAATACCAGGCAGTATTTTTTGATGGGGAATTTAATTATATGAAATAACCAAAAGACGTGTGGAATCAGGTGTGGCCAACAGAGTAGATAACCCATCTGAGCAAGACAATCTTTGTCATAAGCAACGTTTTGCTCTGGCAATGGTCAGGAAGAAATGGGTGAATGTGGGGTTCCCAGAAAATGGGAATGGTCTCCCTTCAAGCAGCAATCTTTGTATAACCAATTTTGAACAAACTCTTTGAAAAAAAAAAAGGAACTTTTCTCTTTTTTGAATAAATGGAACGATTTAGCTTTTCCTTGACAGCATATATTCATCATTACTTATGTCACTGTCGTGATGACCGAGGGCCACCCTCAGGCCTCCTGGGATGTAGTCCAGTGTCTGCACTCTGCTGCGCTCCACTTTCTGTGTGTCTGTCTCTGGCTAGGATGGCAGGTTGTAATCATTTCTTGATAGCACCAGCATGCCTGCCTTTAGTACAGCCTCCATGTTCCTGTAATAATATCTATCTTCTCTAGATGGAAAACCCAGATACCCAAGTGAATTTAAATGAGCCTCAAATTAGTGCAGTTAATACTCTAAGTTCATTTCTAGCTGAATGAATAGTGTTCCTGGATTTGGAGCAGTGAGTGATCTCAGCTACTCTGGGCTTCTCCCCAACTCCCCACCTCTCACCTGTGGCAGGGTTCACAGCTACATTTGGAAGGGTTAGGGAGGCTAGAAGTCTGACTTAGAGATAGACAGAGCTACAGCTCTACATTTCTAAGAGTGTAAGATCCTAAGAAGTTGCCTACCTTATCCTATTGCACCATCCAACTGCCTTATGCAGCAGGCTGGCCATAAAGATGGAAAGTAATGTTGGCGTAAATGTAAAACCTGAAATTCAAGCTTATCAAGGTAAAGAAGCATGACACCATTAATTGGTAATGAAAGATTCTATGATGCTACAGAGAACCACCTCTGGGTAAGAAGTGAAGCATTTTGTGAGAAACGGGGCTTTGTGATCATCCCTCAGTTGAAATGGTTTTGTAGGTCCCTGGGCAAAAATGACCAGAGGAATAAAGCTCAACTCTATGTGTTCTTTTAAAAGCCTCTTACATTAAATTTATCTTCTAAAAAAAAAAAGTTGTAAAACATAATCTCAGAAGAAACGAAATAAATTTTAAAGAGAAACTAAATTTCAATATGTCTATATGGAATTTTTAATCCTTAACTTCAAACATTCAAAGTTGTAACAACTTTGCTTGGTTTTAAGACATTAAGTTTAGAAGTAAGTTATTAAGTATAGAAAATAGGGGTCAATAACAATGAGAGCATTTTTAAGGCTGATAACAGAGAAGGCAGAGGTAGGTGATGGAATGAAAAATATTTTTTAATCACAGGATTTGTTGAAACTAGTTTAAATTCTAATTATTATTTTTATCTTAGTATTTTGGTGTTTGGTATATTGGTATTTTTCAAGACAAATGAAAAGTTCCTCAAATTCTGACCTTCACGTAAGCAGGCGCATTTACACTAAGGGTTATTCAAAACAAAGAGAGCTGGTCCGTATTTTTCTCCTAATAAAGATGATTTTTCTCTGCACTTTCTCTTCCTAGCCTCAGACCCATTTATTGTAGGCAAACATATACAAAAAGTTCAGTGTGATTAAGTTTAAAGACAGTTTGTGACATGAATAAGGGAGAGGCTCTCTGGCACAGATTCAGAGAAAGGAACCAGACAGCTTTGTAGCCTGCAGGCTGAACTGTTATCTACCTTCCAGAGCGCACTGGGCTGGTCACAATCTTATCAAGAAAACAGATCCGCTCTCATCATTCAATTGAAGGAGAAAGAGAGCCACTTTTCTGCCACTAAACATTAATAATTCGGTCTAAATAAGTATCTGTGGCAGACGGATTCATTTCCTGCTGGCTCCAACTTGGCTTGCTGGGAGTAGCCTGACCCGTTACTGGGGTCTATGGCCTGTGAGAGATTTAAGTGCAGCCCGGCGCTGGGATGCCACATGTCTGAGGTCCTGATGCAGCATAGTCATCCAACAATAGGCCAAGAGTAGACATAATCATTACTACCAACCGTTTTCTTCATCGAAACACAACAGAGCGTCTGCCCACAAACTTACAGTTTTCTAGCCCAAAGAGAAAGGGAAGAGTACACACACACACACACACACACACACACACACACACACACGGAGAGAGCGAGCCTCTAGGCAAAAGGGCTGGTTAGGAATGCAAAATTTAAAGTTGTGGGTCTCTCTCAGTAAGGCAAAGCAGGCATTAGACATCTTGGGGAATTAAAGGTGATTATTTGGGGGAGTCACTCTTGGCTCTGTCTTCTCTCCTTTATAACCCAGTGATCACACACACACACACACACACACACACACACACACACACACACACACACACACACACATCCCTCCTGACAATATAACGGGAACAAGCAACTTCAGTGTTACATACCATTACTTCAAGTAAAAAGAATGGAATTTTCTTAGGCACATGTTTCTGAAGTGGAGCTGAATTTCTGAATTCTGTCCCTGACAATCTCTGGCTTTCTCACAGAGAACATTGCATTTGCATCTCAAATGTTAGAGAGCAATTCGAATGCGCACCAGTAGCTTCTGGTGCTCAAGGAAACCAAGCTTTAACAATACCTTTGAGCTGCTGGAAGCAGCAGAATGTGGCTCAGTCATTTGTGGCTGGAACTGAGGGAGGCTCAGGGAGGCTGCAGGCCTGCCTAGAGGCCCTACACACCCCAACTCCTCTGCCCTCACAGTAAGGCACCGAGCGAGCTTGCCACTTCCCTCCCAAGATGAGCTGAATTCTGAGGGATATTCATAGTCTAAAATCTAGGATACCATGACAGGTAGATATGCATGTTCTATGTTCATGGTCTAAAACCACAAATATATATTAAATATAAAGCCAATAAGCAGACATGATGTACATCGGTGTTTCCTGACACTATCCTCGTGGAGTATACATGGCTGAAAAGAGATGAATCACTTATTCAGAAGAAAACATACTCAGACCAAATTACTTCCCTGTAGTCTGTATCTCTTTGATGACTGAATGTTCTATTGTAGTTTATGGATGAGCTACCTCAGAAAAAAACTCTTGTCCCTTATAAAATTCTCTTATCTTTCGGTCCTCAGAGAACTTCCGAGTTTTCCAACTATCTTTCTGAACATGCTTCCTTCATCTTTTGTTACTTCTTATTTATTAAACCTCCCCTCAATGTTATTTTCCCCCACAAAGCTCTAATCTTGGTGCAGTATACATAGAATATATATCCACAGGCTATTACAAAGAAATAATCCACTTTATAATCCAACTGTCATTTCTCTATGGAAGGCGCTCAGCTCCATAGCTGTGGTTCCAGCCTCCCCCAGGATCCAGTCCCAGTGCAGTCTCCTCCCATCTGGGCCCTGGTTAAGAACAGATTCACCCATAACCACTCACCCTCGCCAGCCTTTCTCTCCCTGTTCACCACCCCCTCCATGCATATGCAGATGCTTAACAAGTGCTGTTATTGATTAGTCCCTAGTAATGATATTAAAATCTGTCCCAACCTAATGTCATTGTCCCTAATTGCTACCCAAGTCTCCTCCTTACGTCACCTGGACTACTGCCACCCCTGCAGACTGGCCTCTGTGCTGGTCTAATTCATCCTTCACTAATGTCCTAAACATGGGAATCATCTGAGCCACTCATTCATTTGTCAAGAAAATATTGTTTCAGTTTCTTAGTGAGCTATTCAAGGCTATTTACGACTAGTCTAAATTCTTATGAATTCTCTACAATGTTCCCTGGTCTCTAGCCATACAGAACCACTCCCCAGCCCTAAGGGAGGTTTCTGCTAAATCTGTTCCCCGACTATTCGTTCTCTTTTTCTCTCCCTCTCCTAGGTCCTTCTACGTCAGTTCAAAAATCAGCTTCCTATAGAAAGTATACCTGGCCCTCTAGGGAGGCTTATTACATAATCCTCCATGCTTTCACATAATTTTGTTCAGAGTTTTATTTTAAAGAAGACTTTCAACTATTCATATATCTGTCTTTTTGCCTTTTGAATAGTAAGTTCCTTGAAATGAGGGATCAGGTATATACATTTTGACATTCCTGGAATAATAATAAAGTTCACACAGGTAGGTATTCACTAGATGTTTGAAAATAATTGACTCACTGAATAAATGATGATGAACAGGGAAATTAAAATTAAGCTAAAAAAATCATAGGGATGAAATTTGGCCAATAACTAGGGCTTAGATCTAAATCTCTTGTTTTTGCCTCCTTCTTCCGGTGAACTCATCAGCCATGAGTCTGGTTGCCTAATTCACATTTTGAGTAAACTATACAGGGCTTTATTTGACTTGACCTTTGAGTTTACTGATTTACTGTTAATATTCCATCCATAAATAACAATCTAGTTTGAACAAATGTACATAAAATTTAAAGTTAGGAAATAGTTTAGGAAATCACTTTCTTCCATTTTATGGAGGAGCGAATTTTGTATACACTATATGAATCATTAGGAGGCTGTAAGGATTCAACGTGAAATTGTGTCAAACTAGTCTCGCTAACTCTTATTAACTCCTAGGTTAGTGAAAGAGATAAATGACACAGATGTAATATATCTTCATTTCAACCAAGCATGTAAAGAATCTCCAAGGGGATGTCTGCAGATGAGATAAAGAATGATGGCTAGATGAGAGGATACTTAGATGAATTTACGGCCACCAAATATGCTCCAAGAAGATAACGGGCTGCCTTTATGTAGGGTTATGTTCCTGTTTTAGAGAGCGTCATGGGAAAAGGGTCAAAGCACAATTAACTGTCAAAATTTATATGGAGACTGTTTTAATCTGAGAATGGAGAAAACTATCTCAGCAATCACAGATGTGCAAAAAATGACTGAGTCGCTTTTTTATTAGAAGAAAATTAATATCTTCAGTGAGCAGCTGTGTGCCAGAGACAGTGGGTGCTTCACGTGCACCATTGCATTCAACCATCTGGTGACCAAGATTGAGAGATGCCATCAGCCATGTCAGAGGCAAGGAGCCTGGAGCTCACAGAGGTTTGTGAGTCATACCCTATAGGAATGAAGAAAATCCAGATCTGGTTGACTTTACTCTTTCCATATCACTCCTGCTAAAAGGGTGCCAAGTCATGGGCTTACTATACAGCTATTAGTACCATAAACATGGTATTTCTATCATGGGAAGCAAATGGGATAGATGATCTTCAATTTATTTTCCACATTCAATATCCCTTCCCTTTCAGAGAGCTTCTGCAGAGTGAACATCCAAAGACACTAATGTGAGCTCCTGGAAGGCAGGGAATGGGATGTCTTTCCTCTCCCAACCCCATGCCCAGCACACTGCCCAGCTCATCACAATAGCAGCTAACACCTACCCAGAACCTGTTATGTGCCAAGCACTGGGCTAAGAGGGTTTACAGGCATTATCTCCTTTGACTCTTGTACTATAACCCCATGGGGCAGACGATGCTCTTACCCAATATTTACAGTCAGGGAACTGAAACTTAAAATGGCCAAACTGCTCGCCAGGGTCATTCACCAATTTGTGGTTCAAATTCAAACACAGAATATTGACCTCCACAGCTGTAGCTTTAACTATGTAAATGCAGGGGAAAGGTGAAATATACATCCATCAGTATCCTCCTCTTTCCATTATGTATTTACTTGTGTTTCTATTTATTATGTTTCTATTTATTTAGAAATATTTGAAGCTAAAAGAGTGACTCTTTTAAAACTGAACATAGTATAAAATGTGGCAGTTTAAAGTGGTTTTTGAAAAGAGAAACTATTTAGAAAAAGGAATGTTTGTGTTTTATCAGATACAGGAGAGAAGTACTGTAACTGGACACATTTTGAACTCTTCAAGAACAAGCAATAATGGAAGCACAATTAGCTACAGTACTCATCTTTGAAGAAGGAAAGCAGGTAAGATCATGCAGACAAAACAAAAATTACCACATTTTCTTTTTTCTAATTTCCAGGAGGAATGTTTTCGATATGTTTCTTTACATAAGGCACGTGAACTGTAGTTAGTACAAATTAAAAAATACAAAAGATATATAAAATTTTCCAAAAAGGCCTTTTTTTTTCTTTTACACAAATCGTCAGTATAAACTGAAACTAAACTTGAAACTTTAATTCAGTGAAGGCATTTCTGAGGAGAGGGAAGTCAACACACACCGCCAGTATGTCCTGCTGCTTTTTGGTGACCTAATCTGACAGGGGTGCGACTGAAAAATCTAGGGCAGTTAGGCCATTTCCTCCATTATCTCTAATTTCAGGGATCCCAACTGAGTAGCAGTCAGTAGGTAGCTAGTCTTGGACAGGTGCTGGAAATGCTGACATTCTGTCCTGGGAAGAAGGGAAATACGTTTGCTTCAGGGACTAGATAGCAAGGGTCACATTCCACTGTGTAAATACAGAGCGTGAATTATATTCTGTCAAACCACGAATATCCTTTTCTCATGTTCTTTCACCAGGAATTCTAACATGGCATCAGGAAAAGCTGAGAAATCTGAAAGGTGCTACTTAGAGCTTTTCAAAAATGCTTAGATGATAATGGTCACTGAAAACAGGCCTATTTGTGTTCCTATATATGTGGTTAGATTTTTATGCTTTTGATTATCTGCTTTTAAACACTAATTTACAACCTCTGAATTAGAAAAAAAATGGGTTTTCCTCACAGATCTTGTAGTAAAGACCATTTTAATTCTGTATTTGATGTGGATTTACATAGCATTTAGAAAGGCGGCTCAGCTGATGTGCCCTTTATCTAAGTCCCTCGGGAACCATATTCCTGCTGTACATATGGAGGATGTTTTAGATTTTCTCAATAAAATGGTTAAATGACAGTCCCTGTTTCCACAGATGTATGACAGTAAGTAAAACAAATTTCCATCATACGTGATGGCCAAGACTTTATAAAATCATACTTGACAGCAAAGTTCATCTTTTATTACAGGAGAATAGTGTTGTTTACAACATTTGACATTTTTCATGCAAGCATCCTTTTACTTTTTATTTCCACCTGTGTTAAGGTATTTTCTTAATCTTGGTGACTGTTTTTTTGCACATGGTTCAGAAAAGTTTTTGATGATAGCTTATAAAGCTAAGCTGCGTTGGCACTTACACCGTGGCTTTTGTTTCGACACTCCTCTAGGAAGGACGGTGTGTGTGAATAACTTGGATCCTATTTTTTTTAGGAAGATGTTTTTGAGAGTGGAGGGGAGGAGGAACTCAATGGCTGTTAGACATAGGAATCAGTGCACAAGAGCTTGTCACATTTCCTCCCTGTAAAACTCATACAGGAGTACAACAAAGCTATTTATATCATAATGGCTTAGAATTATGCAAGAGGAAGAATGGTTTAACTAAGGAGTGAGATGTGGGAGATAAGAGGCAGAAACAGAATCAAGAAGACACACACATTAAGGGAGGACAAGGGTCATAGTTTTTTCTCTTTTGGATTATTCTTATCCCATTAAAAATATGGTGTTTATCCCATGATCACAACAGAAACAAAACACCTTCTAACCCACCTCAGCTTCCAGCCAGGCCTTCTTTTCTCTGTGACCCTTTGTAGGCATGGGTTCCTCAAGAGCTGCCAATGGCCACTGTCTCTCCTTCCTCTGCCCCCATGAAACCACTTGACAGAGCCTGCTCTGGTGGATGCAAACAACTCCTCCACATTCCCAAACTGGACACCAGCTCTCGGTCCACGCTTCCTGCACACAAGCAGTGGGGGCTGCAATGGCTCTTTCTCTGTGCCCCTGCCTCTTGATGACCTTTCTTCACCTGGTCCACCAGGCCACCCCATCTGGCCCCAATAACCCTCTGAGCTCATCTTCTGCTCTCTTCTTGATCACTCTGTTCCAGCCACTTCAGCGTCAATACACTTCTTCTCCAGCTTTGCACTCCCTTTATCTGGAAGCTTCTGTCTCCATATATTCACTGATTTATTCCCTCACTTTCTTCGATTCCCTGCTGATGTGTCACCTCTCAGAATGACGTGTGTGGCTAGCTTGAAGACCACCACCAACTTCTGCAACTCTCTCCTTTGCCCCACTGCAGTGTTCATGAGGGCCTGTGTGGTGTGAGCACCCTATGGATATAATGTGAGCTCGAGAGGGAAGGTTTTGGTTTTGTTCACAACTCCAGTGCTTGAAATACAGCAGCCATTTAATAAATATTACTGAATGACCTCAATACAGCCTGTGGACAAGTCATAAGTTCAGTGTAAAGGATGCAGAAATGGTGCTCTGAGTTGGAAGAAAGTGGAAGAAGGCACTGTGGGAAATAATTATAAAGGGAAATTAAAAAGAAGACACTAATAAATGTAAATACAACCTGTGCTCATGGATAGGAAGAATTAATATTGTCAAAATGGCCATCCTGCCTAAAGCAATACCAGCAGCATTCTTCAATGAACTAGAACAAATAGTTCTAAAATCCATATGTAACCACAAAAGACTCCGAATAGCCAAAGCAATCCTGAGAAGAAGGAACAAAGCTGGGGGGATTATGCTTCCTGACTTCAAGCTCTACTACAAAGCCACAGTAATCAAAACAATTTGTTGCTGGCAAAAGAACAGACCCATAGATCAATGGAACAGAATAGAGAGCCCAGGTATAAACCCACACATATATGATCAATTAATGTATGATAAATGAACCATGGATATACAATGGGGAAAAGACAGCCTCTTCAACAACTGGTGTTGGCAAAAACTGGACAGCTACGTGCAAGAGAATGAAACTGTATTATTGTCTAACCCCATACACAAAAGTAAACTCAAAATGGATCAAAGACCTGAGTGTAAGTCATGAAACCATAAAACTCACAAAAGAAAACATAGGCAAAAATCTCTTGAATATAAACATGAGCAACTTTTTCCTGAACACATATCCTCAGGCAAGGGAAGCAAAAGCAAAAATGAAGAAATGGACTACAACAAACTAAAAAGCTTCTGTACAGCAAAGGATACCATCAGCAGAACGAAAGGTACCCAACAGCATGGGAGAATATATTCATAAATGACTTATCCGATAAGGGGTTAACATCCAAAATACATAAAGAACTCACAAGCCTCAACACCCAAAAAACAAGTAACCCAATTAAAAAATGGGTGGAGGATCTGAACAGTAACTTCTCCAAAGAAGAAATTCAGATGGCCAACAGGCACATGAAAAGATGCTCCACATTGCTGATTATCAGGGAAATGCAAATTAAAAACCACAATGAGATATCACCTCCCACCAGTTAGGATGGCCAACATCCAAAAGACAAACAACAACAAATGCTGGTAGAGAAAGGGGAACCCTCCTACACTGTTGGTGGGAATGTAAATTAGTTCACCCATTGTGGAAAGCAATGTGGAAATTCCTCAAAAAACTAAAAATAGAATTACAATTTGACCCAGGAATTCCACTCCTAGGAATTTACCTGAAGAAAACAAGATCCCCGATTCAAAAAGGCATATTTACCCTATGTTTATCACAGCACTATTTACAATAGCCAAGATATGGAAGCAATCTAAGTGTCCATCAATATATGAATGGATAAAGAAGATGTGGTCCATATACACAATGGAATATTATTCAACTATAAGAAAACAAATCCTACCATTTGCAACAACATGGATGGAGCTAGAGGGTATTATGCTCAGTGAAATAAGCCAGGTGGAGAAAGACAAATACCATATGATTTCACTCATTTGTGGAGTATAACAACAAAACAAAACTGAAGGAACAAAACAGCAGCAGACTCACAGACTTCAAGAAGGAACTAGAAGTTACCAAAGGGAAGGGGCTGGGGGAGGTTGGGTGGGGAGGGAGGGAGAAGGGGATTAATGGACAGTATAACTAGGACTCACAATATAGGTAGGTCATGGGGAAGGCAATACAGCACGGAGAAGACAAGTAATCACTCTATAGCATCTTACTAGGCTGATGGACAGTGATTGCAATGGAGTGGGGGGGGGGGGTGAGTTGATAAAATGGGTGAATGCTGAGACCGCAATGTTGCTCATGTGAAACCTTCATAAGATTGTATACCAATGATATCTTAATTAAAATAAATAAATTAATTAAATGTTAAATTTTTTTTTAAAAAGGGAAATTAAAGATGGATCAAAGCTTTCTTGACTCCCCATGCCCTCATGCTTCCCAGCATTTGTTTCAGGATATCCATTCTTCAGATGATCTACCTTAGGTTGAAATACTCTGGCTTGGAAAATTTCTCCCAGAGCAAGAAAGGTGAAGGGTATGGCCTTACTCACACTGGGAGTATTAAGAAATGTTTTCAATTGGTTTAAAGCATGGTGCCATTAGGGCGTAGCTGAAATAAAAGAGGATGTGGCCTGGTCTGAATGGGAAGCTAAATGTATCAGAAAAGTTCAAAGTGATGCTAGAACAATGAAAAGACCTGGGAATATTGTAACAGGGCAATGGAAAACCTATGGCATCTTCACAGCTAACATCAAATATGTGAAGACCCATTGCATGGACAAGGGAATGGATTTATTTATGTGCTTCTAGAGGGTAGAATTAGGGCCAGTGAGTACAGGGTTCATTCAGCTCCTTCTGTGATCCTTTACCTAAAACCTCTGGGGGCAGAAGAACTACAGAATTCAGTACTTCTCTGATTTCAGGGAGAAATATGGTACATAACACTATCAAACAGATCTGACATGGAGTTATCGAGCATGTCAGTATTTTTGTAGCAATCATATGAGTGGGATCAGTAAAGACTGCAGAGAGCCTTGTGAAGGTTGAGTTTGCACAAACTTAGGAAAAAACCTTTGGTTTCACAGGTTTTTGGGTCTCCAAATTGTGGACAAGGGATTATGGCCCTGGGCTTTAACGTCATGACTAAAAATGTATTGATTGTAATAACTGTCCCCAAAGTTTGTGAACTCCATTATTCTTGTCAGGGAATTCATTAAACCTTCGGGTAGAAAATAGAAAATGGTCACTAATAATTAAGAATTTGATATGAATATTTAATTCTTATGTTTTCTTTGATCAGCATCATTAGGAAACTTGTCATTAATAACTAAATGTCTATATAATGCAACAATTTTAAGTTTTACCGGTTTTCAAACTGATGGTAAATACTGCCCACCTTAGATGCCCATATTATAAAATAACAGAGAAATATTAATAAGGCTTAAACATATGAAGTAAAATACTAATTCACCAGTATGACTACAGATTATTCCCTGCTTATTAATAAAACAAACAAAAACAAAACCCCTTGCATTGAGACCACATCTCATTCCTGGGCTGAGCCACACACACTACCACACAAGCTTATGCTGATGGAATATTAAATCAAGAGTACTTTCTTCCTCTACTGCCCCAGTGCTCCTAATTCGACAGAGAGGAGGGTCATCTTGGGGTTAATGGGACTCAGGAGATCAGGGCCTGTCAGAGAGGAAGCCGGCAGCCCTCTGCAGGGCTGGCTGCGGCCCTTCCTCCAGGCACCCTGCATCCGCTCGGGTCCCAGCTCCCCTGCGGAACCCCTCCAGGCACAGAACACTGTGACGCCTGAGAAGAGACGGCAATGGTCTCATCACCCTGGTTCCACTCTGCTCCTAGTGGAACAGTGAGAGTCCTTACCAACACAGTCGGGGTCCTGTCCTCACTGAGACAACCACTTTCTGCAACTTCCTATTTCCTTATAAAAAGCCAGAAGGCTCGACTCTGCCTAAGTCTCCAAGGGTAGGGCAGCTGCTCGCTGAGCCTCAGTTTCCCCCTTGCCAGGTATAACCACTAGCCGGGTCCATCCTACGCAAGGGTGGCTGCCGCTGTGCCAGGAGGACCATGCGCCCCCACTCTCTAAAGGCACAGCTGGCCCCACAGGGCTTTATGCAGTTCAGCATCAAGTTTTAAATCATTCACGGAAGGAATCTGTAAGGAGACATCCAGCCTTTCTCCAGAGAGAGATCAATGAGCTGTGGAGACATGTCGGCCAGGAACGCTTTCTTTCCTCTAGACACAGAGTGCGACGCGCGGGTGCCGGCATAACTGCTATTCCTACAGGAAGGGGCAACCTTTAAAATCAACGGGAAGTGGAACACAGGCAGGAATGTGTGGGAGAGGATGGAGACAAAGCTGATGGATCATCTAGAGAATGTTTAACACTACTTAACAAGATAAAATGACAGATGAAGTTGATTAAATGGCGTTTTCAAACTTAGAAAGACATTCAAGGGATCAAGGATCCTCAGTGTCTTCTTAAAGATCTTACCCAGGAAACAAAAGCAAAATAAATAAGAATGGAATGAAATAAAATGAAAATGCTCATAGGCTTCCTATAAGACATTAGAAAAAGAGTGCATCTATACATTGATATTACAGTTATAATTAGAAAGCCCTAAACTGCAAAAAAAAAAAAAAAAAGAAGCCTTACATCATTTTAGGATTATATTAGGATATTAGGTATGGTGGGTTTTCATTTTTGGGGGTCTGCAATACTCGACTCTTAAAAATTGCAAAATCATAGCTCCTAAAACCCAAGAGCATGAGAATTTGAAATGAAATTATAATATGCACAAGAAATAGTATGTATATATAACAATTTAAATAATATGACCGTGATGATTTAAAGGTCCTTTTAAGGAGGGACAGATTGGAAACAATAGTTTTCCACATAAAACAAAGGACCCAAGCTATAGGTTACTCATTTGCTGTGATGGTTTATAGATGGACAGATACTTTCGTTGACAAGAAATGCCAGTCCAAGACCGCATTGTAGTTTTACAGCCAGTTCCTTAGGGCTGGTGTGGCTCACCTTTACTGAGTGCCCCCTCACACACAGCACCATATGAAAGGTCTGTCCCTATTACTGCCGGCCCCCAAAATGTGTCTCCTGGTGGGACGTTCTAATGAGAGGCTGGACAGGTCATTAAGCAGATGTGAAAGATGAGAGGCTTTACCCCATAGCAAACACAGACTTCTTACCCTATTTTTTTAAAATTATTTTAGCCATTTACTATATCCATTCTTTTTTTAAGTGTTTATTCTTCTCCATTAGAAAAGTTTTAATTACAGGTTAATAAAACTTGGACAATCTGATTCTTCCCATGGAGATTAGATTTGAAAAAACCTTATTTGCAATAGATGAATACTTTCAAAGCACATACCCCCTGTGCACATACTACCTATTCTATGGGTATTTTTAACATGACTTATGCTTTCCTGAAATGGCTTTACACAGGGAAAGCACTGGCTCATTTCATCACTATAATGACTATTATAAATTACTAATTATCTAAATCAATTATCTAGATCTTTTTGCTTTTGGAACGAGTCACGTAATTTCTTTTTGGTACAGCTTTTGCCAGCAGATTTCTCTCTCAAATTCTCACTTGGCTCATATATGTGTTAGTAGTTAAAAGTTTTGCTTTCCCTGAATACATACAGGACTACCTAGAGCAGGGGAAGTGGCCAAGGGTGTGCTGGGCAGGAAGACACAGGAACCAATATGCTGGATTTCAAAACTGTGAGATCTAAACAGATCACTGGAAGTAGTTAGGACATTCAGCTGTGGTCTGCTTTTAGACTTACAACTCTATGAGAATTCTGCTTCCTTTCTTTTTTTAAAAAATAGCTTTATTGAGATATCATCCACACACTATAAAATTCACCCATGTAAAGTGGACAATTCAGTATCTTTCAGTATACATAATTCTAGAACATTCCACATCCCCAAAAAGAAACTTCATCTGTAATCACTCTCCATTCTTCTCCCCCCAACCCCTGATGAGGACTAATCTAATCTGCTTTCAGATCCTACAGATTTACTAATTCTGGACATTTCACAAAAATCAAATCATATAATATATAGTCTTCTGTGACTGTCTTCTTTCACTTTGCATACCATTTTCAAGGTTCATGAAATATATCAGTGTTTTGTTTCTTTTTATTACCAAACAATATTTCATTGTGTGGATATGCCACATTTTATTTATCCCCTCATCAGCTGGTGGACATTTGAGCTGTTTCTATTTTTTGGATATTATGAATAATGCTGCTGTGAATATGTGTACGAGGGTTTGTGTGGACACATTTTCACTTCTCTTATGCATAGAGCTACAAGGGAATTGCTGGGTCCCCTGGCAATACTAGGTTTAGCTTTTTGAGGAAATGCCTGTCTTTGAAAGTGGATGCATTCTTCTACAATCCCACCATTAGTGTACTAGAGGTCCATACTTCCCCTCATCCCGCCTACTTCACCACACTTTGGTTACTACCTGTCTTTCTGATTCCAGCCATTCTAGTGGGCATGTGGTTCATCTCAGTGCAGTTCTGATTTCATTTCTTTGATAGCCTAGCGATGTACAGACTCCCTCCAGGGGCTCATTGAACATTCTGCTTACTTTCTTAAGACCACTCCCTCCCCCAACAAGACACAAATATTTCCTTTCTTTTTATGTCATATATTGAAATACACGTTCTTAAAATGCCTCCATGCTGATCTCCATTTCTGGTTCCCTCCTCGTATGACCCCATCCCCTCCACCACACAGAAACACTCAGCACGTGCTTTCACAAATGATGCCTTTTAAAATTAAGTTTGATGTCTTATCACGGTTGCTTCTAAATCTTAACCAGACGTCAGCAGGTAAAACCAAGTGAGTTAATTGGTCTTTGTCAAATAGAATAATGTCCAACATGTCTGGGTTTAATGGTTGCCACTGGCTTCAAACCTATTGCAGGAACCAGTACCTAAAACATTGGGGAAGACCATCTCTTCCACCCTTACCTCTCATGACTAGTCTCTGATTATCCATTATTTATCCTAGGATTCTAGATTTTTAAATATAGAAGAAATATTTTCCATTTCTCTGAGGTTTCACTCCCACTGCTGGGAACAGAGTTGCGTCTGGAGCAGGGTCCAGAAGCCCAGGCAGAAGGGTTCACACTGGTGGAATTCCTCAGCCCACAGGGGCCAGAGGCAGCACAGAGAATCTTGCAGTGGGAATAGACTGGGGCAGCCTCTGACTCCTTACTTTTTCACTGTCTTAAAAATCCAGGCTCCAGCAGAAGTCTACACAAACCCCAAGACTTTGGTGATTTGAGATTATACAAATCTAACAGATCTGGCCCACCTCTTCTAGCACATTATTACCACTATATTGTTTGAGAGCATCCTAAAGAAACTTAAAATGATCCCTTAAAAGTAACATCTTGCCTGTAAAGGAACAACTCATGTTGTAACTTGTTTTCAGCCATATAAACTGCATGATGTTTTCTCAATGGCTAATTTTGAATATCTAATCCATGAAGTATATTTTGATCTAAGATGGTTTTACTACAGATTTTGCTAAGACATCACAAAACCTTTTTAGCAAATGCTGAAGGAAAGTAGTATTCTTTCAGATGTCTTTGTAAGCCTCTGCAAACTCACTGAAAGGTGCAACAACTTTAAATTCTTTTTAGAGCAGAAGTATCTTTGAACAAACTATTCTCTTGGCTCTCGGTCTCGATTCTCTGTTAGGGAGCTTGAACCACAACACAGAAGGGTGAGTTTCTTCCATTTTTGAACATGAGCCTCATGAGAAAGGAGTTTCCAAAGTTTAAAAAGCCTCTCTTGGAACACAGAGAAATAAAGAAGCAGATGCCAAGATACTTTCCATCTAATCTTTACCTTAGGATTTTCCATCATTCTTGGAGAACTAAATTTTAGAAAGTACATTTCCTGATATATAGGGTTTCACATCTTTCCCTAACCTTGGCTTTTTGTAAAACATCTTAGGAGAAGAAAGTTCACATTGTTGATCTCTCTAACGTTCTGGTTGCCCACATGTGTCAGTCTCTGAGCTTAGACGTAGAATTTTCTGACCTCCAAAACTGGTCCAGGCAGGAACCTGCCAATAGCAAAGTTGTGTAGGTCTACCGCAGTATAAACCAACACGCCCATCGGGGTCATCTCCACAGTGTTCACCCCAGTGCAGAGTACCAGATGCACCCCCAGGGCCGTGACAGTAACTTATCACCTTGTTTCTCAATGCCACTATCCACTCTGTTCATGCTTGAGCCAACTGTGTTTTCATTCATGAGTCACATCTATTTATTCCCTTTTCAAAAACCCCTCTAATGACTTTCCACTGCATGCACAATGAGAGTCAACCTCTCACCATGACCACCAGGGCCCGAATGATCAGACCCCTGCCAGTTCATCAGATTCATCTCATGGCCTTCACCTTCCTTGGCGCACCCTCAGTCTTTCTGCCATGGTGTCTTGAACTTCTAACATCTCTGCCTGGCAGTCTCATACATCTTGTCGCTCCCTCACCACCCGGTCCCTGCACACGGCTGCTCTCTCAAATTCTTTAGGTGTCAATGGAAACATTGTCTCTTCAAAAAGGCCTCCTCTGACCATACTTGCTGAATGAATGTCTTCTGCTTTTTATTCTGCAATAATGGTTCACTGTATTTTCCTCGTACTACTAATTTCAACCTATAATTTAAACGTATGCTTGTTTATTTTTGAATTGTTTGCTTTTCTCAGGAGAGTGTAAAAATCCACAAGGCTGGGAAATTTGCCTGGTACACAGTAGGTCATAAATAATTGTTGAATAAATTAATAAATAACTGAATTACCTATCACATCTTAATCCCTCCTTTAATGAATGTAGATCACATACCCTATACATTCTGAGGCTCCATTACACACCATTCTATCTTGTTCATCAGTTGTCTTGCCAGAGCTTCAGCTATAGGAAGTTAGAACAAGGAAAGGATTTCTTCATGGGTTGTTTCTCTAGAAATTGATGCCCAAATTAAAGGGATAAATGTTTGGCCAAATGCATTCAATGCTGTGATGAAACAATGCTAAACCAGCAGTCCAAGAGGCAATTTCACTCAGGTATACAACAACAAATACATTATTACATAATAATAAACCTTCTTTCCTTATCTCTATTCTTCAGATTTACTTTCTGTTGCTTTGAAGGTGATTGCTTCCTTCTACCCTAATAACATCACACCCAAATCTGAACACCTGGATACCAACTGTGGAACTGGGAATGTTACCATGGCATGAGGCCCTCTCCAATTCAATGCATAACCTTCTAAGGCCAAGCATCAAATCCTTTTCCTCTGATAATGGACGTAGCCGGGCTGAAACCAAACTTGATTGCCACGTTCTTGCACCATTTGGGGAATAGCTATTCTTCCTCCTGGTTCATCCAAGACCACCTATCTCAAGGTAAAATAAACCAGTATATTAACCTAGACAACACTTAAAACATAAACCTTACTAATGTCACAATTGATTTATTACATTAAAATGCTTAGTGCCAACTGAAAATGAAATTATGATACGCTATACTACACACAACGGGGTTTGAGGCCCAGTTGCTAGAGCCAGATTTTTTTGTCTAGAATGCCCTAACCTCCTGAACTGCCTGTGAAAATCCTATTCTGACTCCAAGCTCTGTGTCAAAGCCCTTGGACAGAAGGAACCCCCTCCCCCACCCCATCACAGTGAAGCCCCCTGGTTTCTTCCACTGCATGTGACACCAGTGTTGGGCTGTTAGCTCAAGGGGGCAGGACCTTTGTCACATGGACCTGAATGTCCTGTCCTAGTAAAAACTCAATATGGAATGACAGAGTAATCACAAATAACTGCATAGAGTTATATCGCTGAAGACTGGGTGCAAGCTGTGTTTGGCTTACAATTGAGCAAAATGAGGAGTGAGGTTGTTTGGGGCATCCTGCCGTCTCCTTGCAGGACCGCCGCCTCTTCATCAGGGTCAAAGACACATACAGTCTCACTCAATCTTTACTTCTTTCCTCTAATTAATAGAGCTTTTGTCCTAGCTCCATAGAGCCTTATCAGAGGCTAAGAGACTCTCATGCTAATGTCTTCCTGAAAATAACAAGATGAGGGTTGCCCATTTCCTTACATATTAAAACCAGGCTCTGTGAGACTTCAGGGAGATGCTTGGCAGAGTAAGGTCAGCTTATCCTCCTATCTTCTGGACATATTCAAGCTTAAACTTTTTAAAAATTATTTTTCATATGTTTTGTGTTGTTCAGGGATAACAAATCTAGATTTCTTTTTAGAGAAGTATTTCTCATTAACAATTGTATATGCCTAGCTCCAAGAATATGAAAAGACATTTTTTCTGACTCATGACAAAACCAACAGGTCAGTTGTCCAACACATTGAAACAGGAGTTCCTGCGTATAGAATGATGTACACGTGGATGGATAGGCTGCATTAATGTTCTCAAACAAAAGTTCATCCTTGGACTCACAATCAAGACATTTTACCTAAACAAGAAAGTAATTGAGTTCACAAAAATGCCTTGTATTTACAGAATGTGTTCTTACAATACTCAGTCTGCCTTATCAAAATGTTATGTAAACTTGTAGGTAAGTCATAATCGGGATATGATTTGTACTAAATGATGGAGAAATAGCCATTGAGCACCTATCATGCAGACACTGTGCTATATACTCTATATTATCTTATTTAGTCTACACAGTAACACTGTAAAACACAGGTACTAATATCTCCTTTTTGCAGGTTGCAAAACCATGACTTTTTTTTATGACTAGAGCTAGTAAAGTGGAAGAGCTAACTCAAAAATCCTCATGTTTTCCAAACCACATCAATTAGAAATACAGCAGACCTTTTCAACACGGATATGTATAAATTCACCATTTTCAAGAACTATTTCTACAAAATCATATAAGTCAGCAGGCCAACGCCAGAAAATACTGAAAAAAGCCAGATAAGTTACCATCACTCTATAATCAGACACCAATCAGAAATAATGGGGTAAGAAAAATTTATACAGGATTTATAACCTGAAAGGTATCATTCAATCTATAAAATGTAAAGTACAGCTAAGAAAACTTGATCAGAAAGCAAAACTTCAACCACACCATTAAACCACCTTTCAGGGTGTTTTACCATGCTAAGACATTCTGCTTATCACACAGGTTATTTTTAAAGGCTTAAAAAATTGGGGGTAGTGTATTCCTGTTTACTTTTTGGGGCAATTGCTCCTTCCTAACTCTAATGATACTGCTAGGAAGGGACCTGTCAACATGGCCATGCTCCTCTCTGGCCAGAACTGGGTGTGTGGACTGGTGAGCTAACCATGGCCTCCCATGCCTCTGGCCTCTGTGGCTGATCCAAGGATGGATGTGACTCAACTGGAACTCTTCCTTAGGATTTTTCTAGATGGTGGAGAGTGCTCTCTCTGCCTGGGCTGTGAGAATGTAAGCCATGGCTGTGACTCATTGCTGTGGGGCCACTCTTCTAGGAACAGCCTGGCTTGGAAACTAGGCTAAACCACAGGAAAAAGTGTAGGGGAGGAGATGAAAGGGGGAGAGAGTGAGAGAATAAAGACTTGTGAAAAAGAAGAGGAGGAAGGAGAGAGGACACTGAAAAACACAGACAACGGGACCCAGAGGCCCAGCACACCTGACTAACCCCAGAGACCATGGTTAGAATTCCCGCATCACAGAACTCACAGGCAAGCATCACCCCGCCTTTCTGTGGTCTGTCTAAAAACAGTCTCTCTTTTTGCTTAAGGTGTTCAGAGTTGATTCTATCACCCACTGCGATACACTTAAGCCATGTAAGAAAACATCTTCATGACTTTTTAGACTAAGTCCCTATCTTATTTCCACGTCCATGTCAAACATCAATGAGGTCACAAGTCACACCAGCAAATATTTATGAAGACAGGAGGAGGGGACAGGCAGTGTGACTTAGGGACAGCGAGGGCTGTACTGGAAGTGAAGACACAGAACACCTCATTGGGATGTAAAGGCTAAAATGAAAACGTCAACAACAGCTACAGTGTAAAATAAAAACAGCCTGTCATTGGGCAGCACAGGATTAACTAGTAACCAAAGTGTGCAGAGGCTGGGGAATGACATGCCCTTTCAGTGTCTGTAGTGTGCCTGAAACTACCTGCCCTGACACAGACTGTATCAAACCCAGGATGTGTGACACTGAGCTCACACTGAGGCAGTCACTTGCTGATCTCACGAGGGCTCTGGGTGTGGCATAACCCTGTGCTGTTGTCTTGAAATTACATCTTCATTTTGCACTGTTCCCTGAAAATTCTGTCACAGGTCCTGCATTAAGGACAGAGATAACATTTTTCTACAAGTGATTTAATTTACTGAGGCTCTTTTTGTGGCCTAGGATATGATCAATTCTTGAAAATGTTCCATGTGCACTTGAGAAGAATGTGTATTCTGCTGCTTTTGGCTGTAGAGTTGTGTTAGGTCCATCTGTTCTAATGTGTTGTTCATTGCTTCTGTCTCCTTATCTTCTGTCTGGTTGATCTGTCCTGTGCAGTGAGTGGAGTGTTGAAATCTCCTAGAATGAATGCATTGCATTTTATTTTCCCTTTTAATTCTGTTAGTATTTGTTTCACATATGTAGGTGCTCCTGTGTTGGGTGCATAGATATTTATAACAGTTATATCTTCTTGTTGGATTGACCCCTTTATCATTATGTAATGTCTTTCTTTTTCGCTTGTGACTTTCTTTGTTTTGAAGTCTATTTTGTCTGATACAAGTACTGCAACTCTTGCTTTTTTCTCCCTGTTAGTTGCATGAAATATCTTTTTCCATCCCTTCACTTTTTGTTTGGGTATGTCTTTGGGTTTAAAGTGAGTGTCTTGTAGGCAGCATATAGATGGGTCTTGTTTTTTTATCCATTCAGTGACTCTATGTCTTTTGATTGATACATTCAGACCATTAACATTTAGGGTGATTATCGATAGGTATGTACTTATTGCCATTGCAGGCTTTAGATTCGTGGTTACCAAAGGTTCAAGGTTAACTTCCTTACTAAGAATCTAACTTATCTCACTTAATGTGCTATTAAAACACAGTCTAAAGGTTCTTTTTTTTCCCCTCCATTTTCTTCCTCCTCCATTCTTTACATATTAGGTATCATATTCTGTACTCTTTGTCTATCCCTTGATTGACTCTGGGGAGAGTTGATTTAATTTTGCTTTTGCTTAGTAATTAACTGTTCTACTTTCTTTACTGTGGTTTTATTACCTCTGGTGTCAGTTATTAAACCTTAGGAACACTTCCATCTATAGCAGTCCCTCCAAAATACACTGTAGAGATGGTTTGTGGGAGGTAAATTCTCTCAGATTTTGCTTATCTTGAAATTGTTTAATCCCTCCTGTAAATTTAAATAGTAACCTTGTCGGATAAAGTATTCTTGGTTCAAGGCCCTTCTGCTTCATTGCATTAAATACATCATGCCACTCCTTTCTGGCCTGTAAGGTTTCTGCTGAGAAGTCTGAGGATAGCCTGATGGGCTTTCCTTTGTATGTGATCTTATTTCTCTCTCTGGCTGCTTTTAATAGTCTGTCCTTATCCTTGATCTTTGCCATTTTAATCACTACATGTCTTGGTGTTGTCTTCCTTGGGTCCCTTGTGTTGGGAGATCTGTGCATCTCCATGGCCTGAGAGACTATCTCCTCCCCCAGATTGGGAAAGTTTTCAGCAATCACTTCCTCAAAGACACTTTCTATCTCTCTTCTCACCCCTATAATGCAAATATTGTTCCGTTTGCATTGGTCACACAGTTCTCTCAATATTCTTTCATTCTTAGAGATCCTTTTTTCTCTCTGTGCCTCAGCTTCTTTGTAATCCTCTTCTCTAATTTCTGTGTCATATATTGTCTTCTCCACCATATCTAATCTGCTTTTAAAACTTTCCATTGTATGTTTCATTTCTGATACTGTCTTCCGTAATGATTGGATCTCTGACCAGAATTCATCCCTGAGTTCTTCAATATTTTTCTGTTCCTCCATGAGCATGTTAATGATTTTTATTTTGAAATCCCTTTCAGACAGATTCATGAGGTCGATTTCATTTGAATTTTTCTCTGGGGTTGTATTCATAATTTTACTTTGAACCAGGTTCCTTTAGCATTTCATATTTGTATATGGCGCCCTCTAGTGTCCAGAAGCTCTACTCTCTGGAGCAGCTCAGTCCCTGAAGCAATGTCGGGGGTCGCAGGGGAGCGGTATTGGTGTCTGGGGGGAGGAAAGAGCTGTTTCCTCCTTCCTGGCTGCTATACCTGTCTCCATGGCCAGAACCAGTGGGCTGAGCACATAGGTATAAGCCTCTGTGCTTTGCATTTTTAGTTGCTGTAGATGGGGCTTCCCTCTGGCTGGCCTAATGCCAGGGTAGGGATTGTTTGTTTGTGAGCCAGTGGGGGTGGCCGGGAGAAAGGCTCAGTATCTGTGTATCATGGAGGGGGTCCTTGGATCTCTGTAGCCAGCCAGGGAGCTGGAGCTCCTGAAGATCGTGAAAGTTCCCAACCTGGTGGGTAGAGTGCACCCGGACAATTTTGTCTACCTGTGTTTTCTCTCCTGAGCAGTAAGCTCTGTGCAATCCTTGGCCCTTTAGCAGCCCTCTTGCTGTTAGGAAGTCTCTCAGACTGCCCACCTTTCTTTTGTCTCAGAGCAGCCAGATATGGATCCCTGTTTTCTACAAGCGGCTAGAATCTCAGTCTCTCTAGGTATTCTGTCTGCCTTAGCTTTCCAACCCCCTAATCACGAGAGTACCATGAAAACACCATGAAATGTAGGTTTGTGCTCCCAGATCAGATCTCTGGAGTTAGGTATTCAGCAGTCCCAGGCCTCCACTCCCTCCCTGCTCTGTTTCTCTTTCTCCCGCTTGTGAGCTGGGGTGGGGTAAAGCCTTGGGTCCCATCAGATCATGGCTTTGGTACGTTACCCTGTTCCGCGAGGTTTATTCTTTTCTCTAGGTGTATGCAGTTTGGTGCAGTCCTCTTTCCTGTTACTCTTTCAGTATTAGTTGTATTAATTATATTTTCGTATATATGCGGTTTTAGGAGGAAGCCTCTGTCTCACCTCTCATGCCACCATCTTTAATCCTCCCACTGGGTCTGGCTTTTCAAAGGAGCCCATTTGGCAAGAGACATAATGTGTCTCAGAATTCACGGGCAAAGTCACTCTCACCTGCCATGTCTTCCTCCTTAGTCCTCTCTTAAAAGCAAATGATTTAGGAGAATGAGAAGTCTGCAGTGAAAAGCATTTATAATCTTCCAAATCACAACACTGCCAAATGTACGGCAAGTCACCAAGTTGAGCTCAAAAGTTCAGGGTATATTTCTAGGATTGGGAAGCACAGGCTGAAGTATAAAAAGAGGATCTGGTTGATTTTATGAGCTCCTTAGAAGAATGAAGAAAAGCTAGTTCTGGTCATGTCAAATGCATAAAATATCATGCAAGAGTGAATTTGCTATCAATAGGCTACCTAGAAACACATCTTTGTCTCATGGAGAACAGGCTCCCAGGGCCTGTCCCATCAGGCAGCCATGCACCTGATTAGTGCCAACATGTTCTCCCAGGTGGCATCTCAGTGGCTGCAGCCACCATGGCAGTGTCACCCATGCTCTCATTCCAGGATGGTAGGGGCCTGGCCACAGGCCCAGGCAGCCTCCACTGTGCTGCCCCCTTGCCTAGCCACTGCTCAGCCCCAGTAGACCCCAGATGCACGGAGGCCTGACCTCCTGTCCAGGCCACCAGCTCACAGATGGTGACCCGGCAGTGCCAGACACTGACTGGCCGGCTCTGTGCTATGGTGTTTCAGGCCCTTTTCCAGAGGAACAAGTTTAGAGATGAAAGGGGGCAATAAAGGACAGGACAGGAACTTGCATGTGATGTGCCAAGGTAAAAAAAAGTTTCCTCTTCACAATTTTCCAAACAGAGCAAACCTTGCTTGGCAAACAACTGATGATTTATAGCTAAGTCTGAAGGAAATGAACAGTGGTTCAAATGTGCTTCCTTTTCAGCAATTCTCTCTCTAACCTGTCTCACCTGCCTGGACTTTTGACGAAAATGACATCTTTTATGTCAGCCCCTAATGATGCATTTTGAAGTAGAATAAGCTCATTATTTTAGAGTGGATGTTTAACATGTATTCCTTCTGTTCCAGCAGCTCCCTCTTTCTGTCCACTATTCACTGAGGGATGGTTTCTTCTATGATAAAGCTGTGGAATCTAACTAATTCATTATGGGAGTCCACACAAGTTTGGCAGGATCTACATGCTCAATAAATGTTAGCAATTAATTTCGCCTGACCTAAGGTGAAATTATATATGAAAACTAAGTGGACAGCTATGATCTTATATGTAAGCAGGACCAAAATGAAGACAAAAAGCAGAAAACTGTGTACTTCGTGGTCTGATGAGAAAAGTCCCTTAGGATGTAAGTTTTCTAAAGATCTTAAAGCAAAGTCATTGTTAAGTGCAAGGATATGGGAATGGATAGTAAATGGTCTCAGTACTACAGTTTGTTTACAGGGTGGATTATGTTTCCTTCGTATTCTCCCACTAGACCCTCCTTTTTGGGGATGCTATCCAGGGAGGGCTAGCTTCCTTCCTGAATTAATATTTAAGACACCTCCACAGAATTTCATAATCACAGTGACAGAGGCTTTCTTTCATATACCTAATGGGAGAAATTTCCCTTCATTCCAGAAAAGATTTAGAAAGTGTCATGATGTAATTGTAGAGAAGTTTTGAAAGATCTTTTAAAAAATATTGATCATCTGTTTCTTGGTGATGCCTGGGAGAAATTTTGATACAAATGCTGAAATGTTTATAATATCCCATGAATTGAGCAAGAACAAAACAAAATAAAAACGATTCATTTTACCTTTATACTTTACAGTCTTCACTATCAGTCTTTTGAGTGAGTGGCTTTATCACCTCAGTGGGGTAGTTCTACTTGTCTTACATGGTCTGCTTTTCTGTGGTTTCCTCACCACAGAAGTTGTTTTACCAGGCAGAGTCCTGGCAAACCATCACCCAGCTGTTTTCTGTAACATCACAGCCTCTATGCCGACTCCTCTTATTCAAATTCCAAATTTGCCGAATCTCAGTGCCCTCTTAGGCCTGATACCCCAGGTTGAGGGCCATCTAATTTTTCGTTCGGGCTATAAAAGTTGGCAACCCCAATGGTGTCACACCTAATAAAACACCAGTTTTAAAATGCCATTGTGCAAATGAAAAAAAACCTACCTCTCTTGTAGAATAAGTTTGTTCTCTTTCTTCCAAAGGTCTTTAAAGTCAGAGCTGAATTCATGCCAGATGCTGAAGAAAACATTTGGGGACACTTCCTTTTCTCCAATTTTTGGTTTCATGAAGAAATAGGCTGTCGTCTCCAAAAAGCTGTCAAAGCGTGCACACACAAGAACATAAAAGCTGTGATTACTTTCCAATATGGGATATTCTTTCCCCATCCAAATGCTGATTTCACTCATGCAGTTACTATTACCAAGAGGACTCAACCTCTTCGGGCAACAATAATAGTTCTTTTATGGTTTCATGATAGAGTTTCAGATACAGATAGAAGCATCTGACAAGATTCCTCCTTAAACTGGTAACTGCCCCCAGTCCTACTCCATTTTCAAAATGAATCACTTTGTGTCCGACATATTTCAGAAGTGACCCTGTAGTCAAATCAGTATATACTGGAAGCAGTGGATCTATACGTTCTTTCTACACTCTCAACATATGAAGTATCAGCCATTTGCCCTCCAAACTAATATGCATTTCTATATGTGCATTATATTGCTTATATACTCTTTGGCTTTCCACATTGCTGTGGGGGAAAAAAAGTAAGAGACCCAGGAGAGGCTGACAAAGTCTCCTATCAAGGTCATGGCAATTCATCCATGGGTACCAATACAGCAGCCGACACGGTGCTAGAAGATGATAGCACTGTCTTCAGAAGGTGCCACTCAGAGGTGGCTTCATATAACAACTACACGAAGCTTAGAAGAGTTTCAAAATGGTTATTTGACAAAGAACATAAAACTAGTAAATGGTAGATTTAGGACTTAATAAAAATCTTCCATTTCCATAAACAATGCTCTTAAAAGGACCTAGGCCAATAAAACTGTTAATCTCAAGATGAGGAAGCCTGGGCAGGTGGTCAGAGGTGGGCTGGAGTTGCTGCAAAAGGAGTGGCATTCTAATGACCCTGGCCCCTCTCCCCTTTTCCCCCACTTTGGCCAAGGCCAGGACTATTTCTGCTATGCAAAGCTCAAATCTGATTTACCCTGATATAAAAATGTCTAAGGTAACTTGACTGCCATATGTGTGTGGCTTGATTAAAAATGTGTACACACATATATACACTGACACATCTTTGTGTATGGAGTCAGCTTCCAATTCCAACTATGAAACAAATAATATGCAAAATATCTCACTGAGATGAGCATTAAAAAAAGAGTTGTATAGGATGAATTGGCTCAGAAGGTATCAGAAACTGAGCATGATATGCAAAATCAAGAATTCACAGCCACCCCTGACTATGGGTTACCAATGTGTGGCTCGTCTGCTGTTTTAAAACATGCCCATGGTTGCCTCTGAGCAACGGCATTCCCAGGGATGCCACTTTTAGATCTGGGGAGAGATGACATCACTGATTTGATTAAATATGCGGCTCTTGGGAATTATGTATTTCTCCCTAGTTAGCCTAGTAGGAAAAATGATAGAGTGGAGTCAATTAATTCTTAGAAAGCATCAGGCTGTGACATGGACATGGTATGTGAGGATTTGGCTGCCACAAGCTATGGTAATGACATTAGAAGGTGTCCACAGAATGTGTTGATGCTGTGATGGCTGCCAGGAGAGTAGATGGCAGAACACATAAATCTAAGACATATCTAGGTCATACTTTATTAAAACTGATAAAATATACACATATTTCCCTCCTGGGAAAACTAATCATTCTCCTTACATGCCTAAAGACTATTTATGACCTGCATGGCTGAAAACAGGTCTCAAATCCTTTCACTATTCATTTATTCTTTTTCATCATTTTTCTGATATTTAAGCTTCATAAAATTATTACAGACCAAGCCAGTCTGTTTGGGAAGCTACATCTAAGCTGTCGTAACTGGTTCATCCATGCAGCCATCTTAAAACATTTTGAAAGGTCTCTCATAAGGCAGCATGGTATAAGGGAAAATGTAAGAATTAGAGTGAGAAGGCATAGGATACTGATTCCTGACTCTGACTAGCTTTACGAGCAAACCATTTAACATGATTGTGACTCAGCTTCTTTCATTTGTAAAACAGAAAATATCATAAACAACTGTTTTGAAATCCAATGGAAACAATGAATTTCCAAGGGTTTCTTCGATGTTTTAACACATTAAAAGATTCAAAAAGATGTATCTTTTTATATTGCACCTTATTTTACTTTACATATGTTATATATTGCATATTGCATATTAAAGATATATAACTATATATTCCTTAAAATTTTTATGTAAATAAAGACTTACTAACACTCACATGATCATTTCCCCTGTAGATATTTTTGAGGTACTGGCATGCAGAGAGGCTTCTGAGAGTGGTAACAGTTATTCTAATTATTGAATAATTTCCTCTTGGCTTTGTTATAAATTGCCCACAGAGCTTTAAGAAGGGAACAACTTTTGACCTTCTGTTCCTTCATCTATAAAATGGAGGCTCTGCCTGATTCTCAGGGTTGTCATGAAGATTAAATGAAAAGTGCCTAGCAACTTATAAACTAAAATAGCGATATATGTATTAACTTTATAAGAGACAAGTATCTTTCATTAAAAATGCTCTTTGTGCAAAACTCTATGAATTTGTAAGACAAATTAGTATTCTCCTACTGATTTAAAGTCAATGTGTGAAATTACTTAATAGCATGATTCTCAAAGAGGATGTATGTCCGGAGCCTTTTCTTTGGAAACGGCCATGGTGAAAGAACAAGAGTCACCTAGGAGTGTGACAGAGAGTAAAGAATTACCTGAGGATCGTGAGTGCTTCCCCAACTGCATTCAACCACCCACTGCCTGGAATAATGCATAAATGCTTTTCCAAAATAGCCAAGCAAATAACAGGGCAATAATATCTACAAGTTACCAAGGTATGTTGTTTACCAAAGGCATTTTTGGTTATGCAATCCCGCCCAGCATTAGGTGGCATTCAGATGCTTCGAACTTAGATGACATGAAAGATACCCATATGGGTGTTAGGGATAGGTTCCATCCTTTCTGACTCTACTCCTTTATCTAAATGAAACCGGGAGGGTCCCATCCACCATACAGCAACACAGGATCATTACAGAGGGCAGATGTTTTTATCTGGGACATTTCTCACTACACAGGCTGTTCTGTGAGACTCTCTTGAAATGGCCATGGCACACTAAGGCGCCAACAGTGAAGTGAACTGTAGCTGTGACACTAAGAAATGCAGCACTCACAGTAAGAGAACTCCAGAGGTCCCTGAACAAGAACCTTCTAAGCTGAATTCTTAAATGGGCCCTTTCTAGAAAAGTTCAGCACTTTTTTCCCTACGACCATCAGATACTACAACTATACTGCTCTGCATGGAATCAAAGAGCACCTACGGAGTTCTGAAAAGATGGCTGAAAAATAGCGGCACTGTTTTGGAATTTCGCCTAATACTACCTCCCCACACCCCTCCTCCCCACACAAAAACAGAGAAATTAACTAAGATATTAAGATCAAATCTCACGGAAAATATCTACAAAAACATATGTCTGATATCCCACAAGCTTCAAAATGCAAACAGGTGGGGCAAACCACTGACAGCACAAAGATGTTGTCATGTGTTAGGAGGAGACAGAGGGAAGCAACTCCCCTAAAAACAGGAGAACCCCTGATTCACAAACACGCACTCCTAAAAATTAAGGGCCAATATGAGAACTGCAGCTGAAATTGGAAGGGGTTTTATACACTCTAGTGCACGGAGAAAGGACTTTTAGGAAGTCTTATGAGGACTGCAGGCAGCCTGAGATATATGTACTTTTAGTACCCGTCAAGAGAAATTCTGTCTTATAACAAAACTCTGCACTCAGAGGAAATGCTGGGAGTGGAATTCAAAGTGCGCAAGTTAATTGCAAGGACAAAGAAAATAGGAAATGCCGATATACGGGAGAGGAGAAACTTGCAGACAGTATGAGGTCTGTCTCTCTTTTCTTATCACTGTGAATAAGCAAGATAAGAGGAAGCTCTAGAGCAGTGAAGCTATAAAAGCTATCCTCACTCATCCCTTTCTCCTCAAAGTTCAATGCAACTAAGTTCATATAAAAATAAGCAAAAGAAAAATACTACAGTGGAAGAAGTATGCCAGTCAAATACTGAGCAGAGAACTAAGTGGACATGGTTCTAGTTTTTATCAGACAAACAGACCCCAAGACAAAGAATTTTATCAGAGGATCATTCATAATGACAAAAACATCAACTCATCAGGAAGACATAACAATCTTAAATATTTTGCATCTAATACAAGTATCAAAACACATGAAGCAAAAAAGGCAGAACCAAAAGGAAAACAAGATAAAATCTTAATTATAATTGGATATTTTTACATCCCTTTCTCAGTAATTGAGAGACACAGAAAAAAAAGTCACTAAAGACACAGAAGATTTGACTATTACCAACAAACTGACCTAATTGGCTTTTATAGAATATCATAATCAACAATAGTAGAATATATGAGAACACATGAAAATATTCACCAACACATACCATATGCTAAAGTCATAAAATAGGTCATAATAAATTTCAAAGGACTGAAACTATCCAGAATATATTCTCTGACTACAATGGCTTTAAATTATGAAACAGTAAAAGTAGCATAACTAGGAATCTTCAATTTGGAAATTAAATAAAGCTAGTATAAATAAACCATGGGCCAAAAAAGTAATCACAAAAGAAATTAGAAAATATTATTTCAAACTAACTAAATATGAAAACAAAATATCAAAATATATGGGAGCAGATAAAGCACTATTTGGAAATGTAGAGCTTTAAAATTCCTATATTAGAAAAATAAGGGTGGAAAATGCATGATATAGGCACCTAACTCACAATGCTAAAGAAGATCAAATTAAACTTGACTAAGTAGAAAAATGGAAATAATAGAAAATAAACTTTACAGAAAATCAAAACATCAGAATTTGGTTTACTGAAAAGTTTAATAAAACTGATAAACCCCTACCAAACCTGATAAAGACAAACAGAGAGAAAATATAAATTATAAACACCATAGATGAAAGTAGGATTTTCATTATAGATTATACAGGTCTTAAAAGTATAATATGAGATATCATCAATAATTTGATGCCAATAGATTTGACACCTGAGATGAAATGGACAAATTTCTTAAACAAAGCATTCTAAAACTGACAAAAAAAGAAACAAAAAATATAAATAACTATAGATCTATGGAAGAAATTGAAATTATTTTTTATAAACTTGTAATGAAAAATAACCCTTTCCAAATACCTGTAGTCCAGATTGTTTCACGATTACATTAACAAACATTTATTGAAGAAATAATGCTAACTTGACACTAACTCTTTCAGAAAACAGAGAATGAAGGCACATTTCCCAATTCATTTTGACGCCAGCATTACTTCTGATGTTGATATCAAAAACAGAAAAACATATTATGAAAGAAAAAAAGGGAGACATTTATAGACTAATATCTCTTGTGAACGCAGGTAAAAACATCCATAATAAAACATTAACAAATTAAATGCAGCAATTTCTAAAATGGATACTACATCATGAACACCTGGGGTTTATTCCAATAATACAAGTTGTCTTAACACTAGAAAAGCAATCAGTGTAAGCTGCCACATGAACAGAGTAAAGAAAAACCATCCAATAATTTCAATAAATGAAGAAAAAGAATCTGAAAAAATTGAGTTCCAGTTCATTACTATAGAAAGGAAAAATTCTCTGCAAGGTAGAAATGAATAGAAGTAAATTCACACAATTAAAGTGGTGACATCTGTGGAAAACCTATAGCAACACTGTACTCAAAATTATACATGTTATATAGCTCGTCTATTTATATGATGTCCAAGTATATACAAAATTAACTTATACTGATAGAAATTAAAATAATGGTTGTCTCTTCCGAGAGTTGTGGGGTAAATAACAGATGGAGGCAACAGAACCATTTTAAATCATGTTTGGATGGTAGTTACTCAATGAACTTATTTTATTGTATAAATTTTGTTTCAGTTAATGCAAGTAAGAAAAACAAAGAGAGAAAGAAGGAGAGTAGGAAAGGAGGAACAGAAAGAAGATGAAAAGAAGGAAAAAAGGAAATTGTGACTAAGTCCCAAACAAAGTGATTAAAAGAAAAAGGAAACCAGAAATAAATTAATGGTTCTACAGACCAAGAGAACATGCCAGAGACATATCTATAAAACAAATGAAATCTGTTGGCTAATCCCTTAAGACATGCTAAAAGAAATTTAAAAAACGATAAAGGCTATAAGAAATCATAATTCAAATTAGAAAACTCAAAAATGAGATGAACTTAGTAAAGAACAAAATATAAATTATTTCACAAATGAAGACCGAAGAAGTAACAGAAGAGTTCACAAGAACACATAATTTAACAGAAATAGAAGATGAAATGAAAGTTTTAAAAATTAAAAAGAAATGAAGGGAAAAAAAGATCTAAGAGAAAATTACAAATATAGAAGACAAGACAAACACACCTGTATAAAAGCCTCCACAAAAGACAACCAATGCAGAGTGGAACAGATCACATATTTAAAAATATGATTCACAATGTGGAGAAAAGGAAATTCTCATGCACTGTTGATGGGAATGTAAATTCGCGCAGCCACTATGGAAAACAGTATGGAGGTTTCTCAAAACACTAAAAATAGAAATACCGTATGACTTAATTCACTTCTGGGAATTTTCCCCAAATTCACTAATTCAAAAAGATATATGCACCCCTATGTCTATTGCAGCATCATTTACAATAGCCAAGATATCAAAGCAACCTAAGTGTCCATCAACAGATGAATGGATAAAGACAAGGTGGTATGTATAAATACATTCTCAACCATAAGAATGAAATCTTGCCATCTGTGACAACACGGATAGATACAGAGGGCATTATGCGAAGTGAAATAAGTCAGACAGAGAAAGACAAGTACCATATAATTTCACTAATATATGGAATCTAAAAACAAACCAAATCAAAACAAACAACAAAAACAGAAATATACTCATAAACATGGAGAACAAACTGGTGCTTGCTGCTGGGGAGGGGAGCTAGTGGATGGGTAAAATAGGTAAAAGGGGTAAAGAGGTACAAACCTCCAATTATAAAATAAATTAAGTCACAGAGATGAAATGTATAGCATAGAGAATGTAGTGAGTAATATTTTAATATCTTTGTATGGTGGCAGTTGGTAACTACACTTATTGTGGTGAGCATTTGTGATGTACCAAACTGATGCATCACTAATGTTGTACACCCGAAACCAATTAAATACTGTATATGAACGATGCTTGAATAAAAAATATTTTTACAATAACATTTTTCTGAAATAAAGATACTATAAACTACACATTCAAGAGCATGCCAATAATCAACACTGAGACATATTTTAATAAAGCTACTGTATTTAAAAACCAAGGAAAAAGAAAAAACAATCCTTTGGCCATCATGCAGAAAGACTAAGTTCCTTACAAAGGAAATAATCTTACTATCATCATACATTTAGACAAAAATACCTTATATCAGTAGGCAATGGAATAACATATTTAAGATACTAAAGAGAGAAAGTGTGAGCCAAATATTTCACATCCAAGCAACCTAATTTTTTAATATAAAGGGCACAGGAAAACTGTTTTCAGGTGAAAGAAGTTAAGGACTATTGTTCTAATGACCTATTATTGAAGACTCTCCTAGAGAATAAGATTCAGAAAATCAAGATGGCAGAAGGGACATTGACGTAAGGATTGGCAACTCAAGATTCTCAGTGTGGGAAAGGATACAGAATGACAAATCTTACAGTTAACAACTCTGCCCTGAATTTGAATTGGAAGTGCTAGTATGAACCAACAATGCATTTTAATTCTAGTTCTGTCCACTAAAAAGGCTAGTCACAATACTAATTCATTAGCAATTAACAATACTAAGTCCATTGTGATCTCCAAAGACCATTCTAAATAACAGACCCAGTCCTGTTTGAAGAAATGGCTCAATCCAGGTCTGGGGGAAAAAAGGACAAAATGAACCTGGATTGTCTTATCAAAGAAGATAGCAAGAAAGGTCATGTCAAAAGCATTCAGAAGTGAACTTAAAGAGGGAATGTTGTATATAAGTAAGAATAATGACTTGACTGAAACACAGAAAAATACATTTAATTCAACAAAGTCAATACAATACTTAAAATAAAATACATTTATTCACTGTTGGAAGATACTGAAAACCAATGCATTATTTTGAAATTGGGAAAACTAAGAGAAAGAATCATTATTTCCTATATGAACCATACCACTGAATAACACTGTGCCAAATGAGGGAATATTTTTCTCTGATAACAGATAAATTACAAAATGGTGCCATTTTACAAATCCTCATAAATCAATACACCTAAACATTGATTGTCAAAGTCTGGTAATATCATAGAGAGACATAACCACACATGGTGTAAGTCCATTCGGTAGAACACACCACATCCTATGAAGTCATTTGCCAAAATATTCAAACCTGAGACCAAGCACCTAGAGCTATTTACCAATCAATCTGCAAGAAATGCAGGACGGAGGATCATGTCAACCTGCACCAATAGGATACATTCAGAAAAACCCAGACTTTGGAGAAACTCTGCAGGACTGCTATGGATTCAATGTTTGTGTCCAAAAAATTCATATGCTGAAGTGCTAATCCTCAAGGTAATGGTATTTGGAGGTGGGACCTTTTGGAGATAATCAGGCACAGATGAGGTCATGGGGAGGAGCCCCCATGATGGGATTAGTGCCCTTCCAAGAAGAGGGAGAGACCAGAGCCCCAGTCTCTGCTGCATGAAGGCACAAGGTGGCAGCCATGTGCACAGCAGAAGAGGGCCCTCGCCAGACACCAGGTCTGCTGGTCTTTGCTCCTGGGCCTCCCAGCCTTCAGAGCTGTGAGTCAGTCACTCAGCCAGAACTAAGACAGTGACAAATGATCTACTTTCTTCAATAAATAAATTTCAAGGAAAGAAGTGTTGGGAGGGAAACCTTTTACAAGACTTAAGAGATATTGTCTAATTTTAATGGTTAGAAATGCTTTATCTCCTGCTTCAAACTAACAAAATAAAAACACTTATATATGAACAAATTGGATTTTGGAACAGAGACTGGGTATTTGGTGACAATGGGGGCTATTATTATTTTTAGGGGTGAAATTGGTTGTGGTTTTTTTTAAAGGGTATCCTTTAGAGATACATACCAAAATACACATGAATGAAATTACATTTGTTGAGGATTTGCTTCAAAAATAATATGGGAAGGGTAAGTGGGCAAGGGAATAGACACGAAATTGATAATTGCTGAAGCTGGGTGATGGGCAGACAGCAGATCAGCATACATTCTTTACTTTTGCACATATGAAGTTTTTCATAATAAAGAATTTTTATTTAAATTACAACTGTGCACACACAGTTAACACAAAGGATGGCGGCTCTAAGCATCTTTTCAAATGGCATTCTAGAAACATTTTTAAAAGGCTGGAACACTGCTTGAAAGACCTCTACTGGATATTGTTTTTGACTGTGAGTTATGTTCCACAGATAATAAAAATAGACAGCTTTGATTTCCTTATTTGAAAAGGGGCCACACCACAAAATGAGAATTATATTCTTTTAAACTTCTCATCTGTTTTAAAGGCAGTTCTCTGTCTGGGAACTGTGCACATAAAGAATGACTCAAAAGTTGGTTTTTATTACAACCAAAAGAGGTGCTAGTAATGATCCTAAAATAGCATTTTCTTGCCACAAGTTATGATGTATATGGAGAAGCATGTTCTCTGCAAATGGAATATTGAAAAATGTTATATGGTCTGTTATTGCTATCAGTTATGTCCCATCTATGAGCAGGATTTGCCCCTGGTCATATAAAGCCTTGAACTGAAGCCCGACACTACTGGCAGTGTGTACTCTCCTGAAGTCTTAGAAAAGCACCACAGCATTCATTTAATTCATCAGTAAGCCACAAGTAACGTGTGCCAGGCACCACAAAAGGCAGGACAAAGATAATAAAGAAAAGTGCAATCTCTGTTCAATCACTTCCTCAAAGAACACGTCTATCGGGTTAACAAACACAAGAATCAAGGTGCTAAACAAAGCAATGGGCCATGTTATGCCTCAAGTTTGCAGCTACCAGACATTCACGGGTGCTCTTAGAATTGGATCACCCTCTGAGTGGCCGCTTTGCTATCAGATGTCTGTTCCAGGAAGGGTAAACTCTTCCATGATAATATCCAGAAAACATTCAGATATTTATTTCTCAACAACCTGAAAACATATCCAAAACAACACAAGACAGTGGGTGGCAGGGTGCTCCGGAAATGGTTCCTATAGAACAAGAATGGAGCTCCAAAAGCCTCTCGGGGAGTCATTGCAAGGTGGGCTCATCTTCAGAGTCATCAGTGTTTTTACTTTTTATTGACTCATGCCAGAGAGACTTTACACTCCAATTAAAGTGGTGCTATCACATCATCTTGGCCACTGGCTTCCTGCTCCCCTCAGTCTGGTCTCACAGACTCCAGTGTTCTGATCCTGCCCTTCATCGCCTGGAAAGCCCTTCTTCCGATCTCCACATGCTGTGTTTCCCCTCTGTCAAATCTTTGTTCCAAGGTTCCCTCCCCATGAGATTGTCCATGAAAAGCCAAAGAAAGATGGTAACCCTGGATTCTCCTAATCTTTCTGTTATTTTTCTCCACAGCACCCACTCTCATCAGAAACAGGAGATACACTGTTTCCCTGCTCACCGTCCGTCTCCGCCACGGGACCTTGTCCTCCAGGAGGCATTGCTGTCTTTTCCATTCATTGCTTCATGCCCAGCACCTGAATGGCGCCTGGCATACTGGAGTCATTTGGTAAATATTTCCTTAAAGAAGGCTTCTCTGTTGATCTGGTCTAGACAGTTCTGGGGGGAAGTTCTGATTGTTAGTAACTTTGTAGTGGAAAAAAATCTGATAGGCCTCTTGTAGGCTGAAGTTAAAACACCAGCACTTTGAATCTGAAGGACCAAGATTCAGTACTGGCTCCACCCAAAGCAGACCTTTGCTGACTTGATTTCTCCAAGCTTTGTCACCTCATTTGTAAAATGAGAATGACAATACTTCCTACCTAATAGGACCCTTGTGAGGACACAAGGAGATCAATTATACAATGTGCTTCATGGAGTTGCCAGGCACAAAGGCATCCCAGAAACCTGCTCTTCAGCCTTCGTGGCATGTTTGCAGACTATGAGGAGGCCTGGCACTTACTCCTTGTACAGTCATGTTAAGGAGCAGCGATTCCTTCCTCCCCTATGTCGCCCCATAATTATGAGACAACGTGGGGCCTATATATAAATTAACACTGATGTTGATGTCAGTTTCCTAGGGGACAGCAGGCCAGTGCCAGTGTGTGGTGACTGCCCTCACCCACTCCTCCCTACTCACTTGTGTGGCTCATCACACTGGCTTAGGACAAAGTCTGCAGAAGCTCCTGCCAAGAGAATTCCTCTCACTTTATTATGTGGAAGGAAAAACACATCCTGTTACCCTGGCATCATATAACAGATGAACAATAAGGAATTACATCTTTACTCTTGACTGTTTTGTATGACTGTGTCATAGCCCATGACATATATTTCACGTACACGTGACACATACACACACGCACAGCTTCCTGGCACCGAGTGGCCACACATAGCACAGTCAATGGCTCAGCAAAGAGGTCTGCTGAGAGAAATAAACCCGTTTAATTCAACTTCCCCTTCCACCCACCACAAACACAGCTGTAGTTATCAGGAAAGCAAGTACCACAATTCAGATCTGAGTTCTTCTGTTTGGTTACATCTCCAAGCTCTGTGCAGACAGGAACAGGTCATTTATGAATTTCCTCTCTCTAAAGCTAATGCCAACAAGCCTTGGGACCAAAGTCCTCCCTCCCTGGCTCAGCTGCCTGTATGGCAGTTCAGGCTGTTCTGAGACACGGCTGCGTCTGTACTGTGGGTGGAGGGGAAGGGTCTGATGAGGTTGTTCCTAAACACACTCTATGATCGGAGGGGCCTTTCAGAGACTCAGAGATAGTCCCCACCCAGTCCCAGTGGGCTGGGGTGCCTTTGTGATTCCTCTGTGATTGTCCCTCCTTTCTCCTCTCAATACCATCAGGTTTTTTTGGAGTACAGCAAAAAGGCCAGGTACTAAATGAGCATTTATACACAGAATAAGAATTGTGTATTGATAGCTTAACCTAGTTCTTATAGACAGACTCAAGAACATTAAGCATCTCAGCATTAACCACAAGGCCAAGGGAGCATACCAGTTTAAATGAACTGTCAAAGATCATCATCATAAATCTTCCCTTGCGTTTGCCTTTTTTATTGTGCAATGTTGGATTTTGTAATGTTATTCTTCAGAACAAACTAAAATCTCAAGAGGAAGATCTATTTTCAGTTAAAGCCTTCCATAAGCAACTACAATTTTTGGAGTCCTCAATCATCATCTTCATTTCTACCTCCTTCCTCTACCCCCCATAGGAACTTACGTAAAGTGTAACAAATTTTATTACTCTAATAAGGAAGAATAAATCCCCCTTCATTCACTTTTAAAAGGCCTTTGAGGGGGTCTTCTGTGTCTTCTAAAGTGCACAAAGAATTCTCTCACAATAATCATTTTGCTCCAGGCAATGGAAAGTCAGAGGAATCCAGAATGTAAGAGGAAAAACTGGTATTCTTTTCCCTTAAAATGAAGAACTGGTATTTCTACCTTCAGGGTAATTGTGATCTCAAAGCAGCCAAATACTGTTAGAGAAAAGGCACCTCAACATGAGAACCACTGTCAGCTCACACAAAACATGGAAGAGAAGCTTCAAAATTCAAGTGACACATTTTCAGGAATTGTTTGGCCCTGGGGACAGTTGAAGTCAAGGCCCAGTCTGATGCCAAAGATCAAGTGAGTAAGAAGACCCGAAACTAGGAGCTAGACAACTGTGGCCGACCACTGAAGGCAGTTTTTTTCTCCTTTCTCCTGTGGCACTCCAGATTGGTGTCTGAACTGACCTCCATCCAGTCTATGTCCTGAATCCTACCTATCCTAAAAATCTCATTTTACTACTTTACATCACTTTTCACCACTCGTAAAATTTTTGTCTCTATATACCACTCCATCATTGTACCTTAATCTCTGAGGAAAGAAAAACCTTCAGCATCTCTCCATCAAAATCAAATTTTTCACCTGGATGGTCTTCACCCTACTGACAACTATTTCCTTCAGAAAAATATTAAATCCATTGTCTCCTATTTCCAGCATCTAATCTCTCTTATTATTGTCGGCTTTTTCTCCTGGCTCTGAAAGCACATAGAGTTTTCTCCTTTCAAAAATATTTCTCCCAGCCATGCAGACTCATTGAAAGACACCATTATTTACACATAGTTACTTTATAATTTAATGCTTCTGTGTCCCCAGTCATTTTCAAATATGACTTCACAGACCACCCTTCCACTTGCTTTTCTCAGGGGTCCCCAATCTAAACATATGACTTTGACCAATTTTCATCCTCTTGTCCTTAAATGATGGTACCATTACTATTGCTTACTTGAACTTGAAAATAAGAAATCATTAACAGAGCTTTTATTTTACTCTTTTAGATTAATAAACCCATGCAAATGGAATTAAATATTATTTTTATTTCCCTTTCATGAAACTCAATTATAGGAGCTTTGATTCACTTCATGATCTTTGGGTTAACTTCAGATTTACAGAAAAGTTGAAAAGATAAGATAGAGAGCTCCTGTACAGTCTTCAACCAGCTTCTTCTATTATTAACTTCTTATACAATCAGTACATTTGTCAAAGCTAGGAAATTAATACTGATACCATGCAAGTGAGAGGCATTCTCTTGGCAGGAGCTCCTACAAACTTTCTTCTGAGTAAAGTGAGATAAATTATACAGATGAATAGGGGTGAATGGGTGAGGGAGGTCAGCCTACTCTGGTGCTGGCCTGCTGTCCCCTAGGAGGCTGACATGTTGACATCAGTTTTAATTTATATCTAGGTCCTGTGTTGTCTCATAACTATGTAGGGATAAGCAAAAAAGGGAAAGGAATTGAAATCATACAAAGTATGCTGTTTGACCACAATGGAATTAAATTAGAAGTCATATATTAGACACATGTTTATATTAGAATACAATATATAATATATATATCATATAGTTATGTTAGATATATTAGGATGATATCAGGGAAATCTCCAGGTCATTTCTAAATGCTTCATAGGCTAAAGAGACTGTGTCAGGGGAATTAGGAAATGTTTTGAACTGAAAATACAATATATCAAAATGTGTAAGATTTAGTTAAAGCAGAACTTAGATGAAAATTTACAGCATTAAATGATCATATTAGAAAAGACAGTTCTGAGATCAATGACATAAGATTCCATTTTGGAGAACTAGAGTAGAAAATGTAATTTAAACTTAAAGCAGCAGCAGAAAAAAAACAAAAACACAGAAATCAATGAAATTGAAAACAACAGAGAAAAAAATTTTTTTAAGTTGTTTTTTGAAAAGATCTGTGAAATTAATTAATCTCTCAGGCTAACTAACGAAAAAAGAGAAAAGATACAAATTAGTAATATAAAAAAACGAAAGCTGGGTTATTGCTACTAATCCTATGGACATTTAAAGTCATATTATGAACAATGTATGTTCAAAAATTTACTAACTTAGGCAAAATGGATCAACTATTTGAAAGACACAAACTACCAAACTCTCACAGGGAGAAATAGATAATCTGAAGGCACCTACACATAGTAAAGAAATGAAATCAACAATTAATAACTTTATAAAAAAGACTACCAGGCACAGGCAGTTTCTTTGGTGAATTCTGTCAAATCTTTAAAGAAGAAATTATACCACCTCTCTACAAAGTCTTCCAGAAAACAGAAGCAGAAGAAACAATTCTAAACTCATTCTATGAGGCCAGCATTACTCTAATACCAAAACAGGATAAAGACATTACAAGAAAGAAAAACCACAGGCAAATATCTGTCTTGAACACAGCTGTAAAAATTCTCAATAAAATATTATCAAATAGAATTCAACATGAATAAAAAGAATAATACACCATGACCAAGTGAGATTTATCCCAGTTATGTAGATGGGTTCAATATTCAAATTAAATAATGTAATCTACCACATCAACAAGTTAAGAAAAAAAATCATCTGATGATATCAACTGATGTAGAAAGGGCATTTGACAAAAATCTAACACCATTCATGATAAAAATTCTTAGCAAATTAGGAATAGAGAACTTCCTCAACATGATAAAGAACACCTACAAAAACCTTTTAGCTAACATCCTACTTAATTGTGAGAGACTGCATGCTTTCCTCTTAAGACGGGGAATAAGTCAAGGGTGTTCTCTCTATCACTATTATTTCACACTATACTGGAAGTCTAACTAATGCAATAACACACACAAAAAAGGAAATAAAACATATAGATAGGAAAGGATAACATAAAACTTTTTTATTTGCAGATGGAAATGTCTACATAAAAATGCCAAATAATCTACAGAACAGCTCCAGGAGCTAGTAAATAGTTACAGAAAGATTGAAAGATATAGGTCAGTATGCAAAACTCAGTTGGTTTCCTAAATATCAGCATTGAAAAATTAAACTTTGAAAAAATATATATATAATTTACTATAGCACCAAAAATGGAATACCAAGGTATAACTCTAAAAATATATATATATATACAAGCTATATATGAGGAAAACTACAAAACTCTGATGAAAGAATTCAAAGAAGATCCAAATAAATTAAGTCTGTGCACATGGATAGGAAGAATCAATATTGTTAAGATTCCAGTTCTTCCCAACTTGATCTGATACATGCACTTCCAATCAATAACCTAACAAGTTATTTTACAGATATTGACAAACTGACTCTGAAGTTTCTACAGACAGGCAAAAGCCATTATAACACTAGAGAAGAAAAACAAAGTCGGAGACTTTCACAGTACCCAATTTCAAGACTTACTCTAAAGCTACAGTAATCAAGACAGTGTGGTATTAGCCCAAGAGTAGACACAGACATCAATGAAATAGACTAGAGTTCAGAAATACACTCAAATATAGTTGACTGATCTCTGACAAAGGAACAAAGGCAACTCAATGGAGAAAAGACAGTCTTTTCAACAAATGGTACTAGAACTACTGGACATCAATAAGCAAAAACCAAAAAAGAACCTAAAAACAGATGTCACATCTTTCACAAAAGGGACAGACCTAGAATAACTGATCAACGACCTGTGGAATGGTAGTGAGAAAAGTTGAATAATCTGAATGTGTAAGTTATTTTGGAAAGGGGTGACAATATTAAATAAATTAGTACTTGTTAACTAAAAGGTAACCTTTAAAAATCAGAGAAACAAAATGTATTGTTTCTATGGCAGCCATGAGTATGCATCTTTCAGACCTCCCATATTTCCAACTGCAAATAACCAAAGGGCCTCAGATTCTGTGCTGGGAAGTCAACCAGTTCACTTTCACGGAGGTCCGGGGTTGCTCCCAGCCAGCAAGCAAACATGGCAGGGATACTGATGTAGGTGCAGTTCTCGGGGACACAAGACTCTGCTAAAGGGCAACTTTGGCTCAAGGACTTACCAGCTTTGCCAATACTTTATTGTAACTGCTCCTTAGTGCAGTCTGAGATTTTTCTCAGCCAGCCTTCCTTCCTTCCCTCTCCTCCACAGAAGCTGGATGGAACTGCCTCTAGGTGTAACAGCTGTCCCAGTTTCTTCTGGCTCCCTTCCTGTTTTTTCTCTATAAATCCTGTCCTGGCCCTTCGTTCTTGGAGAACCTCAATAATGTAAGCAGGACCGAGGCAACAGTCTCAGTAGCCTGAGACAACAAGCACTGAGATGGGGTTCACTCACCTTCCCACTGTCTTGACTATATTGTGGGGCATGGACAGACCCTGGCATAGCAAAGGCCATCAGGTGTTAGAGATACCACCAGAGTTAGGCTAAGAAAACACCCCGGCATGGAATGTCCTTGCAGCTGTGATGATTCAGGGTGTTGGAAACAAGGTGAGAACAATGCCACATAGACAGTGGAGTCGGCTGACTCTCAGTGAGTTGGATAGACACCCTGCAGAGGGATAATGAAAGACCCAAGGCATGGATAAGTGGTTAAAGATGCTAAAGGGCCTTCTTGGTAGCTTGGAAAGAGGTAGTTCTCTCCTGCAGTGAAATGACAGAAACAGCTGAGCATAAAAACAAGATTCCACAGTTAGAGTTGCAGAGCTTGAGAGACATATTTAAGTGTTTAGCGAAAGCAGGTCTGATAAGCTATAGTCAGAGACCTAGATGAGAAAACCCGGGATCCTGAAACAAGGGATAGAGACATCTGATGGTCCCCCCTGCAGATCCATGAAGCTCTTACGAGTCTGTAGAGGCAGTCCACTCTTCTCCAGCAAGAGCCAGTGCGTCCTCTATGCTAGAAGACACTGCGGAAAGCAACAAATGCCCCCGCAACCCCAAAGCTTCCCCAACTCCTCTCTTGGTTGCTAGGAGACAAGGTGACATCCCAGCATAACCCCGCCAGGGAAGTGCTAGACTAAATAAGGAAAAAAAGAGATTATACCCCCAAGGAGCTACAAGAATTAGCTATCACACAGTGGCAGGAGTCAGGGGGTGGCTCCCACAGGCCTGCAGTAGGTGACGGCCAATGCAGAGAAAGGCAGACGTGCCCACGCTGTCCGGGCGAGAGGAAGAGGGAATAAAGAGGCTGAGGGGAACGGGCATACCCATAAATATTACAGGAGTCCAGGAAACAGCGAAGGATTATTCCACGGGAGGCCCCAGCGGGCCACAATTCACAAGACACTAGTAGCAGGGATACTGGCTTCACCGAACAGCTCAGCCGGCTCTTCTGTTCAGGCTGGAAAGACAGTAGGAGAGGAGGTCACAGCTGACTCATTAAAGTCTGTGGGGAAAATGGAGCCCTGAAGTACCAGGGGTCAAGTGGCAAAGTCCAGTGGCCAGAAGCCTGGGGGCTGGAACCATCATAACTGAGAAAGCAAGGGGCAGACAAGGGGGCCTGGCCTGCAGGGAGTATGGGGCTGCTCAGCAGATCAGAGCATCCTTAGGGGCAAAACAAGGGTGCTGCCTGACATCTACAACCAAAGAAAAGGGCAGAACAGAGAAACAGGATAGGGCCAGATGCTCCAATAAAACAGCAAGCTTCACTGCTCAGCTCCGGAGATTGAGCCAATTTCAGACCCAGAACCCACTGACCAAAGGGATTGTTGGGTTCCAGTGAGGAAGCACCCGGAAACGTTGTGGCAAGTACAGACTGTAATGATTCCCTTGATCATTCCCCAAGAGTGTGCAGCGACTACTCAGCTGGCTGTAGACTGGACAAAGAGAAACAGCCAGACATCCTGAGGGCTCTGGGACACAGGGTCTGAGCAGACACCCACAGCTCATGACGGCCACCTCCCCTGGCATGGGGCTTCCAGGCTGGGTGATGGTGGAATCCTGGCTAAAGGACACAGTTCAGGTCTGGCCTGAGGGCACAAGAGGATGCCCACACCGGGGCAATAGGGAGAATCCATAAATTGGATTCTTTGCCCATAAGGATATAGGAAGGTTGAAGGTAAAATTATGGGTCATAACAAATAAATGCTAGCCAAAAAGAGCTGAGTATTACCTATATTAATGCCAGATGAAACAGAAATTTAGGCAAAAAACGTTACCAAAAAAGGATAGCACTGAAAACAAGATCAATTTATCAGGATGATAAAGTAACTGTAAATACATAGGTACAAAACAAAACCATGCGCAAAATACACAAAGCAAAAATGGCAGAACTCTAAGGAGAAACTGATACTTCTACCAGACAAGTCTTTACTGTATGTCCTTGGTAACCAACAGAAAGAAGAAGACAAAAATCCAGTAAGATCCAGACTATGGGAACAATTTTTAAAATCAGTTTTAAACTATAAGCAAATACAGAGAATTGTCTCTGACACTAGGACACTGAGGTCAAGCCAGCTGGAATACATACACACACTGACTATCTTCTGGACCATAAAGCAAGTCTCAAAAATTCAAAGAGTTACTCTCACGTACATAATTTTCTTTTATGTTGTCTTTATGTAATTAAAGCAGAATAAAAAGTGACAGCTTTGAAAAATCCCTTACATTTGGAAATTTAAAAACACACTTCTACATAACTCCTGGGTCAAAGTCCTAGTAAGACCCTCACTGAGAGAACCACTGAAAATATTCTTCAGAAAGAAGAAAATGTAATCCAGAAGAGGAATCTACAATCAGCAAGACAAGAAATTCATTAAATGCAGTTGTTTATTTAATAAAATACTGATACTTAAATGATCATTGATTTTTGTGCTTAAAAACTGGTGACTAAAACTTGAGATAACAACAAGAAAATTAGGACAAACCATTCCTTGCATTCTTTGGAGTAGAAATAAAATAATTAGTAACATCAGTCTTTGTTTGAAAACATATTTTAAGGTAGCCACCAAAATACTAGAAATAAAACCTATGAATTCCAATCCAGCAAGGGGTCAACAGGGGTAATAAAGAGAGGAGATAGGAAGGGAGGGGTAAAGAAAAAAAAGCCACTTAAGTATATACAAAGTTGATGGTAATAAATCAAAATATACCAACAATCATCATAAATAGAAAAGATTTTACATTACCTATTACAGAAAGTCTTTGAGACTGGATATTAAAATAAGACTTCAGATAAACACTGTTTGCAAAAGACATTTCTAAGCTGAAATACCCCCAAAAAATAAAACAGAAAAATTTATACCAGGAAAATATTGAAAGCTGAATAAGTATTAATAATAATAAGCCGTATAAAATGTAAGGCAAAGAACATTAGCGGCAATAAAGAAAGAATTGCATAATGGTAAAAAAATAAAGGAACATTCCACCGAGATGATGAAAACCATCAAGTTTCAAAATATATAGCTAAAAATCATTTCAGAATTAAAAGATGAAAATGATTTCACATGGCATGGATTTTTTTCAAAGTAACATTATTTTATATACCACTAATAAAGAAAAATAGCCAATATTAGGAGCCTTAATAAAAGAGGCCCTCTCCCCCCCACCACCCCACACACATCATAAATCAAGATACCAAAGAGCTCATGTAAAAGAAAATAAGAGAGAAATATCCACACAGAAAGAGACAGTGAGGGAACTTACTTTTCTCAACTCCAGACATTTGAAACCAAAAAGCTCCCTTGAAAAATCTGGATCAGACGCCAGACAGAAATCATAGATGTTTTCCATATGAATTCACACACTACCAGATCTCATCAAACAAACAAACAACCTCAAACAAAACCAAGAATTTAATTTAAAGCAGTTTCAGGTTGAGAGTGCCCTTAGCTGACCAGTGAAAACAAATTCAAGTGCCCTGGAAGAAGCTGACCCCCAACCTACAGTGAGATGCAGTCAGTTGTGAGATGTATTCCAGTTTTAGAGGTAGGAAAGTGTGCCTCTGAGAACTGATAAATCATAGAACCACCTGCAACAAACTGAATCTTTACAATAAATATGAATATTTATTGAAAAAGACTCCACATTAGATCACAAAGGAAGTCTCAGTGGATTTTAGAGTCAGTATCAGACAGGCTCAATTTTGCTGCAATGCAATTAACTGGAAATCAAAAAGAAAATGACTGGAAACAAAACAAATGAAACTCATACATTTGAAACAAACACAAGGAATGTACACAAATAACTCATTGTTTGAAGAGGAAACAAGTTATGACTGAATAGCAAAAAAAAATTTACATTTACATTTCAAAACTAACAGGATATAGTGAAAGTAGAACTTAAAGGCAAAGTTATAGCTATAAAAACATGATTTTAAAGCAAGGAAAACAAAATAAATAAATTGTTCACTCAACTGACAAAGTCAGGGAAAACACAGGTTGCAGAAAGAAGAGATAACTGAAGAGTAGAAATGTGTGAAATAGCAAACCAGTCAACCAAAAAAAAAATATATATATATATGTATATGTATGGGGAGATAATCAATTCACCAAGATATTTAGTTCTTCTAAAAAACCAACCATGAGGTGATAAAGGCACAAATAGCATTAGTAACAGAAAGGGACATAAATATGATGGAGGGAGGTAGAGAAGGATGGTGGTAGAGAGAAGGTATAGGCGGGGAACTGCTTTTTGTTTCTTTATTGTCACAGTGGCTCTCTTAGGATGATGACAGAACAGGTGTAGAATGCCCCTGGGGGAGAAGGTGGAGTCAGGGGGGGAAAGGATCCCGAGGAGACATCTGATGGGAAGAGATACTTCTCCAGACAGAAGGAAGGAGAGGGTAGGTGTACACAGGAGTAGGTCCAAGTGCAGAGAGCAGAAGGGATTCTGTGCAGAGGATTTACTCGGTGACCTTGAGTGTGGATAGGAAGGCTGAGGCAGAGCAGGTGATGGAGGGCAGAAGTGGAAGGAGGCTGAGGAAGCATGGAAACAAGAGTACTTGGAGGAAAGTATCTAGTTAATCTGAAGATCTCATGCTCCTGGTTGAGGCTGGCAGTGTTTAGAGCACAGGGGTGAGCCTTAATGAACTCCGCAGTTCTCAAAAGCTGTTATCACCACCCTCACCTATTTGAAATGCTTAGTAAGTATTTACTGAACTGCAAACTGCCAGCCTGCATCTAATTCAATGCTGATCATCTCTGCTGTCTAGGTACAGCATGCTTAACTCTTCACACAGAAGCTAAATTACCTAACATGCTCAGTTTCCAGCTTACCCATACAGCGGGGATGTTGTGTAGAGTCAACAGTGCAAGAATCATTTTACACATAACATGGATTTCCCAGGTCAGGGGGAACCTTCAGTATTAAAAAAATTCCAGCTATTTCTTCATGACAGGGTGCTCGTGGTCAATATTACATAAATCGGGCTGTGCTGCATGAAGGCTAAGGCTATTTCTCCAGGCAGGGATGGCATTTCGAATCCCAGCCATTCGTTTGTGGGTATAATTTTCAGAAGACACATACAGGACAGACATATAGACAGCCAAGTTCTTCTGATATGTAACAGATTTCCGAAGAATCTTAAAAGTCTGTACTGCAGAGGGCTCCGCTTTGAGAGGCAAAGCCCGTCTCGTACAGCCGAAACATGAGGCCTGTACGGCATTATGCATCCCGTTTTGTTTCCTTTCTGTTTGCTTTCTCACTGACATAATTAAAGGGGACAACAACATATACATTTGTAAATAATCACATAAATATATCATATTTATATTTTCCTATGCACTTTACAAACCATTTTAACATATATTGCTAGTTTTGCCCTTGCATCCCTATGCATAGGACAGGAACATAAGAAGTGAGTTACAGACCCTTATTTGGCAGAAGAGCAGCAAAACATCCCTACAAGCACCAGTACTTCCTTCATTTGGACTTTAAGATGTCATACCTGAATCCTACGACTGTCCAACACTTAGGATTCACATAACTTTCAACTTTTGAGGTGGCCTGAATTCCAGTTTTGACTCTGCGCTACCTCATTTCCTATTACTGGGGCAGTGATTTAACAGCAGTGAGAGTCTTTCCATTTCTTTATCTGCAAAACAGGCACTATGAATGACCCTGCCCATTCCTCAATATTCCAATATAAGAATATTGAACTCAAAGCCCTCCCATCCCTCATCTCAGACACAGATCCAATATGTACAGGAGATACAATCTTCATTCCTGTGGCAATAACAATTAGAAATATTACAGAGCTTCCTTCACAGGTAGTAGTGACTGATCACTACTGAAACGCTGAAATGCATGCCACAGTTTAAGCTCAGAGATCTGAAGGTTGGAAAGAGACAATAATAATACTCAAACAATATCTGGCATTTTAAAAATGTACTTTTAGTGCTTGGAAAAATCTCTGCTTCACTAGCCCAACAATATGTGTGAGATATTCCTGGCATGATGAAGCTGCGTAGCAATGCTCCCCTGAGTGGTATACCTTTTTATAAGAGTGTGTGCAGGGCCTCACGGTTGCTGCTGATGTGGAAAACAAGCAGAAATATTTGCAAGTTAATTAGATTCTTTGGCACCCTAACATTTTTGAAGAGAGTAATACAGTTAGAAACATGAAGAAATATTATTTCATTTCGAATCCCTATCTCTAGGACCTATTTCCTATGATTTCTGAACATAACAAAAAAACCCAAATTGCCATCAGGGAGACACTGCTATAAGGTAACACAAGCCACTGGTAACTGTGATGGTTTTCTTCTACTGTGTTGTCCAGGCTGAGGATACCCCTCTGTCTTTTGAACAATCTGTTCTCTCATTCTTTTTCTCCCAGAGAAAATACGTCCTTCTTTTCCCAAGAAGGCCAGTTGCGATGTGCCTCTATCAGCCATTCCTAGGCCCATCTTAAGCCCAACAAATACAAGAGATCAAGTTGCAGAGGGCAAGCTCCACCATTCAGTGATGAACCCATGAACCAGGACTAACCTAGCAGCACTGGCCATTAAAAATATTTTGGCCAAGGAAGCTCTCCAGTTCTTGTGCTACTGTTGTCAGCCTTCATTTCTGACTGATAGGCATGCTTGTCTTCCTATGCACAAGCCCTTCCCAGTTCAGTTCCCTGTCTCCTCCTTGTACCTATGGCTCCATGGTTTGGGGGCCATGAAACCCACCACCAACTGGCTCTGCTGGCTCCACTCCTAAGTCGCCTGGGTTCCTGTTCATTCAGGGGGTGGGGAGCATATGTGTAGCCCCACACCTTCTTTCTCCAATATGTTTAGTTGCTATTTTTTCCTTAGTAAAACCATGGCTTTCACTAGATGACCATGTCACCCATAATGTTTTTTAGTGGAATCCTTACATTTTCCTGTCTCCTAAGCCCTCTATTCAGGGAGTCAAGAAAGGGAGTCTCTTATTTCTTGCTCTCCAGAGTCCTCCTGACCACTGTTGTGCCGTAATGGAACCACCCCATTTTTGGAGTTCATTACATCACTTAGAGTTACGCAGTTCTCTCCATGATTCTAATTCCCTGGTGGCCATCAGCCATTAAATCAGTTTTCCTCTGCTTTGTGGCTATTAAAATGATCGTCCTTCTCGACACTTCTGATAAAAGTAGCCAGCCCTGAGTTTCCACTTCCTCATTTTCTTCAGCTCTTGTAATACAGCTTCTGACCCAATTACTTAAACTGGGTCAAAACTCAAATAAAACCATTTTTCATAAGGGTACAGATTGTTTTGCCATTACTGAAACAAACACTTTTGCCTTCAGCCCTACATCATAATCATTCTTAGGCTTTTCTGCTCCCTTTGATTTACCTAGACTTAGTAACACAACACTCTCCTATCTCTCTTTTGCCGCTTCGAATTGACTTCTCTCCCCATTATATCTCCTTTTCCTCTAGTACACCTCAAAAGCAGAATGTTTTATGTTTTGGTCTGAGGCCTCCAAACACCTGTGGATGCTGGCTCCTGTAGATGTCACGCGCTCTCAGGGCGTCTGCCTCTACCTGTTCACGCTGATGACGTACAAAGTGCCATCACCTGCCAAGCTGCATCTGTGGGCTTCAGACACAAACACTGAACCAAACAGTCACCATTTCTACCTGGTTGACTTACATACACCTCAAACGTCTCATCTTATCCCCATCTCAGTTTTAGAAACGTCCACATCAGGAAGTATTCTAGACCAACCCCAGAATAGGCCATGAGACTACAAACAGAAAAAAGTCACCTTCTTTCCAGCAGAGTCAAAGAGCCTTCAACAAAGTCCAAGATGTGTATTTCACACCAGGACAGAGAGCCCTCCGGACGTCTATGAGAAAAAGCACGAGTCAGACCCAAAGGACTGCCAACAAGGACACTGTGAGACTTCTCAGAAGCAACCTGAAGACTAGAAGCCAAGGGGCGATACCTTCATTTTTTAAGAGAAAATAATTTTCCAGATAGGATTCTATGTCTAGACAAACTATTACTCAGGGGTGAGGGAATACATGTTTTAGAACTTGCAGGTCTCAAAATCTCATCTCACATATAACCTTCCTCTAAAGTACATACTGTAGGATGTCCTCCTCTCCCCAAAAGAGGGGGGTGCCCTCGAGAAAGCAAAATGCAAAATCTAAGAAAGAGCGGCCCCCCAAAAGTTAAGTAGCTGATGGCAGTGTCAGGATGATATCTGAGTCAGAGTCTCAAAGAGACCCGTGCAGATCACAAGGATGGAAAGCTCAAAGAGGAAAATAAAAATCAATGTCCTATCTTATTAGATATGTTTGACTATGTGGAAAACAGTATTGAGAGAGGCTATTGGAGATGGGGTTGACTATTCGAAAAAATTAAAAATAGGCTCAGAAAACACTAAGCAAATGAAAAAAATTCTAAACTTCAAGAAGAAAATATTTTAGCTATGTATGAAAAAAACCACATACCACACGATCTCACAAAGCAGTAACACTGAAATAGAGGTATTAAGCAAACACAGAACATTTAACTAAAAACTGTAATGCAAAGGCTAGAAGAATGAAGGGGAGGTAGGGTTAGGAGTGAGCTAAGACTTCATCTACTGTTATTGTAAATTAATAGAGAATGCTAAATTAATAAGCGATGAAATAGCAGTACAAGGATATCACTAAAAAATGTAGCAGAGGAAACAGCTAAGGGAAATATCAGAGGGAACAGCAGGGAGGGTGGAGCCGGCGGCGGCTGCTTTTTGTTATAAGCCATGTGGTACTCCTGACTTTTGGAACTATGTCTATATTTACCATTAAAAAAAAATCAATAAAAACTAAAATGAACTAGAGAGGCAAATATACATATGGAAAAATATGAGGAAAACAACGCTGAAAAACTTTTCTAAACTAACTTGACTCCCATGTATCTCCACAATTTGTTACTTAGTAGAACACCAAGGAACAGTGAATCACTTAGAAATAAGTGACAAAAATAGAAATGAGCATTGATGTTCTGTGCCTATGATGTTTGCAAAGCTTCTCCTCATTCTAAACCCTAGAAATAGTTCCCAGTATTTTCTTCTAAAATTTCAATTTTATTTCCTCAGTCCTTTTGCAGTTTGGTTGATGACATGAGGTAGAAACCTAGAAATTGAGATATACTTCTAGAATCTCATTATTGTAAGGCTGAATTTCCCCATCCAAATTCTAACTTCTAGAATCTCATTATCCTAAGGCTGAATTTCCCCGTCCAAATTCTAACTTCTAGAATCTCATTATCCTAAGGCTGAATTTCCCCATCCAAATTCTAACTTCTAGAATCTCATTATCCTAAGGCTGAATTTCCCCGTCCAAATTCTAAGAGCCTGTTGCACTATTTTAGAATGTCTTCATTATGCAGTTCCATCAGTAACTGTCAATTTTTCTGGAGTGCTAGATTTACCTAATGAAAAACTGCAAACAGAAAATCTTAATGGTAGGGTTTTCCTTCTGAGCTGGGACTTAATAAGTCTTTTTAAAGATGGAATTGAGAAAGAATAATTTTTAAAATGCCAACATTTTTTATATAGGTATATTTTTTATATTGGCTAGCAAATCTTTTTTTTTTCCAGTTACATACCATTATCAGAGAGCTGAGATCTTATCCTTCACTCGCTGTCCTGTAAATCTTACACGTAAACATCACTGAATTTATTCTGCATCAAATACTAAACATTATAATTGAAATAAGTTATCAAGTTCTGGCTTTTGACATTTAATTTTCTTTCTAATTTTTTTTTAATCTTTTGTCAAAATAGTACTAAAGCTGGTAGTTATTGTGGTTACTGATTTTTCGACATTTTAACATAAAAAATTACTTAGATATGCATTTCCTCATACTCCTAGCATATCTTGACCTTGACCTACATAATAAGGTTATGAAAAAATGCTATTGTCTTAAATCAATACAATATTTAACAACTACAGATTTAGCAAAGCAATAAAGACATTTATCACTATTTAGCTTCTTGCTACCTCTTGCTACTTGTCTTCTTCATTATCTGGGTGTTTCTATTAAAATATTACAGTGCAAGATAATTATGGAGTTTACACAAATGTTACAATGCTGAATAACTGTGTGCGTACAACTTATGGGGAAGGACAGGAAAAAGACTCTCCCTTCTCCCAATTATTTACATTAGGAACCTAAATCTCAGTCCATTAAAACAGAACCTCACATCTTCTATAGATCCTATACATGAAAAACACATTTAAAAGTATGAAAATGTAAAATGTCCTATGCAAATACCCTATCTATAGAGGTTGCTTTTAAAACGAGGTTGAAATTCTGTAAACCTACATCTGAAAACATGGCTTAGCTATTTAAATAGCAGAGTTGATAAGACATATTTCAAATAAAGTTGAGAGATTTAGAATATTATCTTAATTTACTCATATCTAACCAGGAACATATGGGATATAACTTAAGGGAAAAAGGAAAGATAAGTTGCATGAGTTAAAAAAAAAAAGAGAGAGACCCACATTTTATATTCACAAGTAAAGAGAGAAATTAAAAGGTCCTTAACACAGATGAAAACATATGTATGTCAACCTGCAAGGCACTCTTTCTCCTAAGACATGACTGGAGGGTCTGGAGGCCTTATGAGAAGCAAAAGCCACTCAGCTTTAGAAGGTAGACTTGGAGGTCCGAAAGGCTTTTGGTTTTATCTTTTGGTTATATCAGCACACTGATTTATAGTTTGAATATCTGAGACAATAATTTTCTGGTTCTTAGTTTGCATTCGCCTACATTTTAAGTTCTCTAAATAAATGACTACAAAATACTGGATTACCAATACACAACCATGCTTTTCGACTCTCACTGAATGTTCGAAATGAAATCAACTTTAAAAGACTGAAGTCAAAGTTTCAGGTCATAAAAAAATGAATGTGCGATTTGGTATAGTCTGTACTAGATCTTCATTTACAACACTCTAGAATATAACCAGATAAAAAAATGCAAAAGTCAAGTAGGGATTCTGTGGCATCTTACTACACTGATGGACAGTGACTGCAATGGGGTATGGCGGGGACTCGATAATAAGGGTGAATGTAGTAACCAGATTGATTTTCTTGTGAAACCTTCTTAAGAGTGTCAATGATGCCTTAATAAAAAAATGCAAAAGTGATTGCAATGTCTATTATCACATCCCATTTCTAGTTTCCCCTCCTTTTTCCTATTTATTGGAATTATTTTCTGATTGCTTACTGCCTTTTTCATTCTGTGCTCATTCTGGTAGATTCTTAATTACGAGTATTCAGGAAATCTTGTGGCCTGGTTTCTCATACATTTTTTAGGCCAATTTTGAAGACCATGCCAAATATTTTCTTTCTCTTTAACTTGATTCATGATCATCAAATCAAAGAATTTTGATCAATTCATGAATTTTTTCCCAGAAATATTCATGATTTTATTGCTAAACAATGTAAGGACTACACACAAAAACAAAAAAGGCTTTAGGAATTATTTTATAAGGACATACTTTCATAATATTTAAAAATAATCCCCAGTCACTCTGGGAACTCTTTTAGTGGGCTAAATAATATACAATAAGGTTTGGCAACTATCTGGAAGTAACATGCAAAATCTACATTTATTCATGCTAATCTAGGGTTTTATATGCCAATAACAATCTTACTCTTTCAAAAATCAGTATAGATGCAAATTTCCACACCACAATATTACCTGAGGGATTAAAATATATTTTCATTGCAAATATGCTAATGTTTCTCCATAGGAGACTCTGTGAACAGGGGTAGAGTGTGACCTCGGTCTTACCCAGATGGGCTGATGTCATTTGCGGGAGGAGGAGGCAGGAGAGGGGCTGTGGAAAACCTTGGACCTTTGAAAGAAACTGCTGTTTTGAAAAGTAGAAAAATGCATACTCTTTCGGGAAAAAGTTGTGTTTATTGTACACTTACTGTGTGTTTAGCTACTGTGTTAAAAGCAGTATTTATATGAATACGTTGCTTTCTTGCAACAAATGAGAAGAATCAAGATTAGAAAGATTAATTAGCTTGCGATGGACCTAGAAGTAGTTGCTGTCTTCATCCCTGGCACTTTCTGCAGATGGACAACCTCAATGGGGCCAGAATCTATGTACTTTGCTCCCTCCTCCAACTCTGATTAAAAACTTGGAGGTAAATGCAGCTGTAATTTCTGCTGATCTAAGTCCAAAAAAAGGGAAACCAGGATTTGTTAATGACTCCACCATACACCTTGCCAAGTGCGGAACCCTGCCCTACACCTGCCTCATTCCCACCCCTCCTGAGGCTGCTTACCTTTATCTTGGACTCTGGGGCACCTGAGAAATTCCTTTTGGGGTATCACTTAAGGTGGTTCTCTGTAATTCTTTATAACCAAATGAGCCCTTACTGACAATCTTTTAAAGCAGATTTCTAATTTGCCCATGAAATGTGCATATATAAAGTCACCTATGACTGTTTCATTTTCTCTTAGTTTCATTCTACCCAGAAAAACCTTTCCTTCCTCTGAAAGCGATCTTAGACTACTTTTATTCAAGTGGTTTTTCTAGAACATCTTCCGTGCTGGAAGCAGTTTCTGAAGCCAGATAATCTTAACAGATTTGAATCATGCTACTATGGTTAAATACATGTGCTAAATTATTAACTCCAACCATTTCTACTTTCTCTTTACTAGCATACAAAACAGTGGGCAAAATATCATATCCTCTCTTCTTGCACTACCTTCACCTGGCCCACCCCCTTGTAAGAACATAGAGCTATGAGAATCCCGAATAAAAATGTGGTGGTTTCGTTACATTTCTTCTTGGTTGTAGAGGATGAAACTTTTAAGAGTTCTACCTCTGTCAAGTTGGCAAACGTAGCTTCTGGAAACACTCTACAAGTCTATACCAAGCTCAAACATATTTTTGAATATTGGAGTAGGGAAGACTTTTCAACTCTATACAACAGGAACAAGTGTCCATTTTTAAGACAAAACTTTGTAAAAGGGCAGAAATCCTTTGACGTGTTTTTTCCCTTTTTAATTACTAACCAAAACGAAAAGGAAACATACTAAACTCTCTGAAGCAGAAGGTCTCTCTATGCAGAACACACAAAAGCTAACAAAGAGTTTCAAGACAGACCCCCACCTCAGAATATTTTTCATAACTGACAAAGGCTGGCAAATCTGCAGAGGGTCTCATACCTTTGGAAGTCAACGGATTTTATGAAAATTTAAATGCAACTACAGAAGAAAATTCCTGTATCTAAACTTTACTACGTGGCCTGAAAGTGAAAGAGTGTGATATGTGCAGGCTTCTGCCACTGGCCCTAGGGAGCCTCCCTCCTGCAGGCCTCCAAAGAGTAAATCTTCAGGCAGGACTGGAGGCAGTTAACTAAGAAATCCAAATTGGAAAATAACAAACTCCAACTTTGTTTTACTTTATCAATATTGTTAAAAGAATGATGTAATTGTTTGGGGGTTTTGCAAAGACATTCCATGTCACTTCAGTTTTAATACCAGGCTGGAGCCTGCCTGGTCTGCCAGCATAAGCCAGATAAACACAGACCTGTAGTCTTTCTATTCATCTCTGGATAGTTACTCAGAAAGATTCTGGAAAATATGCCTATTATGAACTAAACATTTCACTTTTCATTTTATCCATGTGCCAGAAGTCCATTCCTTGGATAAACACTTTACAAACTGACACTCTAAAAGTCACTAAACATGATAAAGTACGTGTGCATCATTTCAGGACTGATTAAATGTTTTCTCTCCCGTGACAAATGAACAGCTACATACTATATGAAACGATTGGAACCAACATTCATTTTCTTCTTTCCTTTATTTTGTCGTCTTTATTTTGCATGAAAGATTAATTTTCCATTTCAACTCATTTGTTATGCAATCTTGGCTTTGGTAAAATACCACTGAAGCGATATTACATGCAGAAATAGTATTTTTTTTTTTTAATGTGTGATTTAAGATTCTTCCACAAATGTGCTTTCTTCCAGTACTGCTTTTTACCTTTTATTACTGGTTGTTTCCAATTGCCTTTGCTATTATTTAAGTGAAATGGGGGGTGGGGTGGGGGTGGAGCAGAGATTTAATGTATTCTCATGTAGTCTCTTTAAGAATTTTTTTTTAATGGCATTGAGGTACATTAAATATATTTATGAAACTATACAGTCAAACCTTCATCACATGATAATACTAAAATAAAGCAGATTATTAATTCTGTAAGTGTGATTATGATAATTAGTTCTCTATTCAAGAAGCTACTGTCTTACATAGGACTAGAAGACAAGTTATATCCTAATCTTTTAGTTGTCTTTAGTTCCGCGAGAAAAAGAAAAGATGTTCATTCTGAAACACATTTTAAAAAGTTTCATGTAAAACATTCAGTAGCATATGTGCCCTGTTGAAAAATACAAACATCTTTGAAACAAATATTTTCATATGTAGGAAAAGTCACAAACTTCCTAGAAAAATGACAGCCCTTTTAAAATGGGGAAGTGGAACAAACAAATTTCTTCATTTTTCGTTAGGCACAGAAAGGGTATCAAGTTACTTATATCTTTCTCAGCCTGATTTCCTTTATCTAGAATATTATGTAAGGTAACTGACAAAGGTAATTTATTTGCAGTAATAGTTGCAGTGTAATTCAAATGTTACTTTTAGTCATTTCTATCTGCTTTATGGAAGCCAGAATTAAATCTAGTGACACCTCAGGGAATAACAGCTGAGACACACTGTTGCTAAAAATCTGCTTTTTTTCTATTTCAAAAGTCAGTTTCACCAAAAAATAGGGCTTTTACTTGTGGAATTTAAGGAAAGAAACAGATGAAGAAATTCTAGGAACAATATGAAGTTAGCCACAATTTATAAATAAGGACCTCAAGTGTCAGAAGTCAATTTTCTAACTCCCAGTCTCATTATTTTTCTGATTTAGATATAAAGGAATGGCCATTTATTAGACAAATCCAGACTTTCTACATTCTCTGCCTGTGAGTTGACACAGACACTGAGTAATTCTGTGGGAAAATAAAAACAATCATATTTGGTCTGGTGACATTTTTCCACAATTAAAGAAAGTCGTGTATGCTAATTAAAAATAAAATAAAAGCAGAAGCTGAAATAAACACATACAGTGGGATGTAGCCAACCTTAACAAGATTCTGCTGAAATCTGTCTTGTAATACAATATGCTAGTTTGGCTTGCCCAGTGAAATCATCTGAAGATGAGAATATATTCCCGATTTGTATTTGGGTCTGGATATGGTTCAAGAGTCATCACCCAGTTGTCTTACTTTCTGGGAGAATTGGAGAGTTCAGCCCAACTATTCATCCAAAAGCTATACATTTTTGTGGATGTGAAAGAGTTCCTCAAAGTCCCTCTTCTCAGATGAACAGCAAAAATTCTTGAGTAAACAGACAAAATTAGCCCATAAAACCATCATGCTAATGAATGGAATATGAAAAAAGATCTGATTTGCTTTAAAAAGATACTAATCACTGTTTTCTTTTGAATATTTTTATTTAGCTAGGGAATCATAAAATGAACTCATAAACACATAATATCCCACTAAGAAAAGTATGCTAGTTAGTGTTTGATAAAGGTCACTTTCCAATTTTAAATCGACTAAGAGCCAAGGCCTTTTTCTTTAAGTACTCAAATATAAAGACATATGAATATATGTGTCCTTTTAAAGCAAGCTAATGGCTTGAGTTTGTGCAGGTTGCAAACATTCTCACATGACTAGGCTTTTCTAGTAAGGCCTCTTATTAGCCACTTTTGAGGAAACCACGTAATGCAAAAAAAAGGGGTTGCAGTCCTACAACCCCGGAAGACAGAAGGAAGGATGAGGGGAGGGGCTTTTTACAAAGAGGAAGCTGAGTCCCAGGCACTTAAGTGTTTCCCAGCTGTAATTCTCGGGTGGAGCTGCCAGGGCCCCATCCACCCCACTCAGCTGCCTCCTTTCAGAGCAACTTGGATGAGCATCTGCAATGCTAACTGGCCTCAAAACCTTTGTGAAACTTCTTTTTTTGATAGAGATATTTATAGATATTTATAGCCCAACTCAGTTATCATGATTACCTATCAACAACCCTCAACTCGTTCTAAAAATTAAAGCACATGCATTTATCACCAATTTATCCCTGGGTCTCTGGAAATAGGATGTAATATATAAAACTAAAATGACTTGAATTGCAATCGTAGCACTGAGATAAAAACAGACCCTCACAAGAAAATTCCTTTGAGGAGGATGCTGTTAGCATATTCATACAACTACAATGTCCCTGTGTGTGTCCTGCCTCAAGATTAAAGGGCTGAGGGAAGGTGGGAAAATGAGGAAGGTCAGCTCTGCTGGTACTTATAAACCTGCAGAACAAAGAGAATCATTTTGCTTAGATGGCATCTCATCTCCAAAATGGATGTGAGCTGGTTTAATATTATATCTAGAACATAATAATAACCTATAAAAAAGTAAAGAAGAAGGAGGGATGGAAGACTGAGAAGATACATGCCCAAATGCATATGCCCAGCTTTCCTCTCTCTCAGGGCCTTGCAGAGGAGACTCAAGTATTTAGAGGTCAAATAGAGAGTGAGAGTACATATCATTTAAAATTTTTCTTTGGGGGGGGGGTGATAAGAGGGATACTGGGCCAATCCAGGCACAAAGAGGAATTCCATAAAAGCCCAGAGCTTCAGCTTGCACAAAGTTCACATAGGTACAGAGAGCATTTGATGATCTGCTGATGGATGGAAGTGGGGTGGTTTATAAAATGGCCAAGGCTCAGAGGGGGAAGGAGAGCTGAGACCCCAAGATTGTGGCCAAATCTGCCATTCTCTCAGCTGCCAGAGAGGAGCCAACCAGCCTGGCAGGGTGAAAGGCCTCAGCACATCACAAAGATAGGTGTGTGCCTGCTCACACGCCCGGTCCCAAAGCAGTGCACTCAGCGGGTGCTGCTGCAGCGGTTCTGTGCCTGTGAAACAGAAGGCACAGTCCCCAGACTGCGTGAGCACTCTCACTTTTAAGTCTGGCTTCCTAGGAGCTGCCCCTGGGTCAGAAAAGCTTGTAGTTCAGTCAGCAGTGGTCGGAGGCTGTGCCAAAGGCCCTGGTACCTGGGAGGCTCCCGCCATGTGTTGATGGATCTGTACACAGCTCGGGGGATGTGTCTGAGTCTGCTCCTCACCCCAGTATGACTTCTCCTGAGTGAGGCCAGCTCTGCACAGCCTTCTCAACCCCCAAAGCAGACTATGTGCCCAGAAGCATCCTTCTTTGCTGTCTCCTTCCCAGGTTCTCTCTGCTAACTCTCCCTCTTAATTGATCTCCACCAAGACTGCCACTGTTTCTGACAAAGCCTTTAGGCATGGAATGCTCCTCTGTTCCAAATAAAGTCAGTCCCCTCACACAGAAATGCAGACCTCTGGGCAGGATCTCTGTGTCCCTGCAGAAGGGGCAAAGCTGGAGGTACAGCAAGGTCCACTTGTCCCACAAGCAGGAGCTGAAGTGGGTACCCCAGTCTTCTTGGCTTGCCTTTCCCGGTGAGGCCCTCACCCTCAATTAGCTGGGGTGACAGCTTTGGGGCACAGTATTCTTGATCTGCTGCACCTGGGCAGAATGTACACCCTACAAGAGGGGCGGGGTGACGAAGGGCGTCCTGTCTTCTCCACATGGTTGGTCTAGCAAGAACTGCAGTAAGCCACAGCTGGAGGCATGAGGGATGCTGCAGTCTGCTGACCAGGGTATAAAGACAGCCTTAGCCTGGGAACTTGGGAGGGGCACATGTCTGGATTATAGCTTCTGGAATAGTTTCCATAAGAGAGTGGGAAAGAATGGGTTGTGGCTCAAATGCCAGACTCTCACTCATACCAAGATTTCTTGAATAAATGATTCTCCATTGGCTGGATACCCTTAGAATGTTGTCTAGAAATGTTAAATGACTTTTCTCCAGTTAAATGGCTGGTTGTGTTGGGACGAGAGTTCATTCTGGAAGACAGTCTCCTAAGCTCAAGTATTCTGGTAAATAAGAGAGAAGGGGATTTGAAAAACCTCTATGAAGTAGGTGTTCTATATATACTTAACTCATTTAACTTAATTATTGTGAGCTGATCTCTATCCACTTACAATGTGAGTGTCGTTTTCTCTTATTTCACAGATAAGGACACAAGATTCAAAGTTATGGTAAATCCTTGGAGCCACAGTGCCAGCAGTATGGAGCAGGCACAGATTTACAGACCTGGCACTGAAATCTATGCTTCTTTACCATGCCCTGCTGCCCAATACCAGATTCAGTGGAGATAGTGAGGAACAGAAATGAGCAAATAAATAAATGGCCTGAGTCTGAAATTTGACTCTTGTTTCTACTTCTACCACTAGACATTTTATAATCTCTGATTTCTGATAATAATGTGAAAATAAAGCACTTAACATCGACTGGTTACTTACTAAGTACTAAGCATATGGCAAAGATCATCTCACTTTACGCCTCACCCACAAAGTAGGTACTGCTATCCTGGGGTTCTGGTACTGGCCCCAAATGGCATAGCTATCACACATGAGGAGCAGGATTCAGACTCAAAAGGCCATCAGGCCAGGGTTCCACTGCCTTCCTGCATAGAATTACTGCTGACTTTTGCCCAGGTCATACAATACTTCTACAAAAATTGTACACAGACTCATTTCTTTGAGGAATGTCTCATAAGAGACATTATTCCGATTTTTATTTTTGAATTCAGAGTTCATTGTTTAATTATAAAAGATGGCTCTTTCACTGACAATTAGCCAGTATTTCTTTCATGCAACTGTTGCTTACTACATGCAACTGTTGAAATTTCTGTTGGTTACTATTGAAAGTCTTGAGCTCAGTTTTGCTTTCCATAGAAACTGGTTAATTCTGTTTACCAATTTGCCTAACAGAATATTTTATATTAAACCACTGACCACAAAAATATGTGATATCTGTTCACAGACTACCCAGGATTTTGCCTAATGAAATGATGGCAAAGAACTTCTTTAATCAAAAATTTCCCTCAAGGCTAATCAGATTTCTTTAGAGAGAGTTATGGTTAATTCAATGTGTCAACACAGCCAGTCTATGGTGACCAGTTTTGGGTCAAGCACCAGCCTAGATGTTGTTGTAAGGGTATATTTTTAGATGTGATTAACATTTAAATCAGTAGACATTGAGAAAAGCAGATTGCCCTTCATAATGTGGGTGGGCTTCATTAAATCTGTTGAGGGCCTTAAAGAAAAGACCGGCTCCCTGGGTGGGAATGAATTCTGTCCTTCAGACTCAAGATTGTAACATCAACTCCTTCCAGAATTTCTGGCCTGCTGTGAGCCAATTCCTTAAAATCAATCTCCATGTATTTACATTTATATTTATATATGTATGTACACACACACACACACACACTCTGTGGTTCTATTTTCTGGAGAACACTAACTAACACAGAGAGAAAGGAGAAGAGAAAATTGAGTCAGGAAGCAGGGAGATCTCTGAGATGCTTTTCTATGCTCTCCCATGATGGCAAATTTCCATTCTGGAAGTAAAAACACACCAGGGAAGCTCATGGCTTCCCACCTGGACTCTACTTTTAAATGTGGAAATTCAATAGTTCCCTATCATTGAACATTTCACCCTTTTTTCTTGAAACAGCCTTTTTTTCATTCTGTCTTCCTTTTGCTTGTATTTCCACAGTTCTAAGTCCTATTCAAAAGAGAGATGCAAAGCTATTTGCCATAACTGGTACTTAACGGATTTATACATCATCCAGAGTCACAGAAATAAAATTAAGAATTTTAATGTGGAATTACACCATTATATTAGTTTATTTTTCTTTTATGCTTGAAAATAAAGTTGAGCTAATGACTAGTTCCTTGAGGTGAAACACACTAGACATTTTATAAGCCTATTCTGAGAACAGATATTATATTATTTGTTCACTTAGTTATTGGATCAATTTCTCACCACTTATGAGTCTCTGTCAGTGAGTTTTCCTCTGCCTCTTGGTCAATTTTAGCTGAAAACAAAAGAAAAGAAAAAGAAGTAAGATAAATGATAAAACAGGTTACACTATCTCAAGCAAAATATGATCCAAATAATATGAAATAGCTTTATTTCATTATTAATTCTAATGTACTACCATGAGAAGTTTATTTTAAACTTATGAGTAGATATAACTGAATATATTATACTTAATTTTCATCAAGTTAGTATTCTCATATTGACAAACCTAAAATATATTACATGACCAAATAAAAATTTTAGATTCTAAGTTATTCCTTTTCTAAAGTAAATTCTTTAAATCAGTCACATTAGCCTGAGAGAACAAAACACTAACTACAAAATTCCATATTCACATTGAATGTCAAAGAGATGTAAATGCCAATAATCAGTTCAAAATAATTCTCTCAAGCAAAGGTACAAAAACCAAGTGAAAAACCAAACAGATACGGTATGTGACCTTCTTCGCTAGTGCCGTCCACACCAGATGGCCAATGAACAGACCCGGAGATCATTTCTTCAGATAAAACACTCACATTTTCCACTAATTAAAAGTAGAGAGGTGACACTGTACCCATTTATTTGCTATCTTTCTGTATAAAAACAGAATGGTAGCCAACAAAAATCCAAAGATCAAATTTGGGAAAGAGATTACATAACTATTTTCAAATTACTTAAAATAACATTAGGACTCCATCACATAAAATACATACAGCCGTGATGTTCACATTTTTGGACCAGTAAGCATTCTAGGAATTTCTGTATTACTCTAAATAGACATATATGTTTGACACAAATGTTCAAAAATACTCTTATCTCATGCAATGCCATCTAATATTTTTAGTCTATTCTATTAGATTTCAAAATGTAGTTGTTGGGACCCACTAAATTGATTTCACGCTTCACTGATGGTCTGTGACATACAGTTTGAAAATCACTGAGCTCCAGGACAAAAAGTCAAAAAATCAATTTAAAAAACCTGGAACTTGTGAAAGAAGTTGTCTTTTTATAACTGTTCCCCTTTGGGTCACACTTGTGGCCATTTGGAGAAATCAGAAGACAAAGTGGAGCAAAGCAAACTGATGATAAAAAAATTGGAACTGCGCTTGAAATCAAACCCATGGTCACTTGGGAATTGTCAAAGTGTCTCTCTCACTATTTAAAACACAATAGTCCAGCTTGGGCTGGTTAATGTTTTACAACCTCAAGACAGTGCTTGCTCGAAGGTCTGTATAGTATCTGAAAAGCCATAATCAAGTGTCACGCTTCTACTCTTTGCCAGGATTGTCAGAATTTCACAGGGATCATTTCAGCTGGCAGCAGAGGATTTTTTCCCTCTTTCCCTTTTTGTATTTTAGATTGTTTACATAAAGTTACAGGTCAATCGTTAGCCGTATTAAAAAAATGGAATAAATGTTCCATGATTTTACTTTGAAAAGACTCCAACGTGAACACATTGTCTTATAAAATATGCTCTGGGCTGCCTAGCATAAAAATGGTTTGCTTCCAGAAATAATTCTAGAACCACATAAAGTTTGTTGAGGGGAAAACAGAAAAGCACACGATACGCACCATTTTCAGGAAGGACATTCTTCCAACTGTCCTCCTGTGTCTTTTTTTTTTTTAACTTTTCTTTTGTAAAAATACAGAGATTAAGACTGAGATCAGAAAACAATTTCTGGACTATTTTAGAAGAATCAAGTAAATGATTTATGAAAACACACTAGAATGCGATGCCAGAGATCTGTATTCTATTCCTGATTCTACCACTAAAATTAGCTAGGCAATCTTAGGCAAATAAATTAATCTGTTAACATATACAAAATGTTTAGCATAGTGCCTCAAATAATTAGCAGGGACTCTGTAAATGTTCTTTGAAAATGGTGGACTTCCCGCTCTTGAAATTCTTCAAGTGATATAATACACAATTACGTGTAACCAAATACGTCGGTTGCTATTTTATTCTGTTTCAACTGTTATATGCAGATAAAGAAAGCACATATTTACGCTTTTCAAAAGCATGAGCCCCTAAATTGTGGTGAGTGGAATGAAGTGAGTTTCATTTGCTCATAATGATTCCTTTTGATGTGTATAAAACAGCTCTTGCTTCACTGCATGAGCAAGTCTGCCTGAAGAAAACACTTTAATCCAATGTGGCAGAAGACTGATTCTTACCAAAGGAACCTGACATAAAAACAGACCCTCTTCACAAACTCGATAGCCATATTACAATCATAAAATCAAACTGGAATAGCAGGGAATACTTTTAAATGCCCTATCATCCATTATTTTCACGTGATTTTGAAGCTAAGGGAGAGGATTTGTATATTCAAACTGTAATCAGCTTTGATAAACAGTCCAATGAGAGATCAAAGACGGAACATTAGAGTGAACACATTTCAACCCTTGATGTAGAGTCAACAACTCAATGAACTGATTTTCCTTTGTGTGGCCATCTTAGAAATAAAAACTTCCCGAAAAGTCGGGGTGCAATTCAGTTTTCTAGGAACGCTGAGATACCATTTTCCAACATGCTGCTTGTATAAACACACCATCAACATTTTGTTGATGTTCTTTTAAACATACTTATGTTGTTAACTGAGTGACAAATGCAGGGTTTGGTTTCTTTAGTTAGTGAGGATGAAATCTACCAACCTAAAACAAAATGTGATTAAGTTAGTGACAATTAAGATATCTTTTAGAACTAAAATATGAAAACCTCTGCCGTTCATTTAGGGAGCACCCAAGCTAATCGCATGCAGTGAACAAAATCTTACAGTGTTTTTCAGTTTGAGTAAAAACTCTGACAGGCTGGGTACCATCTGTATTACAGGCACGGCTTTGGAAGTAAAAGCTGAAGGTGACACAGAGTTAAGATTATTTTCTAAAAACAATGTAAATCTTATTACTATTTTATTCTCTGATCTATTTTTTCAGAAATATAAAAATTATACATGATATAATTAATTATATATAATTATCAATTATACATATAATTTATATAAAGTTATAATTATGTAAAAATATAAAAATTTCATTTAGTTTCTAATGGCTTTGTGACTAGCTTTGAAAGCTGGTATTACTTTGAGCAGCAGTTTCCCCCATATTTACAATCTGTTATCAATAAACTTTATTACACTAAATTTATGAAATCAGCTATACAAGAGAAAAGATATAAAAGATTCCAACTTTCTACTTCTAGTAAGATTAATTTCCCCATTCTTCACAGCATATGAGATTTAGTCAGGTACACCTGGGTATGAATTCTAGATTAGCCACCAAGTATGTCAGATTTTAATAACTTTGATAATCACTTTTAATTTAGCAACTTTTCTTTATCATTAAAACTAGGCAATAATTTCTTTTTCATTGAGTTATCTGATTAAATAATGAATAAACCACCTGTTGAATAGTAATAATCCTTCTGTCTTTCCTCTCTTTGCCACATTACCATGACTGTACCAAAGGACTGGTATATGCTGCTTTCAAAATGCAAAAAGTTTTCCATTTTAGGAGCACCAAATACCTCATTCTTAATCCTTCTTTAGATAAACCCAGATTCAGAATGAGGCTTATATATAATAATATGTAATATATAATAAATAAGGTTGCCTCCTTAGGACAACATAAAGAAGTCATGGGCCAAGAAATATCAGAGTAGACTCAAAGACTTTTCTTACAAAATCAATGAACAACTCTAAAATATATTTAATATGTTTTCTTTCTTTTTATTTCTCCTTAATTTGTGTGTGTTGTTGTTTTGATAGGCCTATGATGGAGAACTCTCAACGCTTACGGTGTAAGCAGAGGCTAAGAGTCTCTCAGCCTCCTGCATTTTTTTTTAAAGCACAGAAGTAAGTGAGATTGCTGTAAGGGAGAAGGGAGAAGACAGTGCTTTTTGTAAACGTAGGGTGAAATGAAATCTGAGAGAGAAAAATTTTTTTTTAATTTGCAATGGTTCGCTAAAGCATCCCTTTTTTATACTATTGGTAACTATTCATATCTTGATGTTTGGGATCCACTACCAGTAAATTGTTCTGAGATGAATGTATTGGAAAGAGTTGGAAGTGAAGAAAAGTGAGGCTCAAGACGGTGAAATAAAGTGATCATCCTTTACTGTTACTAGAGGGAAGGATGGGGAATGTAGCTTTAAAAGAAGGTGAAGTAAAAAATAGTTTGTACTGTGAAACCATCTCAGGAGAACACCATCAGTACCTTACTGCAATACACCTAAAATCTAAAATTGTAGAAATAAGTAGACCTTCTGAAAGGCTACACTTCAGGGGCAAACTGGGTCTGAAATATTAATCTGAATATTGCAACTGCCATAACGATGGCTCTGCTCTGCCTCTCACATCTCAAAAGCTAGAGGTCTGCAACTGGAGCCAGACGAATCCTGTGGTTGAAACCATATAATAAAAGAAACACTGAACTTCTTAGGAGGCAGCCTTTATTTATTTATTTGGTTAGGGTTTATTTTTTCCCCTTCTTTTTATTTATTTTAGGGCTAGGGCCTAAGATTACCTTTCCAGGTCCAATCCTACCAAAGAAACCATTGGCATAGAGGACCAACACCCCTAAACAGGCAGCTGGTTAAAAACAGTATTTTAACGATTCTGTTTAGCACTCTGGCATTTAGCAGTGGCTTGTCCGACAGCACTAATACTTCCTCCCCCAAATCTCTGCCTCCACGAATATTTTCTGGGGTTGTTGTCCTACTAAGTTACTACTTTGACCCAGTGATTAGCGTCTGTAGTCATTTGTCTGGCTCCAGACTCTTTTGCAATGTTAAATATTTCTGCTGAACTTGTTCCAAATGACTGTGAGTAAGCAGAGGCACGGAACTGACACCCTTTCTGATCTTGAGCTTTCATGAGGGAATACCACATATTCCCAGGTAATTGGAGACAGAGTTGCATTTGAGTAATATCAGATGGAAGGCAACTTAGAACACTTTCATCTGCTTGTCTAGGCTCTAAATCTTTTTGCTATTTTCCCTTTTATTTAAAGTGTTAACTAGTTTTCATTTATAATTAGCTATGAATGTGCATTTCAGTCGCTTTTAAGTGCAGCCAGTATGGGTTATTTTTTAGACAGACGCAGTGCCTTTCTTCTGAGTCATTTAAAGTTGTCATTTAATTACAGATATATTGCTTTGGTTTTCAGATTTTTGAGACACTGTTCCTTTTGACAATGAACTGAACCTCAACTAACGAGGTAGTTTATTCATGCCAGACAAAGAATGAATATCAGAATTTCTTTCCTTAGATAGCAAAAGAAATAACAAAAAACCAAGGCATTCCTTTCTTGATGCTGCAAATGTTCACAGGACAATAACAAATGCTGTGGAATACTCCTGGGAGGAAGAAAGCCAGTATCTATGAAGTATAAAATTACAACTTGACCTTTGCAATAATTCACAGCCAACTCTTAGTTAATACTGAGGGTTATTCCTACTTTGTGCCTAAAAATATATATCCTTTGTATCCCTAAAAATATAGGTATTTATAAACATAACAGATAGGTACTTGCTATAAAAAGACTCAAGAAACATACACACTACAGTAAATGATGCATACTTCAAAAATTTGATATATGTGGCTTCCGGCCAAATCTTTAATACAAGAAAGCCATATGCTATTATCACCCAGCCTGATGTACTTGTTGAAGTGGTCCTCAGTGAAATTCTTTTCTAAATCTTCATTTGAAGGCCAAAGTTAAAAAGACATGGGAAAATACGTGTATACATGAGTTTCACATTCTGTGGACAATACAGTGTAAAAGAGCTACTCATTTTCAACTAGAAAATTGCTTACTTCACCTAATTTGTGTAAAAAACATACCCCAAACCTACACATTATTCCACCTGTATGCTAAGCAAATATCTCATGTACTTTCACTAATGCAACATAAAAATAAAGACACAATCCAGGCAAATTCCTTTACCACGTAATAACTACCTTATTGAAGAAGGCAAATAAAACACACCTTGCTTATTTAAGGATTAACTTCAATTAGGATCCTTCAGATAAAACAAAAATCTCTGTAAGTCTTTAAAAACATGCAAGTGTGTGTTTTAAGGCTGTTTTCAATATTAAATGCAACACCAATAAATTCTAATTTGTAGATTCAAAATATCAAAACACAAAACTGCTTGAAATTAATTTCCTGATGTATTTTTCTTTTCCTCCTAACTTTACTTGCCACAATTATACTTGAATTATAATAGGAAGACCAGGGCATTCCAATCCTAGAAACAAACGTTGCATAATTTAATGTTACAATATTTCGACCAAAGTTTGAGTACCCAGTACATTTTGGATACTTTGTTAGAGGCTCATATGTAGGTAAGTAGTATATAGTCTTTCCTTTCAAGAAAATGTCAGATGAGGAGACACATAATCATGCACATAAATATAGAGATATTTTAATGGTAATGTTAATACAGATAATGATATCCTTATTCTAACTCATTACATATAATAACCCACAATAATAAAACCCTATGCAAAAGGCACTGTAATTATTCCCATTTTACAAGGAAAAAACTGTCAGTTAAATAACTTGCCCCAAGATACTAAAAATACTAAGAGAAAGTGACAGGATTCAAACTCATTCAACCTGACTCCCAAGCCATTCTGTCAAGTCATTCATGAGCAAGTGAGCGGGACATTTACCTATAAGAGAGAAGTTAACAAGAAAAAAAGGCAAGACATTGAGCTGGGACAAAAAAGATGAGCAAGCATTAGTCAAATAAAAAAAAAATGGAGCCTACAGAGGGCATTTAAACAACAAACAGCAGTAAAAAAAGGTGTGATATCATCTAGGATATCAGGAAAAAGCAATGTAATGGAGACAAGACAGGAAGCTGTGGATAGAGGTAGGTCCAGCCTCTTTCAGTGGAACAGTGTAACAAGCAATGTACAGGAGACTGAACTGCATTCACTTTAAATCAATGGAAAAAGATTTCCACTTCTGGACTTGGTTAACAGGAACCAAACTTACCCTCCTGCTGTAATCTACCAGAAAACTGGGCAAGATATAGGAAACAACAGTTTTCATATACTGGACAACAGGCAGCATAGGACTCTTGATCTCGGAAAGAAGGTTAAACAAACTAGTTGAGCCTCATGACCTTCCTGGATTTCTGGCTGAAGGCCATTTCCAGATGGTAGACTCTGGGAAGAAGAACCCAAATAAGCCAACCAGTCTTGCTCAGTTGAGGAAACAGAGGTAGAGAGTCTGGGTGGTTGAAAGCTAAGGGGCAGAGTGCCAGAGAGGAAATACAGCCTTATAGAAAAGAAGGGCCAGAATTTACAGTGAAGTTTTTTTTGAGTTTTTGATGAGTATTAGGCAGCATATATATAGAGTGAAACTCTGTAAGTCAAAGCACAGAACCAAGGAGCTATAAACTGAACAATTCACAGAGCTCATACAGAGCCAAGTGATGGTCCAAGTCTGAAGAGCTAGTTGAGGACCTCTGCCACCTGGTGTAGGAGAGTTGATTGGAGACCCCAGTGTGTGTTGGTGAGGGGCACCTTATTAGAACTCAATCACCACGGGCATGAAAGATACTTTAGCTCCAGAAAACTTTAAAATATGTCTTAAAGAATCAAACTGACTCACATATAATTTCAATTGTCTACCCAAAGTCAAATATTGTTTAGAATAATGTGCAAAATCCATACACTCAATAACAGAACAATCACAGTGCCTGGCATTTAATTAAAAAATTACTAGACCAACCAAGTGTCGGGAAAATGTAATCAATTATCAGAATATAAACATCAACAGAAAGAGACCCAGAATGACAAGAGATGAACTAGCAAATAAAACTAAAGCAGCCATTATAATTATGCTCAAATATTAAATAAAAACATGGGCATAGGAGAAAAATGGATGTCTTATTCTGCTCAGGCTGTGTAACAAAATACAAAAGACTAGGGGCTTAAACAACAATTATTCATTTGTCATGGTTCTGGAGGCTGGAAGTCTGAGATCAACGTGCCGGTACGGTAGGGTTCTAGGGAAAGCCTTCTTACGGGTTTTCAGACAGCCAGCTTTTTGCTGTATTCTCATATGGAAGGGAGCAGAGAGCAGAAAAAGAGGTTAGCTCTCTTGTGTCTCTTCCTATAAGGCAACTAATCCCATTTATGAGGATTTCACCCTTATGACCTAATCACCTCTCAAAACCTTACCTCTTAATATTATGGCATCAAAGATTAGGGTTTCAACATCTGAATTCTAAAAAAAATAAATGTGCGGTATATAATGGAAGGTATAAAAAGAAAGAGAACCAAGTGAAACGTGTAAAGACCAAAAATATAGTTTCTGAAATGAAATATTCACTTGAATTGAAAATGAAAATAACATGAAATTAGATAATTCAGAAGCAAAAAACAATAAGCTTGAAGACATAACAATAGGATCTATTCCAACTGAAGCATAGAGAAGAAAAGCCTGAAAAAATTAGCCAAGCCTCGATGACCCTGGGACAAAAGTAAATAGTCCAGCATATGTGTAATTAGAGCAATGGAAGAAAAGGTGAACCAGGCAGAAAACCAACTGAAGGAATAATGCCAAAATTCTCCAAATCTGATAAAAACTATAAACTCCCAGATTCAATAGGTCCACTAACTCCAAGCAAGATAAATACACAGATATATATACATACCAATGCACATAATGAAGATCCTTAAAAATCATCAATACAGACAAAATTTTAAAAAATAGAGGTGGGAGAAAACACATTTTGTAACAGGAACAATGTGCCATGATGGTGACACGAGTGCCCTCCTCTGCACCACGGGCGGTGACACCGGTGTGCTCCTACGCGCCATGGCGCTATGCCTCACAGGTGCTGCTCGTGACAGTAAAGACAGGTGATCAGAGGCATCCTACATGGGCATGCCTCCCTGATTCTAATGTCCGTAACGGTGCTCGTGCCCAAGCAACACCCCGAAAGGACATCTGTCAAGCAGAAAAGTAAGATTTTGAATATTAGCCAGAAATCTTTGTAATTTTAAATGGTTAAATTTATTTAGTTCTGAGTATTTCCCTCTGAATCAACATGTTGGTACTTCCTAAGTAATTACAGAAAAGGACCCTTTGGTTTCATTATGCCAGAACTACTTTAATAAAAAAGGCTTAAAGTATTAAAAGTAGTCATTAATTCAATTTCTAGGTGACTTTCCTTCAAAAAACTAAAGTGTCACATTGACCATTAAGGAATGTATTTGGGGTTTTCTACTCCAAGGACATAAAAATCTGGTCAAGATTCATCTGCATGGTGGATCCTATCCAAGTGCCCAGGACCTAAGGAAGGAAAGCTGAGACTTAATCATAAACATATGCAGTTAATAGTTTATTATCTAACATGGAGGGCTGATAGGGAATATTCCAAAAATACAGCTCAGATGTTTGAAATTTTAAAATGTTGGATAAAATGTAAATCCATCTAAATTATAATGTGCATTCACATACTTTCATCACCATGATTCTCAACATAATTTAATCTTTTCCAAAAGCTGCAGGTTATTATAAAGGTCATCAGTGATTGCACTCTAATAGGAAGATAGCAACAAGGAAAAATGAGACCTGTTAGGGAGGGGTTGCCATAAAAAAAGCAGAAGATTATTCTGAGTTTAGATAAGGTGAATGCAATGGGATTAGAGGGAAGTGGACCTGTTTGAGGAAATCCACAGGATTTAGCAATGATTAGATGAGAGAGGAAAAGTTAGGAGGCACATATGGGAAAAGGAAGTGCCAAGAATAAAAGGCCAATGTTGCTTTTGACCCAGAAGTTCAACATTTAGGAAGGTGTTTTCCAAGCGTGCATGATGATAAGTATACCCATTTATTCCTTGTAATCTCTTCCCTTTAAAAGCAATGTTGTAGGAATGAAGGTTTATAAATTAAAAATTGCATAAATGTATTGTGGTGTGTTGTTACAATGGAAGATTATGAAGTTATTAAGAAGAATGTACTAATACAAAAGTATCTCAAAAACATTTTGGTTGAAAAAAATCGAAGATGGGTTTCTATTTTCAACCATACTACGGAGTAGATATCAAAAAGTTTTACAACAAAACACACAAAGTTCTTGGATTAAAATAATTTTAATTCATGGCTGAGTTGGCAAGAAAGCATGGAAAATTCTCAGGGCAAAAAAGCAAACAGGAGCAAGACTCCAAAGAGGTGTAAGCAGGTGCTGCCTTGGGGACATCAGTAACCCAAGCGACCTAGAGCTGCAGTTTGAAAGGCCATATCAGAAACTTTTGAACAGGTCTAGAATCCTCCTACGTGTCCAAAGACACCTCTCAGTGAAGAGCGAACCAAAAACTGTTACCCACTGTAGTAGACATGGAGGAAATGAGCCCATCCGGCCCATGGTTCCGGATGGGAGGGGAAAGAAACCCCCTCACGTAAGAATCCATAATCCCACATGGACAATCACACTGCAGTGGGCCTCAGTCTACAACGTGTGATCCTAAAATGCAAGGCAAGAATTTATTTTCAAATAGTTCTTGGTTGGTAGTGCCCCTGATGATTAGCCAAAGTAAACATACAGAGAAATAGAAAAACATACAAGAGCCTGAGAGAAAATTTAGATTAGAAACAAAGACCCAAAAATTGGACCAAAAGCACAGTTGCCAATGCACGAGGGAAGAGTCAGAGGCATCCAGACTCCTGAAAGGAATTTGCTTTCAGCCCAGAATTATATAATTAGCAAACCTATCTCTCAAAAACAAGTGTGATGTATATTCCCACACAGACAAACAGAGAGTTTACAATCTGGAGTCACACACCAAAAGTAACGTTTAAAGAATGTACTTCAGAAAGAAGAAAAACCATCTCAGCTGGAAGGCGTAATACGAGGGTATACTGAGCAAATAAAAACACAAGATGATACTGTAACTCTAGAAAAGAATGGCATTTAGTATCAATGGATGAGATTAAGGGTAACGCATCCTAAGGACTCGTATTATTTTAAAACCTTAAATTTTATTAAAGAATTGTGTTAAAATATCAAAGGTATACATTAAAAGAATAAAGGTATAGAATAAATTTGCAAAGTAGTAGAGGGGAGATAATGAATGGGAAGAAAACCTTCAATGATTTTATGGTAGTTTATTTACAAAGATTGCCAGAATAATTCTTTCCATTCCTTTAATCATACTCCTTTGCAATAAGCCATTTCCACACTTCCTGTCTATATCACACTGAAGGTACCAGTTGGTGCAATACAGCCAGAAACAAGAAACTAGTAAATCAAATGATCACCACTTGCAGTGATGTCTCCAGAGAAAACTTTTAAAAACTCATAAATTACTATAGTAATAAGACAGTTCGTCAGGTTTCTAGGATGTAACAGCTTAATGCAATAGTTATCTGAATTTTACATTGAAAATGAAAATAACATGAAATTAGATAATTCAGAAGCAAAGAACAATAAGCTTGAAGTAATAGAATAAGCTTGAAGCAAAGAACAATAAGCTTTAGTAATAATGATTACAACTTATATTTTTTTGCAAAACTATAAAGAAAAAGTGTACAAATGATAAACAGAAAATTCAGGATAATGGTCATGTCTGCTGAGAACATGGGTATAAGATTGAGGAAGGATAAACAGATGAGATGAACATAGCAACCACATATTTTTTGAGTGAGGGGTAAATTTCTGCCCATTTCAGTTATTTAGGTCTCATTTCAGTTATAATAGATTCATATAATAATATATAACCCATACACACTCCCTATGGGTATATAACATACATAAGCCTTTCAAATATACAGTTGGTCCTCATTACTCATGGATTCTGTATTTGCGAATTTGCCTACTCACTAAAATTGATTGTAATTCCAAAATCAATACCTGTAGTGTTTTTGTAGTTATTCAAGTACGTATGCACAACAGTGAACAATCTGGGTCATCTGACACACACATTCCCAGTTACAGCTGAACGGGTCAAGGCTCTGACTTACTTCAGCTCATATTGTAAATAAGTGTCCTTTTCTTGGTCTATCGCAACACAGTTTTTACATGGTTGTGTGTTTTATAGTTTAAATTTCTCTTTTTAAATAATGTCCCGTTAAGTATGAAGCTGCAGCACTGTTCAGTGCCTCTAAGCACAAGAAGGCTGCAGTGTGCTTTCTGGAGAAAGTTACATGTTAGATGAGCTTCCATCAGGTCGAGTTACAGTGTGGCTGGCTGTGAGGTCAATGTTAACAAGTCCATTACACATTAAATAAGGTGTCTCCAAACATGAGCGCACATAAAACAAGGCTGTATATTGACTGATTGACAAAAATGAGACCAATACGTCACCAGAGGCTTGAAGAAACCCAACCCTGTACTTCCCCTGGCAGCGAACACAATTACAGCAAGTAATGAGAATTTAAATAATAACAAAACATATTTATATAGGATATATAAAAACTATGTAAATATATAATACACATATATAATACATATTATATACAATAAAATAAATATATTTATTTTTGTTATACATAAGGTGAATATAAAACATACAAAATTATATGTTGTATGGATGTGTGTATATATAGGTACATATAAAACATACTCATATATGCTATGTCTATTATACATAAACCATAAAATATAAAACACACCTAAATATTCCAAAGTAAAATGAAAAGAGCAAGAGACAAAAACAACACGTAGAGAATGTAAAATATATAAACATATAAATATATGTATTATATGTAAAATATATAATTGTATTTTTAAATTATATATGTAAAATACATAAATAAAATGTATATGTGCAATATATATGGACAAATTATCTCTGGAGGATAGAAATGAAATACAACATTGATTAAATAGAGGAAAGTAATAGCAGGAAGACTTACATCCAATTACATACCTGAATTTTATAACAGATGCATGTATTACTTAAATATTATTTCTTTCACTCGTTTATTAAAAAATAAACAGGGAGGCCAAAGTCCCTGTCGGACAACTACATGGGTGAAATCACAATAGTAAGGAGCCAGGAGAGGATGGAGCACTGAGGATTTTGAGTTGACTTGATACCATCATTCCTTATTCCTTACGAAAACCTTGTCTATGAAATAAATGCATATGTGGAGTCCGCTATGCGCTGGGTGCTAAGGACACAGCATGGAACACATTATGAAGATGTCTAGTATGAGCTGGCAGTGGAGCATCCAAGTAGAAAGATGCAGGAGGCAGTTGTTAGTGAATCCCATATGGAACCCATTCCCATCACTCCGTGGAGGCTCTTTGATCGTTTCTCATCCACAGTTACAGAATGAATGGCTGTGGCTGTGGGGAATCTGACCCTCAGAGAGAAGGGACTATAGACTATTCTTCTTTTCAGGAGAATCACTTCAAATTCATGCTGCCCAAGTGTGAAGAGTGACAGAAGGGTACAGTGGATCCAAGATAGAATCACCGTTTATCATACATCATGGGAAAGAGCTTTGCCTTTCTGGAGCCTGGTGGCAGCTTGCGTACTGCACAGACACAGAAGGGTTCCCATCTTCCAGTTCTGATACTGCCTGACTTTGAGTTTATCTGAGTATCTTACCTGGTATTTTATCTGCGTTATGGTGGCTACCACTGGACATTACACAAGCTTTATCCACTACTTCTTGGAGTCCCTCACTATACAACAATTTTTAAATAAAAATGAAATACAGCTGCACCTTCTTTAAAAAGGTCTGGATTCCTGCATTACTTTGCTGTCTGCTGTGTGATTTTAGCCAACTCTCTAAGCCTTTGTTTGCTCGTTGTAAAATTGGGGTAACTGGCTGCTCAGACTGTCCTGAAGGGTTACGAAAGTGAAATCACGTGGAGTATGAAAGGGCTGTGGCTAACTCTTTAGCACAACAGAAATAGTATTAATGCTTAATATTGCTATTATTGTTATCATACAGATAATAAAAAGTTGTTTGCTTAAAAAACAATTATGTTTCCTTTTCAATTTTGAATGGTCAGTGAAAGATTACTTCAAAAGATGAAATTCATCTGTTTATCCCATTACATTTTCAGAGAAATAAACCCGTCACCACACATGTGCACTCGAATATGAGGCACTCTTACAAGGCACCACGGGTACCGTTTCCAGCAGAAGATACTTGTAGCAGTCTTCTCAGTCTTCGGCATACTTAATACCCACTGCTTTCTCATTCTCAATCATAGAATTACCAATACGAAAGACTGTGTGTTTGAGAGTTGAGGTTTCAGCACCCTTTTACTTATAAGCATGTGATTTTAGATTTATGCATTTTCATCTTGATTTTATGCGTCTGGTTCAGCTACAATTTACTGTGCTTTGTGTAAGGAAAAAGTGTTTGGGAAAAGAGAGAGCAGAGATACGGAGAGAGAGGCTAATGAAAAAATCTCACTAGCCATTTCTGATTTACAAAATCACAATAAGGACTTTGCTTCATTTAATAGCATAGAGAGGACCTAGCTTCTTATTAAAATTTGCCATCTGCCCCAGAGACAGCTGAGCTTAAGTGTTAAAATATATACTTATCAAAATGTGCCCTATGAGTAAAAAGGATGTGAAGCCAGACAACAGAGAACTACTAGGCTCCTCTTTCTTTCCCAGCAACTTCAACACCCATGGGTACATAGAAAGGCAATCAATCCACCATATCTGGGGGTCTCTGTGGCTCAGCAATATGGTTTTCACAGGCACACTTTGTCCAAAATACAAGTTGGATTCAAAAAGAAGAAAAAAGAAGGAAGGGGTGTGCTGAGTTCTGAAAGATTGGCTAAGCATGAGGCCCCCTCGTGATCCCACTGATCTCATCTTTCTTACCTCTCACTTTCTGCTACTAAAAAAAAAAAAAAAAAAAAGGCAGAGAAGAAGTTTAACAAAAACTGCAGATAAATGCTGAATAGCCGCCTGGGGATCACAAATTAATTTTCTCCAGAACACATGCACAGAAATAAAATCACGTTGGTGTAAATTACAGGTAAGCTAAATTATAGTAACTTTGATTAAAGTTAAGTCAAACACACATCAGTTATCGTTCTCCTGCAGTAACTCTTAAAATCATTGCAGAGCTGTGTCCTTCCAGTTCCTCACTTCTCGTAAACATCAAAGGCACAGAAAACTGGTTTCTGCCCATGCTGATCCAAGAAAAATGTTCCATCCAGGGACACGTACCACTGCGATCATTTCTCCTTTCTGAAACCTTTCCTAACTGTGGCTTCCACCACAGCCTCTCTGTCTTTGCCTCCTACCTATCTTTTTTTTTTTAGTTTATTTTGATATCATTAATCTACAATTAAGTGAGTAATACTATGGTGACTACACTACCCCATTCATCAGGTTCCCCCCACCCCCCAACCCCATGGCAGTCACTGTCCATCAGCTTAGTTAGATGCCATAGAGTCACTACTTGTCCTCTCTGGGTTGTACAGCCCTCCCTGTGCCCCCCGAACATTACATATGCTAATCGTAATGTCCCTTCTTCCCCTTTACCCCTCCCTTCCCACCTATCCTCCCCAGTCCCTTTCCCTTTGGTAACTATTTGTCCGTTCTCGGGTTCTGTGAGTCTCCTGCTGTTTTGTTCCTTCAGTTTTTTTTTTCCTTAGTTCTTATACTCCACATATGAGTGAAATCATTTGGTATTTGTCTTTTTCAGCTTGACTTATTTCACTGAGCATAATACCCTCTAGCTCCATCCATGTTGTTGCAAATGGTAGGATTTGTTTTCTTCTTATGGCTGAATAATATTTCATTGTATATATGTACCACCTCTTCTTTATCCATTCATCTACTGATGGACACTTAGGTTGCTTCCATTTCTTGGCTATTGTAAATAGTGCTGCCATAAACATAGGGGTGCATCTGTCTTTTTCAAACTGGGCTGCTGCATTCTTAGGGTAAATTCCTAGGAGTGGAATTCCTGGGTCAAATGGTATTTCTATTTTGAGTTTTTTGAGGAACCTCCATACTGCTTTCCACAATGGTTGAACTAATTTGCAGTCCCACCAGCAGTGTAGGAGGGTTTCCTTTTCTCCACATCCTCGCCAACATTTGTTGTTGTTTGTGTTTTGGATGTTGGCCATCCTCACTGGTGTGAGGTGATATCTTATTGTTGTTTTAATCTGCATTTCTCTGATGATTAGTGATGTGGAGCATCTTTTTATGTGCCTGCTGGCCATCTGATTTTCTTCTTTGGACAAGTGTCTATTCATGTCCTCTGCCCATTTCTTAAATGGATTATTTGCTTTTTGTTTGTTGAGGTGCGTGAGTTCTTTATATATTTTGGATGTCAACCCCTTATCGGATATGTCATTTATGAATATATTCTCCCATACTGTAGGAAGTCTTTTTGTTCTACTGATGGTGTCCTTTGCTGTACAGAAGCTTTTCAGCTTCATATAGTCCCACTTGTTCATTTTTGCTTTTGTTTCCCTTGCTCGGGGAGATATGTTCATGAAGAAGTTGCTCATGTTTATGTCCAAGAGCTTTTTGCCTATATTTTTTTCTAAGAGTTTTATACTTTCATGACTTACATTCAGGTCCTTGATCCACCTCGAGTTTACCTTTGTGTATGGGGTCATTCTCTTACATGTAGCTGTCCAGTTTTTCCAACACCAGCTGCTGAAGAGGCCGTCATCTCCCCAATGTATATCCAAGGCTCCCTTATCAAATATTAATTGACTGTGTGTGTTTGGGTTGATGTTTGGATTTTCTATTCTATTCCACTGATCTGTGGGTCTGTTTTGTGCCAATACCAAATTGTCTTGATTACTGTGGCTTTGTAGTAGAGCTTGAAGTCAGGGAGTGTAATTCCCCCTGTTTTATTCCTCCTTCTCAGGATTGCTTTGGCTATTCGGGGTCTTTTGTGGTTCCATATGAATTTTAGAATTATTTGTTCCAGTTCATTGAAGAAAGCTGTTGGTAGTTTGATAGGGATTGCATTGAATCTGTAGATTGCTTTAGGTAGTATAGCCATTTTGACAATATTTATTCTTCCTAGCCAAGAGCATGGGATGCATTTCCATTTGTTAGTGTCCTCTTTAATTTCTCTTAGGAATGTCGTGTAGTTTTCAGGGTACAGGTAGTCTTTCACTTCCTTCGTTAAGTTTATTCCTAGGTATTTTATTCTTTTTGATGCAATTGTGAATGGAATTCTTTTTCTGATTTCTCTTTCTGTTAGTTCATCATTAGTGTATAGGAAAGCAACAGATTTCTGTGTGTTAATTTTGTATCCTGCAACTTTGCTGAATTCAGATATTAGTTCTAGTAGTTTTGGAGTGGAGTCTTTAGGGTTTTATGTACAATATCATGTCATCTGCAAATAGTGACAATTTGACTTCTTCTTTACCAATCTGGATGCCTTGTATGTCTTTGTTTTGTCTGATTGCCATGGCTAGGACCTCCAGTACTATGTTGAATAACAGTGGAGAGAGTGGGCATCCCTGTCTTGTTCCCGATCTTAGATGAAAAGCTTTCAGCTTCTCGCCATTAAGTATGATGTTAGCTGTGGGTTTGTCATATATAGCCTTTATGATGTTGAGGTACTTGCCGTCTATACCCATTTTGTTGAGAGTTTTAATCAGGAATGGATGCTGAATTTTGTCAAATGCTTTTTCAGCATCTATGGAGATGATCATGTGGTTTTTGTTCTTCTTTTTGTTGATGTGGTGGATGATGTTGATGGATTTTTGAATGTTGTACCATCCTTGCATCCCTGGGATGAATCCCACTTGATCATGGTGTATGATCCTCTTGATGTATTTTTGAATTCGATTTGCTAATATTCTGTTGAGTATTTTTGCATCCACGTTCATCAGGGATATTGGTCTATGGTTTTCTTTTTTGGTGAGGTCTTTGCCTGGTTTTGGTATTAGGGTGATGCTGGCTTCATAGAATGAGTTTGGAAGTATTCCCTCCTCTTCTATTTTTTGGAAAACTTTAAGGAGAATGGGTGTTATTTCTTCTCTATATGTCTGGTAGAACTCAGAGGTGAATCCATCTGGTCCGGGGGTTTTGTTCTTGGGTAGTTTTTTGATTACTGCTTCTATTTCGCTGCTGGTGATTGGTCTGTTTAGTTTTTCTGTTTCTTGTTTGGTCAGTCTTGGAAGGTTGTATTTCTCTAAAAAGTTGTCTATTTCTTCTAGGTTTTCCAGCTTGTTAGCATATAGATTCTCATAATATTCTCTTATAATTCTTTGTATTTCTGTGGGATCCGTCGTGATTTTTCCTTTCTCATTTCTGATTCTGTTTATGTGTGTAGATTCTCTTTTTCTCTTAATGAGTCTGGCTAGGGGTTTATCTATTTTGTTTATTTTTTCAAAGAACCAGCTCTTGGTTTCATTGATTTTTCTATTGTTTTATTCTTCTCAATTTTATTTATTTCTTCTCTGATCTTTATTATGTCCCTCCTTCTGGTGACTTTGGGTCTCATTTGTTGTTCTTTTTCCAATTTCAGTAATTATGTCTTTAGAGTATTCATTTGGGAATGTTTTTCTTTCTTTAGATAGGCCTGGATTGCAATATAGTTTCCTCTTAGAACTGCCTTTGCTGCATCCCACAGAAGTTGTGGCTTTGTGTTGTTGTTGTCATTTGTCTCCATATACTCTTTGATTTCTGTTTTGATTTGGTCATTGACCCATTGATTAATTAGGAGAATGTTGTTAAGTCTCCATGTATTTGTGAGCCTTTTTGTTTTCTTTCTAAAGTTTAATTCTAGTTTAATACCTTTATGATCCGAGAAGTTGGTTGGTATAATTTCAATATTTTCGATTTTACTGAGGTTCTTTTTGTGGCCTAGTATGTGGTCTATTCTGGAAAATGTTCCATGTGCACTTGAGAAGAATGTGTATCCTGTTGCTTTTGGGTGTAGAGTTCTGTAGATGTCTGTTAGGTCCATCTGTTCTAGTGTGTTGTTCAATGCCTCTGTGTCTTTACTTATTTTCTGTCTGGTTGATCTGTCCCTTGGAGTGAGTGGTGTGTTGAAGTCACCTAAGATGAATGCATTGCTGTCTATTTCCTCCTTTAATTCTGTTAGTATTTGTTTCACAAATGCCAGCGCCCCTGTGTTGGTGCATATATATTTAAAATGGTTATATCTTCTTGTTGGATTAACCCCTTTATCATTATGTAATGTCCTTCTTTATCTCTTGCTACTTTCTTCATTTTGAAGTCTATTTTGTCTGATACAAGTACTGCAACACCTGCTTTTTTCTCTTTGTTATTTGCATGAAATATCTTTTTCCATCCCTTCACTTTTAATCTGGGGATATCTTTGCGTTTGAGGTGAGTTTCTTGTAGGCAGCATATAGATGGGTCTTGCTTTTTTATCCATTCTGTTACTCTGTGTCTTTTGATTGGTGCATTCAGTCCATTTACGTTTAGGGTGATTATCGAAAGATATGTACTTATTGCCATTGCTGGCTTTAGATTCGTGGTTACCAAAGGTTCAAGGGTTGCTTCTTTACTATCTAACAATCTAACTTAACTTTCTTGTTAAGTTATTGTAAACACAGTCTGATGTTTATTTCTCTCCCTTCTTATTCCTCCTCCATTCTTTATATACTAGGTGTTTTATTCTTTGCCTTTAGTTAGTTTTGGGTGTTCTGCTTTCTTGCTATGATTTTATTTTCTCTGGTGACAGCTTTTTAGCCTTGGGCGTGCTTCCCTCTAGAGCAGTTCCTTTAAGATGTCTTGTAGAGGTGGTTTATGGGAGGCCAATTCTCGCAGCTTTTGCTTGTCTGAAAATTGTTTAAACCCGCCATCATATTTAAATGATAATCGTGCTGGATACAATATTCTTGGTTCGAGGCCCTTCTGTTTCATTGCGTTAAATATATCATGCCATTCTCTTCTAGCCTGTAAGGTTTCTGTTGAGAAGTCTTATGATAGTCTGATGGGTTTTCCTTTGTAGGTGATCTTTTTTCTCTCTCTAGCTGCCTTTAATACTCTCTCCTTATCTTTGATCTTTGCCATTTTAATTATTATGTGTCTTGGTGTTGTCTTCCTGGGTCCCTCGTGTGAGGAGATCTGTGGGCTTCCGTGGACTGCGAGACTATTTCCTTCCCCAGCATGGGGAAGTTTTCAGCAATTATTTTGAAGGGGACCGAAGTTCCCCAGGACTTCCAGCCTGCAGGGCTGAGCCCGCCGGGGCGCTGGTGTTCCCTCGCTGGGCACCCTGCCTCTCCGAGACCACTACAAATGGCGCGCGCTTTTCTCTTGTCCCGGGGCACTGGCTGCACGGTCCCAGCACCTTCCCGGCTCAAAACCTGCACCTTCTGCCTCTCCAATGTCTGATGCACCGCGCGATGTGTGTCAGCGCTCCCGGTGCTTCAGTGCAGACCACCGGGGCTGGTTATTTCGCGGACCTGCTCTTCCACTCCCTCCCGGCTCTGACTCCTCTCCTCCCGCCAGCGCGCTGGGCTGGGTGAGTGTTCGGGTGCCGCCGGGTCGCGATTCTGTATCTTACCCGCCACGCGGGGTGCTGAGTCCTCCCAGGTGTGGCTGCATGCTGTGCGCTTTCCTGTGTGTTCTCGTCTCTCTTTTAGGAATAGTTGTATTTACCGTGTTTTCATAGATTTATATGGTTTTGGGAGGAGATTTCTGCCGCCCTGCTCACACCGCCATCTTCCCGGAAGTCTCCTCCTACCTATCTTACTGCTAACACCTCTTGGGACTTCTCTTTCCTCTCTCTGTCCTATGAATGTATTCTCCTCCAGAATCCTACTTCTAAGTCCATTTTTCTTATCTTCCTAGGTGATCGTATCCACTCAGTGATCACCCTGCTATGATGTCCAATCCTCCACTTCAGCTCTCCTGCACGTCTAACGCACATATGCACCTGCTCACTGGGCATGTCCACCTGTGTGTCCACTGACACGGTGATCATGCTATCCATCCAAATCTCTTCCTAGATTTACATCCTCTATCCCAGTGACTAACACCACCTTCACCCAGCCACTCACTACTGAAATTGGGACACCTACCCATCCCCTCAATGTTCACTTGGTCACCGGCTCATTCCTATTCTGTTATTATCCCTCAAATTACCCTCTCTTCAGCATCACAATACCATAATACTTCCTTAGAATAGGGTCTTCTCATTTCCCTAGCAGTGTGTAATAACAATTTTATAAGTTGTCTCCCACCTCCAAGTCCAGCCTGTCTCCACTTAGCCCTTCTCAGCTGCTGCCAGGGTAACCTCTCAAGTCATTAAATCTTTGCTCCACAAGAATTCAGGATGAAGCTCCAGGTCTACAGCCAGGTTTGTAGGTGTGGTGGGAGCTTTTGTACTATAGCACCTGATTTCTCACCACAGTGTGAAGCGAGGTTATCATTAGAGGCTTAGGAAGTGAAGCAGGAAGATTGTAGGGATTTGAGAGGAAGACAGGAACAAATTACAGAAACTGAGAAAACAAAATTTGCAAGGGAAATCTTATAGCATTGCTGAGCAGAAGTGAGTTGACCTGTGGTGATGACTTCAAGGTGACACCAATCAGCATTGTTTCGTAAGGGCCAATTCCCACCCCACCCCCAAAACTCGAGATACTCCAGTGCAGATATGGAGACAGCAAAGGGATGGGCTTAATGAGAGTTGCTGGGCTTTTGACTGGTGAGCAAGAGAATGTGTATATGTGCTGGGCATTATTCTAGGTGTAAGGATACTGCAAGAATGAAACCAAATGGAACTGATATTGTTCAGGGACTAATAAATAATACAACTGCAGAAAGTGGTATGTGTTACAAAGAATATAAAGCTGGGCATAGGCCAAAACATTATCTGAGAACATTATCGATTAGCCTTATATTCTCAATTCTCCCTAGGAAAGTGCATAGTTAGCACCATTACAAACAATGAATGCCCATGGCAGTACGACTCAGTTCTCTAAATCTGCCTATTTTCAAGCAGAAGTGAGAGACAGTACCAAGGAAGAAGGGATTAACCAGAGAGGATGAAATCTTGGTTTGAGAAGAACTGGGAAGAGGGTGGATCAATGGATTCCAAAGCTAGGTGAAAGCCATAGACTGTAAAGAGGGTGGCCCATTGACCACACAGTAGCTGAATTACAAGGATAAAAGATGTTTCCATTACATTGTGGGATATAATACAATAAAAATGTTTAGACATATTGGGTCTAGTCAGTAGAACGGTTCAAGAGAGATTTTAGATTTTGAAAATGAGGTTCATCAAAAAAGACTCTGATGGGATATACAGAAACATGACGATGCCCATGTAAGGTAATCTGAGCACAGATGGTAATGTAAGAATATTATTTGATTACTGAGAAAGGCATAATTATAAGCAAAGATTTTACAAAACTTATTTGTACTAAGATGGAATGCATTTAAAAATTTTTTTATTTTGGTATCGTTAACGTACAATAACTTGAACAACATTATGGTTACTAAACCCCTATTATCAAGTCCACACCGCATACCCCATTACAGTCACTGTCCATCAGAGTAGTGAGATGCTATACAATCATTACTTGTCTTTTCTGTAAATACTGCCTTTCCTGTGTTCACCCCCCACTATATTATGTGTGCTAATCATAATGCCCCTTTTCCCCCCTTATCTCTCCCATCCCACCCTCCCTCCCCAGTCCCTTTCCCTTTCGTAACTATTAGTCCATTCTTGGGTTCTGTGAGTCTGCTGCTGTTTTGTTCCTTCACTTTTTGCTTTGTTCTTATACTCCACAGATGAGTGAAATCATTTGATATTTATCTTTCAACGCCTGGCTTATTTCACTGAGCATAATACCTTCTAGCTCCATCCATATTGTTGCAAATGGTAGGATTGTTCTTCTTATGGCTGAATAATATTCCATTGTGTATATATACTACATCTTCTTTATCCATTCATCTGCTGATGGACACTTAGGTTGCTTCCATTTCTTGGCTATTATAAATAGTGCTGCGATAAACATAGGGGTGCATATGTCTTTTTCAAATTGGGCTGCTGCATTCTTAGGGTAAATTCCTAGGAGTGGAATTCCTGGGTCAAATGGTATTATTACTTTTAGTTTTTTGAGGAAACTCCATACTGCTTTCAACAATGGCTGAACTAATTTACATTCCCACAAGCAGTGTAGGAGGGTTCCCCTTTCTCCGCATCCTTGCCAACATTTGTGGTTGTCTTTTGGATGCCGGCCATCCTAACTGGTGTGAGGTGATATCTCATTGTGGTTTTAATTTGCATTTCTGTGATCATTAGCGATGTGGAGCATCTTTTCATGTGCCTGTTGGCCATCTGAATTTCTTCTTAGGGGAAGTGTCTGTTCAGCTCCTCTGCCCATTTTTTAATTGGCTTATTTGCTTTTTGGTTGGTGAGGTCTGTGAGCTCTTTATATATTTTGGATGTCAACCCCTTACCAGATATGTCATTCATGAATATATTCTCCCATACTGTAGGATGTCTTTTTGTTCTACTGATGGTATCCTCTGCTGTACAGAAGCTTTTTAGTGTGATACAGTCCCACTTGTTCATTTTTGCCTTTGTTTCCCTTGCCCAGGGAGATATGTTCATGAAGAAGGTGCTCATGTTTATGTCCAACAGATTTTTGCCTATGTTTTTTCCTAAGAGTTTTATCGTTTCATGACTTACATTCAGGTCTTTGATCCATTTTGAGTTTACTTTTGTGTATGGGGTTAGATAGTAATCCAATTTCATTCCCTTACAAGTAGCTGTCCAGTTTTGCCAACACCAGCTGTTGAAGAGGCTGTCATTTCCCCACTGTATACCCATGGCTCCTTTATCGTTTATTAATTGACCATATATGGTTGGGTTTGTATCTGAACTCTCTATTCTGTTCCACTGCTCTGTGGGTCTGTTCTTGTGCCAGTACCAAATTGTCTTGATTACTGTGGCTTTGTAGTGGAGCTTGAAGTCAGGGAGCGTAATTCCCCCTGCTTTATTCTTCCTCCTCAGGATAGCTTTGGCTATTTGGGGTCTTTTGTGGTTCCATATGGATTTTAGAATTATTTACTCTAGTTCACTGAAGAATGCTGTTGGTATTTTGATATGGATTGCATTGAATCTTTAGATTGGTTTAGGAAGGATGGCCATTTTGACAATATTAATTCTTCCTAGCCAAGAGCATGGGATGAATTTCCATTTATTAGTGCCCTCTCTAATTTCTCTTAAGAGTGTCTTGTAGTTTTCAGAGTATAGGTCTTTCACTTCCTAAGTTAGGTTTATTCCGAGGTATTTTATTCTTTTTGATGTGATTGTGAATGGAATTGTTTTCCTGATTTCTCTTTCTGGTAGTTCACCGTTAGTGAATACGAATGCAACAGATTTCTGTGTATTAATTTTGCATCCCGAAACTTTGCTGAATTCAGACATTAGATCTAGGAGTTTTGGAGTGGATTCTTTAGGGTTTTTTATGTACAATAGCATGTCATCTGCAAACAGGGACAGTTTAACTTCTTCCTTGCTAATCTGGATGCCTTTTATTTCTTTGTGTTGTCTGACTGCCATGGCTAGGACCACCAGTACTATGTTGAATAGAAGTGGGGAGAGTGGGCTTCCTTCTCTTGTTCCCGATCTTAAAGGAAAAGCTTTGAGCTTCTCACTGTTAAGTTGATGTTGGCTGTGGGTTCGTCGTATGTGGCCCTCATTATGTTGATGTACTTGCCCTCTATACCCATTTTGTTGAGAGTTTTTATCGTGAATGGATGTTGAATTTTGTTCAATCCTTTTTCAGCATCTATAGAGATGATCATGTGGTTTTTGTTCTTCTTTTTGTTGATATAGTGGATGATGTTGATGGATTTTCGAATGTTGTACCATCCTTGCATCCCTAGGATGAATCCCACTTGATCATGATGAATGATCTTTTTGATGTATTTTTGAATTCAGTTTGCTAATATTTTGTTGAGTATTTTTGCATCTATGTTCATCAAGGATATTGGTCTGTAATTTTCTTTTTTTGTTGGTGTCTTTGCCTGGTTTTGGTATTAGAGTTATGTTGGTCTCATAGAATGAGTTTGGGAGTATTCCCTCCTCTTCTACTTTTTGGAAAACTTTAAGGAGGATGGGTATTAGGTCTTCACTAAATGCTTGATAAAATTCAGCAGTGAAACCATTTGATCCAGGGGTTTTGTTCTTAGGTACTTTTTGATTGCCAATTCAATTTTGTTGCTGGTAATTGGTCTATTCAGATTTTCGGTTTCTTCCTGGGTCAGCCTTGGAAGGTTGTATTTTTCTAGAAAGTTGTCCATTCTTCTAGGTTATCCAGTTTGTTAGCATGTAATTTTTCATAATATTCTCTCATAATTCTTTGTATTTCTGTGGTGTCCATAGTCATTTTTCCTTTCTCATTTCTGATTCTTTTTATGTGTGTAGACTCTCTTTCTTTCTTGATAAGTCTGGCTAGGGGTTTAACTATTTTGTTTATTTTCTTGAAGAACCAGCTTCTGCTATCATGGATTCTTTCCATTGTTTTATTCTTCTCGATTTTATTTATTTCTGCTTTAATCTTTATTATGTCCCTACTTCTACTGACTTTGGGCCTCATTCGTTCTTCCTTTCCTTGTTTCATTAATTGTGAGTTTAGACTGTTCATTTGGGATTGTTCTTCTTTCCTGAGGTAGGCCTGTATTGCAGTATATTTCCCTCTTAGTACGGCCTTAGCTGCGTCCCACCAATTTTGTGGTGTTGAATTATTGTTGTTATTTGTCTCCATATATTGCTTGATCTCTGTTTTTATTTGGTCATTTATCCACTGATTATTTAGGAGCATGTTATTAAGCCTTCATGTGCTTCTGGGCTTTTTTGTTTTCTTTGTGTAATTTATTTCTAGTTTCATACCTTTGTGATCTGAGAAGCTGGTTTGTATAATTTCAATCTTTTGAATTTACTGAGGTTCTTTTTGTGGCATAGTATATGATCTATTCTTGAAAATGTTCCATGTGCACTTGGGAAGAATGTGTATCTTGTTGCTTTTGGATGGAGTGTTCTGTAGATGTCTGTTAGGTCCATCTGTTCTAATATGTTGTTCAGTGCCTCTGTCTCTTTATTTATTTTCTGTCTGGTTGATCTGTCCTTTGGAGTGAGTGGTGTGTTGAAGTCTCCTAAAATGAATGCATTGCATTCTATTTCCCCCTTTAATTCTGTTAGTATTTGTTTCACATATGTTGGTGATCCTGTATTGGGTTCATAGATATTTATAATAGTTATATACTCTTGTTGGACTGACCCCTTTATCATTATGCAATGTCCTTCCTTGTCTCTTGTGACTTTCTTTGTTTTGAAGTCTATTTTGTCTGATACAAGTACTGCAACTCCTGCTTTTTCTCACTATTAGTTGCATTAAATATCTTTTTCCATCCCTTTACTTTCAGTCTGTGTATGTCTTTGGGTTTGAAGTGAGTCTCTTGTAGGCAGCATATAGATGGGTCTTGTTTTTTTTATCCATTCAGTAACTCTATGTCTTTTGATTGGTGCATTCAGACCATTTACATTAGGGTGATTATCGATAGGTATGTACTTATTGCCATTGCAGGCTTTAGGTTCGTCATTACCAAACGTTCAAGGGTAATTCCCTTACTATCTAACAGTCTAATTTAACTCACTTCGTATGCTCTTACAAACACCAACTAAGCGGTTCTTTTTTTTTTTCCTCCTTTCTCTTCCTCCTCCATTCTTTGTATGTTATGAATCATATTTGGTACTCTTTGTCTATCCCTTGGGTGACATCTATTTAGCCTTGGGAATACTTCCATCTACAGGAGTCCCTCCACAATGCACTGTAGAGGTGGTTTGTTGCAGGTAAATTCTGTCAGCTTTTGCTTATCTGAAAATTGTTTAATCCCTCCTTCAAATTTAAATGATAACCTTCCAAGGAAGAGTATTCTTGGTTCTAGGCCCTTCTGCTTCATTGCATTAAATATATCATGACACTCCCTTCTGGCCTGTAAGGTTTCTGTTGAGAAATCTGATGGGTTTTCCTTTGTATGTGATCTTTTTTCTCTCTCTAGCTGCTTTTAAAAGTCTGTCTTTATCCTTGATCTTTGCCATTTTAATTACTATATGTCTTGATGTTGTCTTTCTTGGGTCCCTTGGGTTGGAAGATCCGTGCACCTCCATGGCTTGAGAGACTATCTCCTTCCCAGATTCGGAAGTTTTCAGCAATTACCTCCTCAATGACGCTTTCTATCCCTTTTTCTCTCTCTTCTTCTGGTACCCCTATAATGTGAATGTTGTTCCGTTTCGATTGGTCACACAGTTCTCTCAACATTCTTTCATTCTTAGAGATTCTTTTTTCTCTCTGTGCCTCAGCTTCTTTGTATTCCTCTTCTCTAATTTATATTTCATTTACTGTCTCTTCTCCTACATGTAATCTGCTTTAAATCCCTCCATTGTATGTTTCATTTCAGATATGGAATTTCTTTTTTTTATATATATAATTTATTTTATTATCATTAATCTACAATTACATGTGCAATATTACGGTTATTAAACTACCCCTTCATCAGGTCCCCCCCACCAACCCCATTACAGTCACTGTCCATCAGCGTAGCAGATATGGAATTTCTTAATGATTGAATCTCTGACTTAAACTCGTTCCCAAGTTCTTGAATATTTTTCTGTACCTCCATAAACATCTTTATAATTTTTATTTTGAACTCTCTTTCAGGAAGATTGGTGAGTTCAGTTTCATTTGGCGTTTTTTCTGGGGTTTGTGAGATTTTGGTCTGAACGTTTCATTTTTCTGTGTGGTGCCCACTAGTGCACAGAAACTCCAGTTTCTGGAGCTGCGCAGCCCCTAGAGTGATGTTGGGCATCGCAGGGGAGCAGAGATGGTGCCTGGGGAGAGGAAAGATCTGTATCCTGATTCCCGTCTGCGGTGCCTGTCTCCAGTGTCAGAGCCAATGGGCCAAGCACGCCAGAGCAGTGACTGCCAGTTTGCAACCTGGTGCTGGCAGGCCAGGAGGAAGGTGCAGCAGGCTGTGTGTCACAGTGGGGGGCCTTGGAGCTGAGTAGGCAGCCAAGGGAATGGAGCACCTGAAGGTCCTCAATATTCCCAACCAGGTGGGCTGAGCGCACCCAGACAACCTTGTCCAGCTCTCCCTTCTCCCGCACAGCAAGCTCCGTGCAAATCCCACCCCTTCAGCAGCCCTCTTACTGCTAGGAAGCCTCTCAGACCGCCTGCCTCTCTTCTGATACAGAGCAGCTGGATGTGAATCCTCCCCTCCACAAACGGCCAGAATGTCAGTCTCCCAAGCACTCCACCCATCCTAGCTCCCGAACGTCCAGAGCACCACACAATATAGGCTTCCGCTCAGAAGGCAGATCTCCAGGGATAGGCGCTCAGCAGTCCCAGGTTTCCACACCCTCCCCACTCCATTTCTCTTTCTCCCGCCAGTGAGCTGGGGTGGGCAAAGGGCCTGGGGCCTGCCGGATTAAGGCTTTCCTATGTTACCCTGTTTCATAAGGTCTGCTTCGTTCTTGAGGTCTGTATGCTGTCTGGTTCAGCCTTCTTTCTTGTTGCTGTTTTAGGATTAGCTGTATTAATTATATTTTTGTACTGTTTGTGGTTTTGGGAGGAGTTCTCCATGTCACCTCTCACGCCGCCGTCTTGAATCCTCTGGAATGCATTCTTTAATGTATAAATTTAATTTTAGAATTTTATCCTGATAACTAGAGAAAATATGAGGCCAAAAAAAATTTGGCTACATTCTTTAAAGTTTATCTTATGAGAAACGTATTGTGAAATCCATTGTTTTCATCATATGTCACTGAATAGAGGTTCGTGAGCAACCATGTTCAAACCGGAACTTCTTTTACTTTCACCTTTTTGACACATTAAGTTTTTCCAGAGGATTTGCTGTTGTCCTTATCAGTGTCCCAGGTAATGCAGAATGTAAGCTCTAGAATGACACACAAGTTTTCCTATTTACTGTTGCAACTCAGTATCCAACAGAATGTCTGGGCAGAGAGTAGGCATTCAAATATTTTTTTTCAGTGAATAGAGAATCATAGAACAATTGAACAGGACCAGAGAAAAAAATAAAAATTTAATTGAAAATGCTGGAAGCCATGAAGTATCATATAATTATCATTGTTTAACCTATTGGCAAAAAGGTGAGGCATTTCATACCTTTAAGAACATATAAGTCATTATCCTCACAACATTTGTAATTTCATTTCACAAAGTATAAGAATTACTAATATCTGAATAAAGTAGTTAAAAGATCTTCCTGGGAGATGGTTAAAATCTGAAGACATGCTTACGTATTTAGTATCCGGGACAATACTGTCTTCCATACAAGTGAAATATTAGAAAATCCTTAAGGCCTCTACCCTGCCTTAAATCACTATGAATGATTACCAAAGATATCAGATATGGCTGATCATGTGTGGTTTCTAAGCACAATTCCTAAATTCTACTTGGGTCGCAAAACATGATTTCACTATTCACTCGAAAAAATGACTAAGATGTACTCAAAAGAAAATTTCAATGCCTTGCCTACAGAATCCAGATTCAAAATAATATATATCACATACTATGTGAACTATATGAGTGATACTTGTTAACATTTTAGATGTGAAATTCAGCAATATTTGACTTCTTTTTTTAATGAACTATAGAACTAAGAACTCCTTTCTTCCCAAAAGCAAAAAAAAAAAAAATATTCCAACCTTAACCTATATAGTTCTCCAAAATTACATGTTCCTGATCCTAAACCATGACGCCACCCCAGGATGGAAAAAACAAGATTCATTTCTATTCCCTATAAGAGTGTGGTTAGCTTACAGCATCCTCTCCTATGGAATGACAGGACTCTGATTATAGCCAAGGGACTATTTAGGAATCAATGGATAGATGGATTTTCCAGTCTAAGTCATGAGCACCTGAAAATTTGGAAACAACAATCACTTTAAATTATGAATCTCACTAAAAGTTCTTTTTCACTCTCCATGATTATCTTAAATGTTAAATAGTACTGCCCCATCTTAAAAACAGCTGTGCTTAACATTTAGTCAAATCTAAGTATGATTCATTAATTATAAATCATCATTAATGACACATGAACACAGGGGATTAAATATGGCACCGTGAGAGGTGAGACACAGGCTTCCTCCTAAAACCGCATATAATACGAAAATATAATTAACACAACTAATCCTGAAGAGTGACGGAACCGGCCGTCAGTGATCGAACAGTCCCTGAAGGGGGGAGGGAGGATTAAAAGAAAAAAAGAAGAAAGAAAAGACTCAGGAGGGCAAACTGTCAATGCAGCCACCATAAGCTTTATTTTTCTTTTGTATATATGCAATCCCACTATGAGACTAACTCAAGCATATTGGCATCACAACAAAAGCACTTCCTTATCATACAAAGAGTTGTTTTGTTAAACAGTTTCCCCGTTCCCAGGGCCAAGGAATGGTCTCTCTGTTCCCAGACATTCATGTCTCAAAACAGCTTGTACAAGCATAAAAATTGCAGAATAAACAAGTTCTCTCTATAATATGGAGGAAGTTCATAAAATGGCTTCACTTATGTGAAGCAGTAGCCAAACATGGCTCCCCACAGAAGAACAGTAAAGAGAACTGCTCCAGACTGCACACACCTGGAGAAACGAATAAAACTCACGGAAGATGGTAACACACCAAGGCTGTACCCGGCGGGAGCGAAGCCCTTCGCCCACCCCAGCTCATAGGCAGGAGGAAGAGAAACTGAGCAGGGAGGGAGTGGAGGCCTGGGAATGCTGAATGTCTAACTCCGGAGATCTCCTCTGGGAGCTAAAACCTACAATTCATGGTTCTTCCTTGACACTTCATGATTACGGGGTTGGAAAGCTAAGACAGGTGGAATTCCTGGAGAGACTGAGATTCCAGCAGCTTGTGGAAAGCAGGGATCCATATCCAGCTGCTCTGGGAGAAAAGAAAGGTGGGCAGTCTGAGAGACTCCCTAACAAGGAAGCTATTAGCCAGAGGGATGCTAAAGGGGCAAGGGTTGCACAGAGCTTACTGCTCAGGAGAGATGACAGGTAGACAAAATTGTCCGGGTGCACTCTGCCCAGGAAGTTGGGAGCTTTGCCATATAGACTCTCATATTTAAGGAGGAAAAAGAAATCTTCCTCCTTAGACGATCTTCAGGTGCTCCAGCTCCCTGGCTGGCTACACAGCTCCAAGAACCCCCTCCGTTACACACAGCCTACTGTGCCTTTCTCCCAGCCAGCACCACGTGGCTCACAAATCGGCAAACCCTACCCTGGCTTTAGGCCAGCCAGAGGGAAGATCTGTCTACAGCAACTACAAACACAAAGCATAGAGGTGTATACCTGTGTGCTCAGCACACTGGTTCAGGCAGTGGAGACAGGAAGAGCAGCTGGGTAGCAGGAAACAGCTCTTACCTCTACCCAGACACCAATACAACTCCCCTGGGACCTGGGACATTGCTTCAGACGCTGAGCAGCTCCAGCGAGTAGAGCTTCTGGGCACTAGAGGGTGCCATATAAAAATATGAAACGCCAAAGGAATCTGTTTGAGAGCAAAATTATTAATACAACTCTTGAGAAAGACTTAAATGACATCAACCTCATGACACTTCCTGAAAGGGAGTTCAAAATAAAAGCCATTAACATGCTCATGGAGGTATGGAAAGATATTCAAGAACTCGAATGAAATCTGGTCAGAGATCCAATCGTTGAAGAGCACAATGGAGGGTATTAAAAGCAGAGTGGATATGGTGGAGGAGACAATAAATGAAATAGAAACTAGAGAAGAGGAACACAAAGAAGCGGAGGCACAGAGTGGAAAAAGGATCTCTAAGAATGGCTGTGTGACCAATCCAAACGGAACAATATTCGCACTATAGGGGTACCAGAAGAAGAAGAGAGAGAAAAAGGGATAGAAAGTGTCTTTGAGGAGGTAATTGCTGAAAACTTCCCCAATCTGGGGAAGGAAATGGTCTATCAAGCCACGGAGATGCACAGATCTCCCAACACAAGGGACCCAAGGAAGACAACATCAAGACATATAATAATTAAAACAGCAAAGATCAAGGATAAAGACAGACTATTAAAAGCAGCCAGAGAGAGAAATAAGATCACATACAAAGGAAAGCCCATCAGGCTACCATCAGACTTCTCAATAGAAACATTACAGGCCAGAAGGGAGTGGCATGATGTATTTAAAGCAAAGAAGCAGAAGGGCCTTGATCCAAGAATACCGTATCCGGCAAGATTATCATTTAAATTTGAAGGAGGGATTAAACAATAACCAGATAAGCAAAAGCTGAGAGAATTTACCTCCCACAAACCATCTCTACAGTGTATTTTGGAGGGACTGCTACAGATGGAAGTGTTCCTAAGGTTTAATAGCTGTCACCGGAGGTAACAAAACCACAGTAAAGAAAGTAGAACAGCTAATTACTAAGCGAATGCAAAAATGAAAATATCTATCACCAAAGTCAATCAAGGGATAGACAAAGAGTACAGAATATGATACCTAATATATAAAGAATGGAGGAGGAAGAAAAAGGGGGAAGAAAAAAAAAGAACCTTTAGGTTGTATTTATAATAGCATATTAAGGGAGTTAAGTCAGACTCTTAGATAGTAAGGATGTTAACCTTGAACTTTTGGTAACCACGAATCTAAAGACTGCAATGCCAATAAGTACATAACTATTGATAATCACCCTAATTGTAAATGGACTGAATGCACCAATCAAAAGACAGAGTCACTGAATGGATAAAAAAACAAGACCCATCTATATGCTGCCTACAAGAGACTCACTTTAAACCCAAAGACATACCCAAACAAAAAGTGAAGGGATGGAAAAAGATATTTAATGCAAGTGCACATGGAACATTTTCAAGAATAGATCATATCCTAGGCCACAAAAAAGCCTTGGTAAATTCAAAAAGATTGAAATTGTACCAACCAGTTTCTCAGACCACAAAGGTATGAAACTAGAAATAAATTATGCAAAGAGAATGAAAAATCCCACAAACACATGGAGGCTTCACAAAACGCTCCTAAATACCAATGGATCAACGACCAAATAAAAACAGAGATCAAGCAATATATGGAGACAAATGACAACAATAATTCAACACCACAAAATCTGTGGGATACAGTGAAGGCCATGTTAAGAGGAAAGTATATTGCAATACAGGCCTACCTCAGGAAAGAAGAACAATCCCATATGAGCAGTCTAAACTCACAATTAATGAAAATAGAAAAATAAGAGCAAATGAGACCCAAAGTCAGTAGAAGTAGGGACATAATAAAGATTAGAGCATAAATAAATAAAATCAAGAAGAATAAAACAATACAAAGAGTCAATGAAAGCAGGACATGGTTCTTCGAGAAAATAAACAAAATAGATAAACCCCTAGCCAGACTTATCAAGAAAAAAAGAGAGTCTATACACAGAAACAGAATCAGAAATGAGAAGGGAAAAATCACAATGGACACCATAGAAATACAAAGAATTATTAGAGAATACTATGAAAAATTATATGCTAACAAACTGGAAAACCTAGAAGAAATGGACGACTTTCTAGAAAAATACAACCTTCCAAGGCTGACCCAGAAAGAAACAGAAAATCTGAACAGACCAACTACCAGCAAAAAAATTGAACTGGTAATCAAAAACCTACCTAAGAACAAAACACCTGAACCAGATGGCTTCACTGCTGAATTTTATCAAAGATTTCGTGAAGACCCAATACCTATCCTCCTTAAAGTTTTCCAAAGAGTAGAAGAAGAGGGAATACTTCCAAACTCATTCTATGAGGCCAGCATCATTCTAATACCAAAACCAGGCAAAGACACCAACAAAAAAAGAAAATTACAGACCAATATCCTTGATGAACATAGATGCAAAAATACCCAACAAAATATTAGCAAACCAAATTCAAAAATACATCAAAAATATCATCCATCATGATCAAGTGGGATTCATCTCAGTGATGCAAGGATGGTAAAACATTCAAAAATCCATCAACATCATCCACTATATCAACAGAAAGAAGAACAAAAACCACATGATCATCTCTATAGATGCTGAAAAAGCATTTGACAAAATTCAACATCCATTCATGATAAAAACTCTCAACAAAATGGGTATAGAGGGCAAGTACCTCAACATAATAAAGGCCATATATGACAAACCCACAGCCAACATTATACTTAACAGCGAGAAGCTGAAAGCTTTTCCTTTAAGATCGGGAACAAGACAAGGATGCCCACTCTCCCCACTTCTATTCAACATAGTACTGGTGGTCCTAGCCATGGCAATCAGACAACACAAAGAAATAAAAGGCATCCAGATTAGCAAGGAAGAAGTTAAACTGTCCCTGTTTGCAGATGACATGATGTTGTACATAAAAAACCCTGAAGACTCCCCTCCAAAACTACTAGATCTAATATCTGAATTCAGCAAAGTTTCAGGATACAAAATTAATACACAGAAATCTGTTGCATTCATATGCACTAACGGTGAACTAGCAGAAAGAGAAATCAGGAAAACAATTCCATTCACAATCACATCAAAAAGAATAAAATACCTAGGAAGAAACCTAATCAAGGAAATGAAAGACCTATACTCTGGAAACTACAAGACACTCATGAGAGAAATTAAAGGACGTACCAATAAATGGAAACACATCCTGTGCTCATGGATAGGAAGAATTAATATTGTCAAAATTGCCGTCCTTCCTAAAGCAATCTTCAGATTTAATGCAATCTCCCTATCAAAATACCAACAGCATTCTTCAACAAACTAGGTTAAATCGTTCTAAAATTCATATGAAACCAAAAAAGACCCCAAATAGCCAAAGCAATCCTGAAAAGGAAGAATAAAGCCGGGAGGATTATGCTCCCCAAGTTCAAGCTCTACTACAAATGCACGGTACTCAAGACAATTTGGTACTGGCACAAGACCCATAGACCAATGGAACAAACTAGAGAGCCCTGACATAAACCCAACCATATATGGTCAATTAATATATGATAAAGGAACCATGGACATACAATGGGGAAATGACAAACTCTTCAACAGCTGGTGTTGGCAAAAATGGACAGCTACATGCAAGAGAATGAAACTGGACTATTGTTTAACCCCATACACAAAGAAAACTCGAAATGGATCAAAGACCTGAATGTAAGTCATGAAACCATAAAACTCTTAGAAGACAACATAGGCAAAAATCTCCTGAATATAAGCATGAGCAACTTCTTCCTGAATGCATCTCCTCGAGCAAGGGAAACAAAAGCAAAAATGAACTCATGGGACTACATAAAACTAAGAAGTTTCTGTACAGCAAACAGAACAAAAAGGCATCCTACAGTATGGGAGAATATATTTGTAAATTACATATCTGACAAGGGGTTAACATCCAAAATATATAAAGAACTTATACACCTCAACACTGAAAAAGCAAATAACCCGATTAAAATATGGGCAGAGGATATAAGGAGACAGTTCTCCAAAGGAGAAATTCAGATGGTCAACAGACACATGAAAAGATGCTCCACATCACTAACCATCAGGGAAATGCAAATTAAAACCACAGTGAGATATCACCTCACACCAGTTAGGATGGCCAGCATCCAAAAGCCTAAGAACAACAAATGCTGGCAAGGATGCGGAGAAAGGGGAACCCTCCTACACTGCTGGTGGGAATGTAAGCTAGTTCAACCATTGTGGAAAGCAATATGGAGTTTCCTCAAAAAACTAAAAATAGAAATACCATTTGACCCAGGAATCCCACTCCTTGGAATTTACCCAAAGAATACAACTTCTCAGATTCAAAAAGACATATGAACCCCTATGTTTACTGCAGCACTTTTTACAATAGCCAAGATGTGGAAGCAACCTAAGTGTCCATCAGTAGATGAACGGATAAAGAAGATGTGGTACACATACACAATGGAATACTATTCAGCCATAAGAAAGAAAAAAATCCTACCATTTGCAAAAACATGGATGGAACTGAAGGATGTTATGCTCAGTGAAATAAATAAGCCAGGCAGAGAAAGACAAGTGCCAAATGATTTCCCTCATTTGTGGAGTATAACAATGAAGCAAAACTGAAGGAACAAAATAGCAGCAGACTCAGAGACTCCAAGAGGAACCAGGGGTTACCAATGGGGAGGGGTGTGAGAGGGTGGGTGGGGAGGGTGGGAGGAGGGGATAGAGGGGTGTTTTGTTTAGTACACATGGTGTGGGGGATCACAGGGAAAACAGTGCAGCACAGAGAAGGCAAATAGTGAATCTGTGGCATCTTACTACACCCAAGGGCAGTGACTGCATTGGGGTATGGGTGGGGACTTGATAATATGGGTAAATGTAGTGACCAGATTGTTTTTTCATGTGAAACCTTCATAAGAGTGTATATTAATAATACCTTAATAAAAAAAATGACACTTGAACAACTTATTAAAAACCACATGTTAATGAACAGGATGGAGCCAGTATTCACAGTGTTACTTGGCTTCAGTCCCATGCCACGTCTGCCTCTAGGAGAATTTCTGACAGGAAGAACTTTCCCAGAGCATGGCATGATACAAATCTGATCTTCAGAAGAGATGTAACATTCTAAAGCAGAAATGTTTTGAGTAGTGAATGCCTAGATATAATTGTAGGTTTCAATTATTTCAAACAGCAGATAAACTTATTGATTTATAAAGTTTTAAGCTCCCTGGAGAAAAGGTGGTAAATATCTAGAGATACTTATATAGCCTATAAGAAAATACAAGATAACGTTTTGAGGATCTGACAAACATCCATATACTTTGTTTTGGGGCACAATATTTTGACAAACCAAATAAATATCAGGTTGAACTGATAAGGCATAAGCATAGTTAAAACTCAGAAGAATATCTCATTTTCTATAGAAAAAACAAAAATTTTATTGTCTTTATAAATATGTGCTGTTGTAACCAATATCTGTTGTATTTACTATTATTAAAAATACAGAGCATTATCCACAAAATTGCATGTTTAGAAAATTGCTAGTCTCTCACAGCTGTGTGACTCATCAAACATAATTTGTTTTTCTGTGATGTTAAAATAATCCCTTTTAAACCAAGACGTGTTTTAAAAAATTCCCTCTACCTTTCTGCTGAAAAGAGATGGAAACACAATATATCTCTTCTGAATTTACCTTGAATAATAAATTGTTCCATGTTCTCTTTGAAAGGCTGGATGTGCTCTTTGGAGGATACCTGGTACACTTTCCCTGCTTCAACCTCACAGGCTGAAAAGAGAGAAACATTGGTTAGTGGAGCATTAAAACAACTTAAAAACATATTAGTTAATGTTAGAGAATCTTGTTAACCATGACAGTTGACATGTTCTACACATATTTTTCGAACATCCAAATACAGACATAAAAATCTATGATCAAGGCTTCACTTTCTGGGGTTGTAAAAATGAAATTCTTAAGAATATAATTCTCCCTCAGCCACTTCCAAACTGTGCAAACTTGGGCAAGTTACTTCACCTCTGAGCCCCCCGCCTCATCTGTAGAATGGGCATGCCATTTGCGTCTACCTCTCAGTGCTGTCCTGAAGTCAAATCAGTTAATAAAGGTAAAATGTCCAAATAGTACAGGGCAGACAGTAAAGCAGTATGTCAGTATTTCCTATCTTCATCATTATTCTCAACTGACATCTAATACAAGTTTGTCCCCAATTATTGTCTAGATATCTGAAAGCTAACAACAACCATGGTGTTAATGTTAAGATAGGAACCAGTAACTATGGAGCATCTATTACAAGGCAGAGGCTTTTTACTGATCATTTATTTAATTTAATCTTTGGAATAAGTACAGTGGACATTATTTACTCTTATTTTACAGCTAAGGAAATGAAGGCTCAAAGAGGGTGCTAAGTTGATGAAGTATTCAGATAATAATTGAAATACTGATCTAACTAATGTTAGAGAATATTGTTACTTGAAATCCTGATCTAACTCCAAAGTTTATACTCTTTTTTTCTGGGCCATCATCAATGCCTTAATCTACAGATCTCACTTGGGTTAATTAACAAACATTTTTAAGAAAATTTGTGAAGAAATTTTGGTTACTGTGGTGATAATTAGAAACCTCAGCCTGAAAGGAAATAATTCAAAATTGAAAAGCACATCTTTGAAAGACAATACTTAAGATAGATTAATGTCTGACTCAGGGAAACATACCGACTACAAGTCTTAAGGTAAGGTTGCCAATTCCCCAAGGAGACTTTACAGTTGCACTCTTTAAAATTTTTTCTTCCTCTTATAAAACTGTGATTTCTTTTTCTTTTCCCTCCAGGTCATTAGCTTATTTAATCAGGAGATGACAAGAGGACTATATTGTTACCACACATTCTCCCCACCAACTGTGAAAGATAATTGGGTATAGTAAAACTTAAGACCAGCTATGCACATTCAGTTTTAATCCTTGCTTTCCACTTTGAATGCCTTTTTTTTTTGTCTGATTGCTGTGACTAGGACTTCTAGTACTATGTTGATTAAAAGTGGTGAGACTGTGCATCCTTGTCTTATTCCTGATTTTAGAGGAAAAGCTCTCACTTTACACTGTTAAGTATGATATGAGCTGTGGGTTTCTCATATATGACGTTTATTATGTTCAGGTATTGTCTCTTGATACTCACTTTGTTGAGTGTTTTTGTTATAAATGGATGTTGAATTTTGCTGTTTTTTTTTCTGCGTCTACTGAGATAATCATATGATTTTTATCCTTCCTTTGGTTAATGTGGTGTATTACAATGACTAATTTGTGATACTGAAACGTACTTGCATCCCTGGAATAAATTCTATTTGATTATGGTAAATGATCCTTTTAATGCATTGTTGAATTCAGTTTGCAGTATTTTGTTAAGGATTTTTGCATCTATGTTCATCAGGGATATTGGTCTGAAATTTTCTTTTTTGTAGTGTCTTTCTCTGGTTTTGGTGTCAGGGTAACACTGGTCTTGTAGGATAAATTTGGAAGCATTCCTTCCTCTTCATTTTCTGGAATAGTTTGAGAAGAATAAGCATTAACTCTTCTTTAAATGTTTGGTAGAATTCACCCATGAAGTTCTCTGGTTCTGGACTTTTGTTTATTGGGAGTTTTTCCTATTTCTGATTCAATCTCCTTTCTAGTAATCAGCCTGTTCAGATTTTCTATTTCTTCTTGATTCAGTCTTGAAAGACTGTATATTTCTAGGAATCTATCCATTTCTTCTAGGGTGTACAACTTGTTGGCATATAGTAATCTCTTACAATCCTTTCTATTTCTGTGGTGTTGGTTGTAACTTCCTTTTCATTTTTGATTTTATTTATTTGAGTCCTCTCTCCTATCTTGTTGAGACTAGCTGAATGTTTATTTATCTTTCCAAAGATACAGCTCTTAGTTTCATTAACCTTTTCCCTTGCGTTTTTTTTTGTCTCTATTTCATTTATTTCTGCTCTGATCTTTATTATTTCTGCCTTTTATTAACTTTGGTCTCTTTTTTTTGCTTTTTTCTAGTTCTTTTACATGTAGGGTTTGATTGTTTTAAGTTCTTCTTTTTTCTCTTCTTTTCTTTTTTTTTTTTTTTGAGGTAATCCTGTATCACTATAAACTTCTCTGTTAGAACTGTTTTTGTGGTGTCCCATAGATTTTGGAGTGCTATGTTTCTATTAACATTTATCTCAAGGTATTTTTTTATTTCCTCATTGACCCACTGGCTTATTTTACAAGCATGTTATTAGCCTCCATGTGTTTGTGCTTTTTTCCAGTTTTTTTCCTTATACTTGATTTCTGCTTTCATAGTGTTGTGGTCAGAAAAGATGCTTGATATGGTTTCAAATTTCTTAAATCTACTTAAACTTGTTTTGTGGTCTAACATGTGATCTATCCTGAAGACTGTCCCACTTGCAATTAAAAAGAATATGTATTCTGCTTTTTTTTGGGTGGCGTACCCTGTATATATTTATTAAGCTCATCACTCAGTAATTTTTAAACAACAGCTAAGAAAAAAAGATACAATAAAGTATTTTAAAAAGTGAGTAAAATTATACCTTAAATCAATTTTATAATTGTCCTTGGCCCATTCATATGAACTGTTTCTCAATATAAATGGATACAAAAACTATTTTTACTGTTTCTTCTCTTTTTTCATTCATTATAGATATTTCTGAACACAGTGGGAACCAGGTAGAATTTTAGATCTAGAAAAACTCTAAGGTCATTTACTGGCCACCTCCTCTCATTTCCAGTGCTCCTTTCAGAAGTCCACAAAAGATGCTTGTCAGGTATCACACTGTGTCTAGCGATGTCCATTCATTTCTCTGCTAGGCAGCTTTTTCCTGACTGTGCTGCTCTAATTATTAGTATTCTTAACTATATACTAAACAGAAATCTCTCTCTACAGTATACCCCTGTGGAATGATATATCTTAAGTTTGCTTTAAATATTCCAGCTATATATACATAATTACTTGTGTAATTAAGAAGTAAGTAAAACAATTTAATCCACCATAGATAGTTCAGGTCTTCAGTGAACCACAGAAAAATCCTGCTCTTTAAGGGCAGGTAAGGGTCCACATCTCCTACCATCCTCCATTTACTCATTCCTTTGTGTTACCAGTACTTAGAACATTCCTTACAGGCAATAGATTTTGGAAAATTTGCTGGAAGCAGGTAAATGAAGCAGGTCCTCCTGTCACAGTGAACTTATTTTTAACTTTCAAAATGTCATATTTACTGAAATCTCTCCATGCATGACACATACTACTTACTCACCTTACACACTCTTACTACTCACAACCAATTATTGAGCTTCTACATACTCATCCACACCCAACTAACACTCCAAGTTTCAACTATCACCCCAAGCCAATAAAATCAATCTCCCTTGGTACTTTCTACTCCCTCTCCAGCAGAACATGTGTGAATATAAAAGATAAAAGCAAAGCTTTGGATAAAAGAGATCTCGATTCAGGCCTACTTGTACCAGTGGCTGTGATCTTGAGCTAGCTCCTAATGCCTAAACTAGAAATGGGGGTGATGAGGGTGGTGCCCTTGAGTGGTGCTCACCGAGCTGTTAGAAGCTCCCCAAAAGGTTAGGTATTAATCAAACTATCTCATTGCATTTATTTATCTTTGTCACTGATTCTTACACTTTGCATTCCCAGAAGTCAAAAGCTTTTGTCTTCACCTCTCAGTGCCTAGTATCTGAAATACAGAGGAAACACTAATGCGTTGTGCAGTAAAAAAGTACTTTCAACCATGCCAATGATCATGACTTTCCTTAATATGGATATTAAACCTCCAGTGGTGGCCTCCTTATAACACCATGTAAGCCTCATGCAAAGTACACAAACACCCAACTCCAAATTTCCAAATCTCTTCATTGCAGTATACAATCTGTGTAATTATTTGTGGGTGGCTGTTGTTTTATTTACTCACTATATTAAGAAGAAAGGATCTATTGGATAACCATAAAAAATGACATGTCAAGTTCTAGAGTTAATCTACACTTACATGTGTATAATTCATACATGTATTTGAATATGTTCAATAATACATATGAATGTGTTCAAAGTGATAAGGAACAAGGAAATTTCTTCATAAGACTGAACCCCGTTCTTCTCTTAATTGTAGTGCACCATGGCGAATAACATATGATCCTGGCTATTATTTATCATCTTTAAAATTGTATGTGACTATGTAAAATTTTTTAAACAATAAGAAACAATACAATCTTACAAGTTTGAAGAGTCATTTAGAAACATTATTTTAAAAAAGAACAAAGATTGAGTTCCTGGAAAATGTGCACTACAATCAAATCTTAATATTAAAAAACATTTGTTAAAAGCTCTTGGCAAAACTGAGTAATTCTAATCATGCCAGTTTTTGTTTAATCTGAAGACCTTTCTAATCCAAAAGAATTTTATATTGTGTTAATAAAGAGCTAATATTGGAAAACATGATGAGGCTTCCATATGTAATGAAAAATTCAGCCAGAGTAGAGGAAGAATGAAACTCTCTCAGAAATCCCACTGGAAAATAAATTCCAATACACCAATACCACCCACAGATTGGCGTGTTTGGGGCAGAGCAACCACCGTCAGATTAAAGCAAGAACATTGTGTGCTACTCTCTGAAATGAACCATGATCATGAGCGGTCTGGTTGATGTTTTTGTTTGTTTGTTTGTTTTGGGGGAATTAGAATATTCCAGCTCTAACGTATACAAGTCTCCAAGTTCAATCAGTGTCAATCAGTTGAGAGTCACTGCCTTTCTGTGAGCTTCCAGAAGGTCATGGACACCTACAAAGCTGCCTCAGCAAGTTTGAAGGAAGACACATTAATGTACACAAAGGAGAAGAATCAAAACTGATTAAATCTTTTTTTCCCCCTAAAATCAAATTGTTTCCTATGTAAGCCTGGTTTGTACATTACTCTGAGTTCATTATAGGAAGCAGAAATCATTGTAGCTACTTAAAGTGAATCAATGCAGGTAATACAAAGCTTATAAGAGCACAGAGACTGGGCTCTACATCTGGGCTCCAGGAATGACTCGCAGAACAAAACTGCAGAATTGACCTTCCAGGGGAACTGTTATCTACATCACAGGCAGGAGCTGACTCAAACCTCACCTGCTAAATCTGCACCATCCAATAAATTGTTGCCCTACATTCATGGAGCTGGTGACGGCACTGTCACGCTGCTTTGGGAAACCCAATCTCCCCATGTCTCTGCTTGAAAACCAAAAGACAAAGAAAATTTTTAAAAGAGCAGCAAAAAGATGATTCTGGCTTCATTTGCTCTCTTGAGTACATGTACTGACAAAAGTAAAATCATACGCAGAAACAGAGGAAGGCCAGATTCAAGAAATATTTAAGAGGTAAAATTGGCAAAGCTAGGCAACTGACGAGAACGTAAGTGGCCTGCCATCCTATCAGGTCAGTGGTCCCTTCACGAAGTCACACTTTAGAATTAACCTGGGAGACTTTTCAGATTCTACCTGCCAAGCCACTGAGAAAAGTCATCTCCAAGGATAAGCTTCATAAAAAAGTGTACACAGTGATCCTAACGTGCAGGAGGGGTGAGCAGGTAAGGGGAAGGAGGGTGCCCACGGCTGTAGAGCTTGGATGGAGGAGGGAGAGTAGCTTTCAGAGGAAAGAAAATTAACTCGGTTTTGAACTCACTGGCTTTTAAGAGGCCAGGGGAACATCCAAGCCCAGTTTTCCAGCAAGCAGCTGGGCATATGAGTTTGCAGATCTCAAGGGTAATGGGGAGTTCGAATACAATCACTTGAGGAAAGCATGTACTGGGGGAGGAGCGGGCCGAGGCAAATACCCGAAGGGCAACGTTTATGAAGGAGCAGGGAGAGGCCTCGAAGAAAGAAGACTGAGAAGGGACTGTCAGATCCTATAACGACAATCCTAACCATGCAGAGTAATGAAGTTAATGGGCTAGTGAGTTAGAAAGAGTGAATCATATCCAGCAGAGACAGCACATAAGATAAAGCTGAAATAAAATTATAAGTGACTTATTTGACATATATGGTATCTACATAAACAGCACAATTTTATATAACAAAATGCCACAAGTTTGTACTCTGCAGGCTTTAGGAGACACCGTGTTGATTCTTTAAGTTTCAACCTTGAACATACTGAATGACTCCAAAGTGTCATAACATTTGTAAGAGATGAAGTCATGAGAATTAAATACCATGCACTTATTTATAGTTCTCAGTCTTCAGGCTGCACGTGAACATTATTAGTGACCAGGGGCCCACTACTTTTGAGGTCAGCCCTTCTATTGTTTCAGCCCTCATCCTGAGACACGCCTTTATATGGAAATGAATTTTGCCTAACTCTAACTTCACTTACTGATCTTATTCTTGTCCTGTTGCAACACAGAGGAAGCGTAATCTTAGGGTAGCAAGTTTTCATTTCAAATATCAATTCTGACCATGTAATAGTGGGTACCTGAAGCATGTTCTTTGAAGTCAGTATCTAACTCAAAAGAGGAGATTACGTTTAAGGTGAGGTTTGCTACAGGCTTGAAGGAGGCTGGATAGCCTTTCATATATTGGAAAACAACTCTATTTTCATTTCAACCTTAAAATATCATTTCTCTCTGCTTTACTCCCCATGGGCTGAAAAAAAGGTTTGATCTAGAATTCTAAAACAACTGTTCTTCACTCAGATAATGAGAATATGTTTTGGTGAGGAGCAACAATATAAGTATGCAAAATCGCCAGAACTGGTGTAACAACCCTAAAGACCATGCAACATGGTGACGATCTACAATGATATATCTCTTACCAGTCTCCCATCTACCTGATACTAATGCACACATGCAGGCACAGAATTTTAAAAAGCAGGTCATAACAACACCCCACACAAAACACAGAACCCCTTAAATCTCTTAGGACTAAAACAAATGATGCAATGATGTTTCTGTTGCAATCTTTCCCAAATGATTAGAGGGCTTTCTTATTTGGGTGAGGTTCAATGTTTTAAAATACATTCTCCTGCTTTCTAAATATTTATCTTTTTAACAAGGTCAACACTGCAAACAGAAACAGGTAACAACATTACACATCACAATGCTTCTTGGAATTGGGAGATTCGCTTTTCCTCCACATCAGAAGGTCACATGCTCCTATTTAAAAAATGTATTTTGCCACATTTTTCCTTCAGAGGTTAAGCACGCAAGACAGTGGCACACTTCTGCCATGAAAATGGATCACGCATCACTGATAGTATGAGAAAAAGCTAAAAGAAGGTATCTACATAATCAAGACTGACCTGTGTACGTGTCCAGATCGCGGTGCTGCTTCTGTGTTGTGCCGTCAGCAAACTAACTGAAGGAAAGGTCTTGATACTCAAAAAGCCTCCATTTATAAATCACTGCATAAATCACACTTAATCTTTTAAAATCAAACTCCTTTTTGAATACATTAGTATGATGAATGATGACATAATATGTCCCTTACTAAAGACTATTTCCTACTGAAAAATTAAATGAACATGAGTCTTTCTAGACATTCGTCTTTTCAAATCATATCATATTTCATAGGGACTTTTGATTTCTCAGAGCGAACAAACTGTTAAATGAACATTACTATTAGCTCAGAGCTTGTCATAGAAGGCTAAGCAAATTGTAGAAATTTGCAGAAACTCTGAAGATGATACCAAGAGACTGCAGGGGAAGGTACACTGAGTTTTCCTCTCCTCGTTAATACTGATGAATACCTCTCGTGATAGAGAAAAGACCACATTAAAGTGGAATTAAGGTCAAACCAAAATTTGCTTTAAAGAAAATGTATACACAAGAATGGCAAGCTTCAGCCCACAAAACAGAAGGAATAACAGAGCTAGAAATCCTAATAGATGCTAAGACTTGTGGGTAAAGTAAGATATTTACATACTCTCAAAGAATCACCTCACATATGACTTACTAATCAAAAAAGGAACAATGTAACTTCATGGTGGAGGAACCAGCAGTCATCTCCTACACAAGGTGGCTGAAGTGATTTATAATCAATCGCAGTAATGAGACAGACTGACATCCTGGGCCTGCAGACAGGACACACATCACTGCTGGAGACAAATCCAATCGGACGGATGTCTGCAAAAGCAGCAGCCTGCACAATTCAAAAATGTTGGTCCAAAAAGACAGAAGCTAAAGAACCACTCCAGATTAAAGAAGCCTAGGAGACATGACAATTAAAGGCACTGTGTGATATTAGATTGGAGAAAATAGCTATAAGGAGAACTTCTGAATATATTCTGTGGATCATTACCACAATAGTATTTATCAATGTTAAATTTCCTGAACTATAATGTGTACACATAAAGGGATGTCTAAGTTCTTGGAGTATTTACACTGAAGTATTTAGGGGTAAAGGAGTGTGATGTCTCTGATTTACTGGTATGTGGCTCAGAAAAAAAAATGAAGCACACCCACAGATATACATACAAACGTGTCTCTATATGGGGGATAGGAGGGAGGGAATGAGCAAGCAAATGGGACAAAAAACAAACGACTGATAGTCTAGATAAAGAATATACAGGAGGTCCATGTCCTTGCTTGCAACTTTTCTGTAAGTTTGAGTTACAGCAGAATAAAAAGTTACAGATAAACAGTAACAAAAAATGTTTTCCAGTTGTCTAACTTGGGCTTTTAGGACTTCTAACCAGGACCTGGTGCTATGGGGCTTCTATACAGTACCTTCTTTAGAGTGTTAAGGACAGTCAAGTATGCCTCAAAGGGTGTAAAGTTTTGTTTTCACTTACATCTTGCTTAGGTTTAAGAGTCTGTAGACACAAGTATCTCTTTAACGATGGTTTGACTGCACTTCGGAGTGACAGCAAACACAGTGGTAATGGTTACCAGACAGATTTTTAACGATGACTTACCAGCTCTACTCTTCTAAATAAAAACACTCAACTTTCCTAAGATGACTATAAAAGGTTATTACTTCATTGTTTTAAACCATATTTAAGATGACAGATGCAGCATCTTAACGATAAAAATGATAAAAGCACCCTCACCACAAACTAACCTGCTTATAATATTTCACATATGGTTGCAGAATTCTTCAAATATGTCTATCCTTAACCGTAGTATTTCCAAGAATTAGCAAGTTGCTCAAACATTTGGGATTTGTACAAATCAATTCTTTAAGATTGAATTTTACAAATAAAATGATACGCTTGAAGTGTAAAAAGTAATTTACATAAAAAATTACACAACACACCATGACATACTACATATATGAACTTATTCAAAGCAAATTCTCTGACATTTTCTAAGAATATAGTAAAACCATACATACTGGAGTAGGGGATAATGTTTATTGATGGCATAAATGACTGCCACAGAAGCTTATACAGGAACTTGATAGTACTGGCCAGGTGCCTGGCTTCATATTGGCTGCCCCCCCCAAATGCCCTTAAATGATGTCTTGGAAGTGTAACTGCAGGCATCTGTGACCAGCCCAGAAGTCACAGGGGTTCCTTGAGAGTCGCAGGAATGAATGGCAGCCATCTTCCAATTCTGATTCACACAGTAATGGAATGAGTAGCTGACACAGCAGCTGTTCGGGGACATAAAGGAGCTCAGGAAATGCCCAATCAAGCTGCAACAAGTGAATGTCACCTGAAACATGCCACCAGGGCTGTTATTTGCTTCAGGGAGGGTGTCTTGCTAGCTGGCTCCATTGCGAGATAAAACTAATTTACAGATTTAAAGATACTTAAAGATAAAGCATATTCCCCCAAGGAGCAAAATTCTACTCATGTGTTCGTTTTCAAGATAGAAAGCAACATTTTGTCCAGTGGTTAAGAAATTAAAATTCAAGACACACCACCTCCAAATGGGAATATTTTCTAGTTTGAACATAGAATTTAAGAAAGATATATTTAAAGCAAAGTAACGTGTTAGGGGTTCAAAAGTCATGTCAGTTGAGTTTCCTAAATTCACAGGATGAAAGAAAGGGGAGGTTTGGAAAAGAAAGAGAAACATATATGCAGAGGGAGAGGAGAATATTTAGAAAAATTTATGAGAAAGTTACGAAGTATTTGAAATACTGAGCTATTGAAATGCTGAAGGAAGTACTACCTAGTCTTTCATTCAAGGAAACAGTAACTGTTAGAAATGGAATGAAGTCAGGACTAATTCAAGGATTCATGGATTTTAAGTTTGGGGAAGTATTAAAGTTTACTAAACATCTCAAAAGAAAAAAGAGAGTAATTAATTCTGACTTAAATATTTGAAATTATTCTAGGAGTTCAAAGCAACTTATCAATACAGTTGTAGAAATGTCTAACATACCCCTATTGGCTAAGAGGGAAATTATATGGAGTGACCAACTACACTTAGGACTCTTACCAACCTAATGATATCTCCAGATATCATTTAATACTTTATTAATGTAGACAAAGAAATTGGAGGTATTTTAACAAAGTAGAGTAGCAGCACACCCCAGAACATGAAGCCAGGCTTTGGATGCCGCAGAACTTAGATTTCAATTGCTCTTCCGCTACCCACCTTCCCTGAGACACCTGGGACATCCAAGCTCCTCAGGTGCTGGGAGCAGGGCCGGTGTGCTCTCCGTGGAAGTCAGTCCAGTCCCACAGAGCTCGCCCTCTAAAGTTCTAGGGTCTTTGATTAGTCCACGCTCTTCATCTCATCCCCTGAGCCTTCGGGATGAAAGCTGCTTCTAGATTTACCTGAGCACCACATTTTGCTTTTTCTGTCCTACTGCATGGGTTAACCTAATTCTCTATGTTAAATTGTTCTTTTAAAATAGTAAGTGAGCTTCCTATTTTCCTGACTTCACTCAGACCTAGTAGAAGCAATACCGAAATGAATGGGTTATATTTTTCTAAGTACTCAACAGCTTTCTGGCACTAGCCCTGGTTTTTATCAATTGCTTATACATTATATCTGTCTGAATTGTTCACCAGAAAAATGCTGGCTTTTCAAATATTTCCCCCCGAAAGGATTTATATTAGTACCATTCATCTGCACACATTCATTTAAAGTCTCCTTAAACATAGCTTGTTTTAATTAAATTTCATATGTTCTATAATTGTGTTTACTCATGAATTTGCTAAGCTATAAAATTTCTTCATAAAGAAATAAAAAGGCTGAATAATCACAGTTTAAATTGGTGGGGCCTTGATGATTCCATTTTAACTCTAACTCAAAAATATTCCTGGGTGGTTGCCTACTTTTACTTTCCATTAAATAAAATTATTAAAGATATCATACTTATAGAGCATATATAACATGTACATAACACATACCCAATTTCCAGCCTAAGAAACAGAAAACAACCAGTATTTTGGAAGAGTTCCATGTACTCCTTCCATCCTGCTCTCTAGCTCAGAGATAGCCACTACCTTTAGGATTTGGGTTTTTCACCCCCTTGCCATTCCCTTGCCATGTAGCCCATGTGCTACGTGCCATCCCTAAACAAATAACTATTTAATTTTATATATAGTTACATACACAGTAATATAGTATTTGAACTTTGAAAATTGAAATCATATTGTATTTTTCCTATGCTTTGTCTTTTCTCAAGATTGTAGGAATAAGGTTTATCTATTTTTAAATGCAGGTAAATATAGTGTAATCAGTTTCACTGTTTCATAGATGTTCTTTGAAAGAAGATACCATAATTTATTAAGCAACTATCTTGCTGAAAAATATCTGAGAGGATTTGGTGCTGTGTTATCAATATGAGCATGGTTATATGTTTCACCTGGCCACCTGCGCACTGGGATGTACATCTAGGGACCAAAACGCAGGGCCAGAGAGGATGGACTTTTTTGAGTATCGCCAGACAGTTTTCCAAGAAAGTGCATGAATTTATACTTCCATCATCAGTGTGTGAAAGAGTTCTCACAAATCCACATGTTTGCCAATATTTCACACTCTCTGACTTTCTGTTTTTTTAAAGGATACTGATCAGTACTATTTCCCAAGATGGAATTCTAGGTGTAATTTGAGGTTATTGAAACTTACACTCTCACTTTTAACATGTCATCACACACCTCTCCAAATCCCCATTCGTGTAGCTACCAGTGTACTTTTACAATGTTCTCCTCAGGTCCACTTCATCCAGATACCTTCACTGATGACCATCATTTTAGCTGGGTATAGAAGCTGAAAATGGAAGAAGAACTGTAGGACCTCAGTCGCAGAGACGTACACATACATGTGGAGATAGGTGTAAATGACTTTAATCCCATGGTGACTGTGTACTACATGCGTGAACACTATGCTTTCATGAGATAATCTGCTCATACAATTAACCCTTGAACAATATGGGTCTGAACTGCATAGTTCCACTTATATGTTGATTTTTCTCAATAAATATATTGGAAAATTTTTTGAAGATTTAGGGCAATTTGAAAAAGCATTTTCTTTTCTCTAGCTTACTTCATTGTCAGAGAACAGTATATGATACATATAACAAAAAATTTGTGTTAACTGCTTATGTTATTGGTAAGGCTTCTGATGAATAGTGGGCTATTAGTAGTTAAGTTTTCAGGGAATCAAAAGTTATACACAGATTTTCAACTGTGTGGAGGGTTGGTGCCCCTAACCCTTGGGTTGTTCAAGGGTCGGCTGTACAGAGTCCCTGTACAAAAGGGCATCTTACAGCTTTGAATGAACCTAAGTTGGCTATTGCACTAAAAGAAAAACGTTTTTCCAAAGTACACATTGTGACACAATCAAGGATTGCTTATAAAATAAAAAATATCTTAAAATGTCAAAGAATTAAGCACCATTAATTGGCTGTGGTTTTTTCAAGGCAGTCATCAGAAAATCAAGTGAACAGTGAAAATGAGGAAGTACAACTTTACCGTTTTTTCTAATATGAATAAATGGCATCAATTTTAGAACTAAATGACCAATGACTTTTCTTCTCATTAACTCTCCCTTCTGCTAGCAAAATCTCCAGAAGTAATGGAGATTCAAGAGATTTACAGACTGAAAAGACTGAGAATAGTGAAAAATGTCTATTTGAGTTGAGTGCATGTGCATATTGCTGTGAGGGAGGGGAGATGAGCAAGAGAGAGAAAAATACTTTAAAGCTTATTAACTTCGGAAAACATCACAAATGAAAACATTTATTCAAAAGCTTATGTAAAGAAATGCAATCATCTCAAACAGCAAAACATCACAGTAACCTACATACTGTTGACTGGAGGGAAATTATGTAGTGATACAATTTTTTTTAAGAAGCAATTAAATGTTACACCGAAAAACTGAAATAATTCCTTTATACCAGCCTTACTACCCCCCCAAAATTAGAAAGATTTGTTTAGTTCTATATCCTGCTTGGTCAAAATCACTATCAACTTTTATTGAGTTCCTTCAAACCCAAATTCCTTGCTTGCCAGAGCCATATTTTCAAGACATAAATCATATCAATTCCCTAAATAGAATCCTTCAGGGGCTGGGTATTGCATTTGGAATAAAATATAAATTCCTTACAAAGTATATAAACTTGTACCATCTACATGATCAGAAAACTTTCTCATCTCATGCTCACTGTATCCCATGAACAGGGGGGCATTTAGACTTTTCACCTGTCCAAAACTTCTCTGCCTCCTCTCCTCATTCTCCTTCCCACCTATTCCAAACACACAAACAGCTCTTAACCATTTAGAGTCTTTCTGCCCAGCATGCCTATGTTGGCTTTCATAATCTGGTTGCTACATATCTCTCTGTTTTATCACTTTGTACTTCCCTGCTCAGCCTGTATTTGAGTCACGCAGGATTGCTTGCAATTCCAAGAATGCGCTCATCTCATGACAAAGAACTTGGTGATATACCTGTTCAAATTTCCTTCCATAATTTTTTCACCTAGAAATTATTCATAAGTCATGACTCCATTCTAATGGCAATTCCTAATTCAAGCCTTCCCTAACCAATCAGATAGCATCAGGCTCCCCTTCCACTCTGTATTCTATTTGTCAACATTGTTACTATACTGTTATGGAATTATCTGTATGTGGCTTCTCAACTACATTGTATAGTTCTTTACATCCTGTAAGTACAAAAACCCATTTAATATCCATCTTTCCCCTATAAGCTAAGAACAAAATATTTGGCTATAAAAGGTACTCAATAAATGGCAGTTCTAAGTTCAACTGCCTTTAAGGAGAGCACACATTTGGATAAACTTTGTTGACTTAAACAGACCAGGCTCATACTTTAGAGACATGCTTGATACATACTAAATTATATGCAGTGAAAATACATCTCTACTCTTTTAGATGAGAATATAAGGATAATGAAAATTTAATAATTACTTGTAAAAACCCTAAAATAACTGTAACACTTGTAGAAATGAGACAGATATACATAAGCAACAGATGACATAGAAAAGAATCAACTAGATTCTATTAATATCCTTTCCACTCTTTCATATGCCATGCTAAAACATACAGTAATTTGAAAGATTCTGTTTCTTATCTATTCCTAATTAAAATACATCTTAGACTAGGAATTTTTCAATTGTATCATTTTTATGCTAAGGATGTTCTTGATTTTTAGTCAGGAATAATAATTCTAGATTTAACAGGACTATGGAACTCACTGTAAGTGGGCGGAGTATATTGAACCAAAATATAGGTGGGTGGTGAAAAGCTGAAATATTTTGCGAAGTTGGGAGTCTGATGCTGACTTCGCTTGGAGCTGTTATCTTAGCCAAGTCATAGGATTGTGGGCTTATAACACTCAGTGCATATTTTTTACTTCATTCTTGACATAATTTCCTCCAGTTCTGAATGACCTTAATTAAACATGCCTAAAATCGTTTACTGACTACATTCTATGTCTATTCACTTTTGTTGTATTCCCTTCTGAAACAGCTTTGGCATCCATCCAGGTGTACAAACTAGAAATTAAGAGTCATCTTGTACCTCCTCCTTCCTCGCCCTGGATGTCAGTGCAGTTACAGAATCCTATTCCAACGTATCCCCAAAGGCTCCCAGATCCCTCTCTTCTACCACAAGAACCTCAACATCTCTGACCAGCTAGGTCTCCTGCTTCTAGTCTTCCCTCTATACCATCCTTCACAAACTCTCCATGAGGAACTTTCAACAATGCATGTCTAGTGTCTTGCAGCCCTGCTTTAACATTCCCATGGCTAACCAATGATTGCATAATCAAGTCCAAATTCCACAGTCAGTCCTCAAGAGCACCATTCCTTCAATCCAACACCCCTGAGCACCTATATTCTACTTACATTAGATTTTACCAGGCACTTCTTGCCACTTTATTGGTTTAACTCACTTACTGAGTCAAGATCGTGCCAGGTGTGTGCTAAGAGCTAAGCATAGTCAACGGCAAATCTTTCCTGAAGGGGCTCATTCAGTGAACTTCAAAGGGGGCCGTGTTAGTTTTGATGTTAAGAGGATGGCCTGGATTGGGATCCCCAGGTTCATACCCACTCATACTATGTGACCTTTTGCAGGGCATTTAGTATCTCTAAACTTTAATGTCTCCAAACCTCAAGTATGAATATTTTATATCCCTCAGAAATAAATCTGAGATCAATTGAGAAACACCTGGTCTCATGTCTGTTGAAGACAATCACAACCAAATAGTTACAAGACTAGTCACTTTGCTCACCATGTTCTTCCCCATGCTTGAAATTCTATTTTTCTTTCCTCTACAGAGAATTTTACTCATTGCTCAAAGTCCAACTTAAATATAATTTTGCAAGTATATAAAATCATTACCTCTTTTGTGTTTCTATAGCATCTTATTTATATAACTAAAAATATTTATTATACTATGTATAGTGGTTATTCATATAACCATTGGTACTCTTATTAGTCTATGAGCTATGAGGGATAGGTCTGTATCTTTATTTTTTATTAATTTAATAAATATTCATTGAGTGATAAGGCATTTAGACTATAATATCTCTAAGACTCCTTATTGATATAAATCTCATAAATTTTATTATTCTATTCTATTTCATAAGAAAAACTACCAATTAACTTTAAAAGTTGCCTTTTAGAAAGCATTTTGATAATAAATATCAAGAAAATGAAAAAAATTCAGTAATTATAATGCTAAGAATCTATATTAAGGAAGTAATCAAAGATAGAGTGAAAAGACTACGAATAAGGGTATTCAACACATTTCTTAGAAGTCGGGAACACTGGGAAAAGTCGAATTTCTTACAAGAATCAAATTACTAAATTATGGCACAATCATCAGGGGGATTACTATGAAACCATCTTAAATGTTTTCTGAATATTATAATGGCATGGGAAAATGCTCATGTTGTAAATTTCAGTGGGGAAAAAATGTAAGATATAAAAGTAAATACAGATGTCCAGTCAAATGGAATGATAAAGTCACAGGCTGAACCTTCCTTCTATTGGAAACACACAGTAATGAATAAGAACATAGGAAACCAAACAGACACAGTAAGCTTTAAAAGAATGTTAATATAACCTTTAGCCAGAAATACTAGAAAAGCCCAAGTTAATAAACAGGGTGGTGAGAGGTCACTGGGGTGTGCATATGGAAGAGAATGTAAAGGTCATGGCTGATGTAGAGACCAGTGAAGGGAGACTTCCCCCAGAGGGAATGGAGTCAGCCTCACTGTTGGGAACCCAGAGCTGTGACTGGGCTCCCCAACTCAGGACAGGAGGATGAAAACAACTACAGCCCAAAAGCAGCTGTATTACTGGGAGCAAGAGTAGGCACACACAGCTAGTTTTCCAGGAAGGACTTGAGCCAAGTCATTCACTAGCCTGATGAGGGAATCTGCAAATCTAATCTGCCCACAGGGCAGGAGCCCCAGCCTGCTGATAGCTTTGGTTCTCGCCTGAGGGACAAAGGCAGGGTAAGCAAACATCCAGACTTCAAACATCCAGGCAACTTCCAGGGAAAGGAGGAGAGCAAGGGACAGGCAGTTTGACAGTTTTGGTACAACTCTTCAACTTCCCCATTCATAACACTAAAGCTATCATAGAATATGTGTTCCAGCTGAACTTTATTTACAAATTAAAGGCCTTATTTAGCCTCATTTACAAATTAAAGGTATAATTTTCTGACACCTGTTTCAGATCAACCACAAAGAAACCTAATGAGTACAAAGACAACTTATAACTATTAAAAAACAAAAGATGGATTCATTACAGATGAAACAAAAACTATAGACTTTATCTTTACAAACATTGAAGAGATAAGAGAAGGATAATACCTAAAATAAGAACATGAAATTACTTTTACTTTAAAAATAGATATGTTAAAAACACATTAGAAATCTTGGAAACAAAAATATCAGGATTTAAAAACAGTTGCACTGATAATATAAACATCATAATGGACAGTGTCAAAGAGAGAATTAGTGAACTAGAAGACAATGTTGAGGAATGCATGAGAATTACAAAAAAGTGGGGGAGATATTTACAATATGAAAGACAAGTGAGAAGACACAGAGGGTTAGATCAAGAAATTACAATGTACATCTACCAAGCATTTCAGGAAAGGTTATGAATATGTGAATAGGTTATTTTTGAGAATTCTTAAGACATTAAGGAAGATACTAGGCTTCAAGTTGAAAGCTGTGAGTACACAGCAAGATAATAAATACATAAATTAATTAACTAATAAGCAATAAGGAAAGGATAAGATGATGGCCTAGGAAGAGCCTGAACTCCTCCCATACACACACCAAATCTACACTACATATAACAGCAATTCCTCCAAGAACTGAGGACTGAGTGAGCAGTTTCTGCACAACAAAGGATAAAGACCACACAGAGAAGAGCAGCAGAGATGGAGACAGTAATGATGAGAACTCCACCCCTACAGTAAGGAAGGGACATCACTGAGGGCCCCATGTACAGATTCTCCTGCTCTGAGTCATAGGAGATAAAAAAACAAAAATCACGGTTTAAGAGGCATTTAGAACACAACTGAAGGAAGCCCATTTATGAACACTGCAGCATCCTCCAAATAGTGGGCATCTGCTCAAAATCTCTCCAGAGTAGGAGGTGCCGGTGAGTGTCATTGTTTACATTCCCCCTGCACCTTGACAGCATGCATAGGAGCAGGGTCTGACTGTACTAGTTAGACTGCTTTCTTACTGAGCCCCAAGGCCTCTAGCCCACACCAGCTTCAGACATCCCCCAAAGGTGACCTCTGTTAATGTTCACTTGCATCCACCTGAGCCCCAGCAGTCCCACAAAGGAGGAACCAGCACAGTGCAGGGACACTTCAGCCCACACCTGCTTTGTTTCCAGCAGTTCTGCCAGGTGTTCCTGCACAGGATACCTGGGACCTCTGACAGTGCCCCCTTTGCCTCCTGTCATCCTACAAGACAGCTCCCTGTGTGAAGTGCCCTGGAAGCCACTGGCCTGCTCCACATTCAGCTCCAGCTGTCCCACCCCTTGGGCAAAGCACCCCAGAGCCACCTAGCCTGTGCCCACATGGACTCTAACAATCCTGCCATGGTGCCCACTGTGTAAACTTCCCCAGAACCCTCTGATGCTCACGTGCTTCAGCCCCAGCTATGCTGCCAGGGTGCCTTCTGCACGGAATTGCTCTGGACTTCCTGACGCATGCCTGCATCAGCCCCAGCTGTCTGGCCAGGGTATGCCCTGCACAGAGTGCCTCAGGACCCCCCAGCCACTACTGCTCTAGCCAGCCACACAGCCAAAGCCATCAGGCACATACAGTCTACACAAGAGATGTTCCTATACAAGGCCACTCCTTCAAGGATGGGAGAGGTTGGTGCTTCAGCTAACTCATAGAAACAAACACAGAAAGTCAAACAAAATGAGAAGATAGAGTAATATATTTCAAATTAAAAAAATGTTTTTAAGTCAGAAAAAGAACTAAAAGAAAGAGTTAAGCAATCTACCTGATTGAGTATAAAGTAATGGTAATAAAGATGCTCACAGATGTGAGAAAAGAATGGATGAATTCAGTGAGAACTTCAAAAAGAGAGAGAAAATATAAAGAATAATCAGACTTCAAGAACACAATAAGTGAAATGAAAAATACACTTTAGTTAAGTGAGTCACAAGACAAAAAATATGATATATACATAAAATGTGAGGTGAATAAAAATGAAAATGCAGTGCTTTTAGAATGTGTTCAAATTTAAGTGCCTATCAACTTAATATAGATTGCTATGTACTTAGAATGTCATCTATGAAGCTCATGGGAGCCACAAACCAAAAACCTATGCTAGATACACAAAAAATAAAAAGGAAGGTATATAAGCATAACACTAAAGAAAGTCACCACTCACAAGGGAAAGGAGCAAGAGAAGAAGAAAGGATCAGAGAAGAACAACAAAAACAACCATAAAACAATTACAAAAATGGCACAAGTATGTATCTATCAATAATTACTTTAAATGCAAACGGTCTAAATGTTCCAGTCGAAAGACATAGAGTGACTAAACAGATTTAAAAAATGAGACCTATCTATATGCTGCTTATAAGAGACTCACTTCAGACCTAAAGGCACATACAGACTGAAACTGAAGGATGGAAAGATATTCCATGCAAACAGAACTGGAAAAAAAAAAGCTGAAGTAGCAGTACTTATGTCACACAAAATTAACTTTAAAACAAAGACGGTAACAAGACACAAGGAAGGACAGTACAAAATGATAAAGGAATCAACCCAACAAGAGATAAACAATCGTAAATATCTGCGTACCCAACATGGGAGCACCTAAATATATAAAGCAAATATTAACGGACGTAAAGGGGGAAATTGACAGTAATACAATTATAGTAGGGGACATTAACAACCCACTTATATCAATGTATAGATCATCTAGACAGAAAATCAACAAGGAAATAGGCTGTGGACAATATATTAGACCAAACAGACACAACAGATATATACAGAACAATACATCCCAAAACAGTGGAATGCACATTCTTTTCAAGTGCACATGGAACATTCTCCAGAACAAACCACGTGTTAGGCCACAAAAGTCCTAATAAATTTAAGATTGAAATTATATCAGGCATGTTTTCCAACCACAATGTCATGAAACTAGAAGTCAATAACAACAAAAAAAAACCCTGGAAAAAATATAAACACATGCAGCCAAAACAACATGTCACTGAACAACTGATGGGTCAATGAAGAAATCAAAGAGGAAATCAAAAAGTTCTTTGAGACAAATTAAAATAGACACACAAGAGTTCAAAATCTTTGGGACATAGCAATATAGTTCTAAGAGGGAAGTTTATAGCAATACAAGCCTGTCTCATAAAACAAGACTTTTAAGTAAACAATCCAACCTTATATCTAAAGGACCTAAAAAAGAAGAAAAGAACCTCAAGTTAGTAAAGGGAAGGGAATAAAAAAGATCAGAACACAAATAAATGAAACAGAGACTAAAAAAACAATAGAAAATCAGTGAAACTAAGAGCTGGTTCTTTGAAAGATAAACAAAATTAATAAACCTTCATCTAGACTCATCAAGAAAAAGAGAGGACTCAAATAAATTCATAAATAAAAGAGAAGTTATAACAAACACCACAAAAATACAGAGGATTTATAATTACTATGAACAACTATGTGCCAATGAAGTAGACAACCTAGAAGAAATGAATACGTTCCTAGAAACATGCAGTCTTCCAAGAATGAATCAAAAAGACAGAGAAAATATGAACTGATTAGAGTAACAAAATTGAATCAGTAATCAAAATACTCCTAACAAACAAAAGTCCAGGACCTATCAGCTTCATGGGAGAACTGTACCAAACATTTAAAGAAGCATTAATATGTATCCTTCTAAAACTATACCAAATAATTGAAGATGAGTGAAGGCTTCCAAATGCATTCTACAAGGCCAGCATTACCCTGGTAACAAAATCTGACAAACACAATACAAAAAAAGAAAATTACAATCCAATATCCCTGACAAACATAGATGCAAAAATCCTAAACAAAATATTAGCAAATCAAATTCAAAAATACATTAAAGGGATCATTCACCATGATCAAGTGGCATTTATTTCAGGGATGCAAGGATGGTTCAGTGTCAGTAAATCAATCATTATGACATGCCATGGTAACCAAAGGAAATACAAAAGTCCTATGATCATCTCAACAGATACAGAAAAAGGTACTTGACAAAAATTCAACATCCATTTATGACAAAAACTCTCAAAAAAGTGGGTATAGAGGGAACATGAGTCAATATAACAAAGGTCATATATGACAAATCCACAGTTAATATCATACATTAACAGTGTAAAGCTAAAACCTTTCCTCTAAGATGAGAAATAAGACAAGGATGCCCATTCTCACCACTTTTATTCAACATAGCACTGGAAGTCCCAGCCATAGAAATCAGATGAGGAAAAGAAAAGGCATCAAAATTGGTAAGAAAGAAATAAAAGTGTCACTATTTGCAGATCACATGAAACTGTATTTAAAACCCCAATCAAAAATCTATTAGAACTAATACATTAATTCAATAAATCTGCAGAATACAAAATCAATATATAGAAATCATTATATTTCACATATAGTAGCAAACTAGCATTAAGAGAAGTTTAGCAAACAATTCCATTTACAATTACATAAAAAGAATAATATACCTAGGAATAAACTTAACCAAGAAGGTGAAAGACCCATCTCTGAAAACTATAAGATATTAATGAAAGAAATTGGAGATGACATAAATAAATGGAAAGATATACTATGCTCTCAGTTAGGAAAAATTAGTATTTAAAAATTTTTTCATACTACCAAAGCAATCTACAGATTTAATACAATCTCTATCAAAATATCAGTGGCAGTTTTTTCACAATTTGAAAATCCTAAAATTTGTATGGAACCAAAAAGAACCCAAATAGCCAAGCAATCTTGAGAAAGGAGAACAAAGTTGGAGCTATCATGTTCCCTGATTTCAAATTATGCTACAAAGT